>CM036562.1:62162927-62542927 GCA_020745775.1 Theristicus caerulescens | reverse complement strand
ATTTTCCTTGCAAATACTTTTGAAATTGCTCTACTGGTAGCAGTATAAAAATGATATACAGATGCCAGCGCCAACGAAGCCGGGACAAGAGGTCCAGATTTACACAGTAAAAGCTTCACATGCGCTCTGTCAGCTTTGATTGATCTGCGCTATACCTCAGAAACTTGTTGACTGGGAAGGGAAAGAGCGCAAATAATTCACGGGCAGGAGGCAGATAATTCAGGCAGCCAGGCCGCCGCTCGGCTCCGCTCCTGCGGGCGGTGACATACGAGCCCTCCCGCCGCACAAAGCAGCATCGTTCCGCGGCGGGAGCAGCCGGCGGTGCCGCGGGGGGGGAAAGGGAGGGGGAAAGGTGGGAGCGGCGCACACAAAAGGAGAGGCGAGGCAAGGAGAAGTCGGGTTCGGGCGACGGGCGCAGCCGCCTGCCTTTTCCACGCCGAGCCCGGGCCGAGGCACTCGGCCCCAGTTGTCATTATCATATTGATTAAGTTCATCAGAGAGCAATTTCGGGTTTAACGGCAGCGGCTTGGGAGAGGGAGCAAAGAATTATCTAAGAAAAGCACAACATTCTTACCGCAGGGACGTTTCCCTGTTCCAGTTCATTGAGGGAGTTGATTAAGTTTAAATGAAGCAGACACTGGATAAAAGTAAGGGTATTGACCACTGGGCAGCGCGGTCTGTGCTTGAAAAGGCCTGATACATGCAGAAAAGCAAGATTTGCTAAATGCTCTAATCTTCAATCAAATCTTACATCAATACAGACAAAGTTTGGTAATGAGAGATTCAATGAAGCATGCGGGAGAAAGAATTAATCCTCTTGGTCTAAACTGGGTTCAACTTTGAAGCCTGCTCCGAAGGAAAGACAGTTATCTAAATGCTAAATAAGAAACTTATTGTACTTTTCATGGCATGCTAATCTTTTGTCTATTTCATCTCTATTATTTGTATGCTCATAGGCGGCAGTTGTCATGGTGATTATATCAAACCACTTCTCTGCGGATGGCTGCGAGGAATCAGGGCCTCCCCCCGGCCCTCCGCCGGGGCCAGCCCGGCCCTCCAGCGCCCGGCCCTCCCGCGCCCGGCCCTCCCGCGCCGCGCCCGGCCCCGCACCGCGCCCGGCCCCGGCGGCGCTTTGGCAGCACCGGCCCCCTCCTCTTTCCCCCCGCATCGCCCAAACCAGAGCGATCTCCCTCCATGGAGAGGTGCTTTTTTCCCCCCCTTCTTTTTCCCTCTTTTTTTTTTTTTTTTGTGAGCTTGCCTTGATAAGCTTTTGATGTCACAAATCAAACACTCGCCAGGAGGTAGATAATGGGGAGTGTGATCTCCTCTATTTGTACATAGACAGCGCTTTTGCACCGGCGCTGCCTTGAACCCGTGTCAAACTCCCCGGGCTTTGCCGGACCCTGCCCGCCGCCCCCGGCCCGGGGAGCCCGGCACCGCGGGCGGGGGGGGGGGGGCGCCCCGCTCCCCCGGGCTCGGGCAGCCCCTGACAAGGGCAATTAAGATTCATGTTATGCAAATGCCGAGGTGAGCGCAGACACTGGAATCGCGAAAGGTTAGGAGGAAAAGAAGAAAGCGGAGCGGGAAGAGAGAAAGAGCGCAGGGGATTTTTTTTTTTAGCTGCACGTTGTTAACACTTGCAGGCAGCTGCCGGTAGCTGGCACCGGGCTCCGGCCCACGGGCAGCTCTGCGGGGCCTCGGCCGGGACCGATGCGGGGCGGGCTGGGGAACCGGCCACCCCCGGCCAGCGCTATCGGATCGGGGGAAGGGGTGGGAATTCCCAGGCTATAGATCAGCCATCCTAATTTATCCTCCGGTACCCGGGAGGGACTAACGGAGCCTTCCTTTGCACAGCTCCGGAGGGGAGGCAGCCAGCACGAATCGGTGGGTGCGGGAAAGAGGGGGGGAACCTTCCCCCGGCTCCTTCCCCGCGAAATAATCATCTGAGCGCACAAGGGTGGCACCCGAGCTTTTATGTCTTTTACAAAAGTTGCCAAATTAAGGCCGGATTAGGGCTCCCGTCAGGATTTGTGGGCTCTTTAGAGGCTGGGAGCTGCCCATATAGCCCGCCAGTGCTTATGAAAAGCTTAAAAAGTAATAAAAGGGGGAGTGATCCCGAGAGAAAGTAACATGTATAACTCTTATTAAAGGAGCAGCGAGCGGGGCTGTGAACTTGAATAACTGTTTGAACTTTAATTTGTTCATTAACAGGATTTGCCCCTGACTGTGAATGTTATTACTTCTCTTAAAAGCGAGGTGCAAATGCAAAGCCATAATGAAAGAGCCTGGCAAAAAGTTAAACGCCTCGTAATTACACCAGCCTCATTGAAAACTTAAAGTAATACAAAAGTGGAGAAAACAGGACCCGGGGTGATATTCTCCCAAGGCCCCAGCCTCGGAAGAGCTCCGGGCCCCAGCTCCCATCCACCCCCATGAACTCCCGGTAGCTCACTCTATCCCTGTGCGAAACCGTTGTGTTTAAACAAGTTTAAAACATTTAAAAAAAAAAAATACTCCACGCCTTGCTGTTTTCCTTTTCCTCAGCGGGGGGGAAGCCCGGTTTATTCCTCGAACTGGTTTAAGTCTTGAGCGAAACACGGTGTCTGAAGTCTGATCTAATCTGCATGTTTGTATCCTGAACAGGGCGCATTAGCTCCTCTCTCCCCCATCACACCGACAGTAGATAAAACTCTGGAGAACCGGAATAAAACAAACTACTCCTCCTCTCAGAAGCTATATGACTTTGTACTGATGCGTTTGCCAGTTAGCTCGGCGCTGACTGCCGTTTCATCTGTCAGTTATCCCTTTCCCGGGTTTGTCAACTGTGTTTTTAGAGATTCGCTTGTCATCTGCATCCTTCCTCAACAGGAACATGCAGCCAGGTCGCAATTAAATATACAGATACACGAGCTGTTAGCAAGATTTCACCCTCCCATCCGCAGCCGAGCCGGGGAGATGATTGCCCTGTCACTTCTTCTTTAGAGTTAAAACGCCTTAAAACTCGCCGGCAGAGCACCGCGTTTGTTAGCCGGGCGCTGGCTTTTGTTCGCCTCCTTCTCGCCACCGACGGCTCCTTTGAAGCATGAACTTCAGCGGCTCCGAGCCCGCCGCCCCGCGCCTCCCGCCCCGCACCGCCGGTGGCGGGCATCGCCCCCGGCCCTCCGGCTGCTCTTCCCAGCGCCGGTGGAAAGGGAGACACCTGATCGAGCCGGGTTTTACAGTCATGTTTCAGAGCAGAGGAAAAGCAAGACGGCGCTTCATAAAGAGAGCGGGAGTGAAAACCCCTCTACTCGTTTAAAATGCTTTTCTACTCCTACAACTGCCTGCACAGTAAGGAGATTACACTAGCTTAACACTAACAAGTTGAATCGTTTCAATTACACCACTATAAATAAATATATGCCCTATTTTATAGGCCTAATTATTTACTTTGTACATTTTTCATTAAACTCATTAGGCAAAAACCCCCCAAACTATTTAATCAAATTGGTACTCAGAAAAAAAATATCGTATTACTCAAAGTAAATATATTTCTTCAACTCTACTTGTCCACCCCAGCGTGGACAGTTGCTACTGTCACCCAAGGGAAGGTCTGCAAAACCAGCAAGGCCCAGCTGTCAGCTGAGAAGCACTAAATGCAGCCTGGTCCTGACCAAGACGACATCAGCCAGGAAGGGGATAACATTTTCGGTACTTGAACTCATCAGAATTGTTGTACTAACTTGGAAATGGAAAGAAGCTTTCTAAAATAACCAGGTCCCAAGACAGCAGCATCTTATCTACAAAAATACCTTCCTCCACAGCTGGAGATGAAGCGGCAGGCCGGGCAGGGCACGGAGCACAGTGGGAGCGTGTTGCCTGCGAGAAACAGGACAAGCTTACACAGCTGCATTGGGTGCCACATCCCAGTGGCCTTCAGCTCCCATCGCCCTGCCACCATATCACAAAGACTCCATGAACAAGCAACAGGGCAGTTATCTCTAACAGTGCCCCTGAAGGAAGAGTCCCAGCCTTCTCACCAGGCAGGAAAAAAAAAAAAAGCAGCATTCCTAAGTAATAACATACCCAAGTTGTAATCTCGTTAGTAAACAGCACGAAAGTGTCCTGAAAATAGGAGCCTCACCACGGCCTTGGCCTTGCAATGCCTGCACACCAGTACAGGCTCCCCTGCTCACACGGCGGGACGGGGATGTGACTGCACGGCATCTCTTGCAGGATCAGGGCAGGAACCACTACTACGTTGTTAGGTTCCCTCATCTAACCTCTGACGATTGCTTTACACGTGAAGAGAATTTGATATAGGGCAGATAAATAACATCTGAGGCTTGATCAGACACTGATTAAATTCTTCAACTTCACTGAGTGGACTTAATTAACTGCAAACTTGGAGCTGGATGTCACCTTCATCAGAGCATCGCAAGCCTACCTATTTCTGCTGGCAGCCTCACCCGCATGCTGACGGGAGGATGACAAAATGGAGCCTGCCGGAGCCACCCCCCAGAGACCCCTTGGGCACAGCGGCAACGGAGGCTGCTCAGAAAGAAACCGATTACGGGAAAGCAACACCCTCGGCAGCTTGTAGGCCCCGAGCACGTGTCACCTGGTGGTCAAGAGTCCATCAAAGTCAAAAAGGATTAAAAAAAAAAATTAGTAGGCATCTATTTGGTTCGCAGGAGGTATTTTTCATTTTTAGCAGGGCAAGGTGCTTACCGCTCCTAGCAAGGGCTTGTGCGAGGGCTGCGCGCGTTAGGCCGCGGGAGTTTGTTAGCAGAATATAGGAGGGCTTTGCCACGGCTTCTCCAGGCTGGGGTTGGTTGTAAGATGCATCTTCTGCTCCGGCACATCTCTGGCACCCTCACCTTTGAAGACAACATAAATTTTGCTTTAAATATGCACTGGCAGATCAATCGTCTATGTATTTCTGATCATATAATGCATGCAATCCGACCTGCAAGATATATGGATTGTAACACTTATAAATCAGCCTTTTACAGAGTACATCCTGCTCCTGTGAGCTAACCTTGTCTTCAGAGCTGACAATTCCCAACATCATCGCTTTGAAGCACTGAAATGGTGAGACGGCAGTCTGCTGAGCTAGAATATACCTCTGAAAATAGGTATATAAATACTGTACAGTGCAGCTGAAGTTGACTTATGAAATAGGAGTTAAAATCTTGATATATTAGCAAAAATACTAGACCTTTAAAGCCAAGAAGCCCTTAGGCTGTAGTGAAAATCATTGGTGCAGATTTCAGTTGGAGCAGGAAAAGCATCTGTATTTCGATGGCAGTGCAATCATACACAGAAAAAAAAAATATAAATCCGTTTTTCCTTTCCTGCAGATAAAAAATAAAAGCGATTTTGCAGCAGGTGCATGAAATGCTTCCTAGTGAAGCGTTTGCATTTTAACGTCCAGTTATTAGTGATTCAACTTTACATTGCTGCGTAAAACCGCCTGTTTTTTTCACAGACAAAAAAAAAAATAAACAAAAGCAAGTCCTCGGCGGGAAGGGTCTGGCAGGCTGCGAGGGTGGCTCCTCTCCCAGGCAGCTCCCGTAATCCGGGAGCACCGGCAGCACCGGCGCTTCGCTACGGATTTATCCCAGCGCCCTCCCCAGATAAAGCCTTTTTTTTTTTTTTTTTTTAAATAAAATGACTAACAAGCTTGGTTGCATCGTTAGAAATAAAATATTTTTTAACGGGAAAAGACTCGCGGGGACTAAAACCCGCAGACGCCGGGAGCAGCACGGCGGCACCGGCGAGCGGCGCCGTCGCTGTCGGGGGCTACCGGGGTGATGGCCGCGGCCATTTGAGCCCCTAGCTCAAATAGAGACATACATATATATATATATATGATAGATATAATGAGGTATATATATATATGATGAGCAAACCTCGCTAGCAGGCTGCGGGGGCACGGCGAGCCGCGCCGGGCGGCCGCCCCAGCGCCGAGCGGCGGAGCCGGCGGGAGGAGACGCTCCGCACCCGCTCAGCGGCCGCGGGGCAGGGCCCGGCCGGGCAGAGGGACAGGACAGACACGGTTCCCCGCCACCCCCCCCCGCCCCGCGGTACTTACGCTGCTGCGGCCGGCCCTGCCGAGGGGCGCGGAGCGGGCGCGGAGCCGCCGCTGCCGCCGCCGTGCGGGAGCGGCGCCCCCTGGTGGCCGCGGGGGGGGGGAGCCGCCGCCGGTGCCCGGTGAGGCGGGATCCATCCCGCCGGCCCGAGCACCGATGTCCTTTTGATGGCCGCCGCTTATACCGCGCCGTCCGTGGGCTGGAGAGATCAATTAGCGCCGCGGAGTCAATTGCCTCACGGTGCGGTGAGGGCGGGGGGGGCACCGGGAGGCGCGCCTTCCCCCCCGGAGCCACCGCCGCACCGGGCCCGGGCCCGCTCCCATCCCCGGGCAGGGCAGGGCAGCGAGCAGGGACGGGACCGGTCCGGCCGCCTCCCCCGGCGCGGCCCTGCCCGCGCAAGGAGCCGCCCGCTCCCCCCCCCCCCCCGCATCTGGAATCCGCAATCAAGAGCCCAATTTTGTCATTTGGAGACACTAATTATCTAATCACGCCACGCTGCGGAGCGTACTTGTCTGCCCAATTAGCTAGGACAATTATTAAAATTCGGAGGCCTAATTATGTCTCAATTTAATGCTGGCAAACTCGCGTATAGAGCAGTAATTAAAATCCTCTCCTTGGCTCTGCCTGGAGGGCAGCGGTTGATGAGGACCTGTCAGGGGCTGCGCGGCACCGAACCAGCCAAGCGGATTGTGCAACATGACCCCGCATTGTTAAGTGTGTCAACATATTAACCTGAATTCCCTTCAGCCCCCGTAATCGCATTTGGTAGGAGGAAGAGAAGGGGCTAAAACATGAAGCATTTTATTAAAAAAACATAAATTCTTTTTAATTAATGCTGTAAGAGATCTGATGCGGCTTGAGCTACCAAATGCTGCGAGTCATATAAGGCTGGTGCTTCTAATTACCAGCAAAGGAAGGTTTGCTCTTCCCTGTTAAAAAGGCTTCCCTCTCCCCTCATTTAAAGAAAATGATCTTTCTTTTGGGTAGTGTATTTTTTAAAACCCAGCTAGTTGGCTTCCAGTGATAAAGTTGATTACCAGTTTTTTGTTTGATGATGGAACACAAGTGAATATTGACTTCTGCGAGAATCAAACAGAAGACCGGAGGCGTAAATAAAACGGTCAGGATTTAACACTTGAAAGAAGTTAATAAAGTTGAAAATTAAAAATCATAATATTGGGATAATTTCTAAATATTTATTTTTGCTCGGCTCTCAAGTTTGATAGGAAGTCGGTGTTAAAACACAGACAGACAAGAACTGGAGTTAACCCCGTCGGCTGCGTTCCCGCCTGGGGTAGCACAGTCTCCTGCCACGGACGAGGACCCCCTGAGCCCGGCATCCTCTGGTGATGGCCACCGCAGAAAGAGGACTGGCCTCGCCGGCAGAAGCATTCCCCTTTAGCATGTCCCTTTTTGGCTGGAAAAACACGGCGCCGAGGAAGGTGGTTCCTTCATCTTCATCCTTCATCAGTTAGTGAGTTCTCTGGGGTTTGGGACCACCTTAATTCCAAACCTTAATTCCCGGGCAGGGAAGGCCTGCCTGCAGCGCAGGAGGGAGGGAGAGGGCCTCCGCTCCCTCTGTGCCTGCCCTACATCTTGGAAAGGGCCCCGCTCCCAGCCTCCTCGGATGGCAAACCGAAGTGCAAATCTGTGTTCTGGCTTGTTCCAGTGGCTGTCAGCGTGTTTTCCTCTTGTCAGCAGCAATTGACTGGTCAGGTTCACCCTTGTACAGCGATTGTAACAGCTCATTGACAGACCAGTGACCCAGCCGGACCCGATAATGGAAAACTATTGATTTCTGTGGGCTCAGCAGATCTAAAATGAATGCCCAATATAATGTCATCAGCTGTCTTGGACTCTGATAAAGAGACAAAGTATCAAAGATGCGCTGCCTATCCTGACAATTTACTTGCCAACAAAGAAAAAAATACTGGATACAAACAAACAACGAAGTGGCCTTTCTCAGTTTTTCCCCTAATAAGCAACAAGCAATCAATGCCTGGGTCAATGCTAAGAAACCACAGCCCCTCCAGGTTTTAAACACTTGCCACAGACGAAAAGTGCGTAGGTGCGTGGCACCGAACTCCACACCCATCTACCAGCCTCCCGAGAGCGAGTAAGGCAAGAGGCAGAGAGGCTGCCAGGAGGTGTAACCCAACGGAGGCCACAACTAACTCCTACCTACAAGAAAGTGAAAATCTTGAACAAGCCCGTGACACTTGAGCTGATCACACCCCCCTCCTGTGTCACAACAAACCCTTGGGGCTGAGAAGGATGTTAGGTAATAATGATAAATCCTAGTTAATAAAAATCCAATAGTACCAGGTGAAATTTTAAATTTGTACAGCAGCCCTCATGCACTTGAGGTGTTCACGGATAAAAAAGTAC
The DNA here is from genome assembly GCA_020745775.1 of Theristicus caerulescens. NCBI lineage: Eukaryota > Metazoa > Chordata > Aves > Pelecaniformes > Threskiornithidae > Theristicus > Theristicus caerulescens. Next base: position 62,534,465 of record CM036562.1, on the reverse strand, counting down.
TGCAAGTCCAATTGAAATTTTGGGAGATCAATATTTAAGGATTTGCAGAACTGCATGGGCTGTTTGCCATAAGCAATTCTGTGTATATGTTTAAACAGGAAGAGACACTGGTATGGCGGCCGCCATGGGAAATGGTTAACTCTGGGGGAAAAAGCAATAGCTCAAAGATTGACTTTTTCGGTCTTGGGGAACCAAACCGTGGGCTGTCCTTCCCAAGCAGACCATTCCACCATTACCAGCACGAGGTCTATGGGAATTAGGATCAGACAGATGCCGGTTTTCTGTGGGATACCAAGTGCTTGCGGGAGATGTTTCACTGTGCCCCAAACCCCTTCTGTAGGGCTTGGAGCCTTCCAGAACTTAACTCCTTCTAGATTAACCAAGTTTCCTACAAGGGGTGGGAGGAAAAAAGAGAGATACTTATCCTGGCAGATGCCAGCACACATTTAATTCAAGATGTAATACCAGTGGAGATTAGAACAGCTTTGTGATCCCAGCGAAAAAATTCAAGTGACCTTGGGGAAATATTTCATTTAATTATGAGCAACTGGTCAGTTTTATCACAAAAATACCAGCCCTTCTAGAACATGTTTTCATCTTTTGTAGCCTTCTGCTCAGTGGTTTCTCCCCATATGTGCCTCGTACCCCTTGCATCGTTGTTCTGTCCATGACATGCACACACGTATGTATTGCCTTTACCTTCCCCTGACAGCAGGCCCCGCTCTGTGATGTGCTACATACACTCGTCAAGAGGAACTGACTGCACGGATTACGTTAACATGACTGCGGCTGAATACATTTCAGTTTCCACATACTTCCATTTTCTACACACTTCCCACTGCGTAGCCTTGGCTCCCTCTCCTGCAGACGGCTCCCAAACCCACCTACCTCCACTCGAGCTTTTACTTCATGTTCAATTTCCATATGTTGCTCTCAAGCATTTCTCTTCTTGGTGTCCCCTCAGGGCCGGGTCCTGTGAGAGTAAGCATGCCGCACCTGAGAAGTGTTAAGCAAGGCTGTGCGAATTGCCAACTACGCTTTGGGTTTTGCTTTTTTAATGATAATTTTGAATTAAATGAAATGTAAACTCTTGCAGCTTTTCGTTTTGTTTATCCAAAACAACCCTCCTGAATATTTTCCATTAGCTAGCGCGAGGAGATGAAATCCCTCCTATCTGTCTCACAGAAGAGTTTTTCAGAGCCCCAGAACTTCGTGGGTGATGCTCAAACCCAGATGTCTTGTCCCCGGAGAGGCAGTTCTCAGCTCCTCTCCCTGCCCATTTCTCGGAACCCCAAATCTCGTGTTAAGCCAAGCGGAGATAACATCTCCACACTGCTCCCTCCCTGAGTACAATGAACACGTTCAGGCCTTTGGATAGCAAGCTCCTGAGGCAGGGATTATGCTCTGTAGTATTACTGTTGTCATATTTTCCCTGTTGTAATGTTCCATGTACATTTATGTCATTTATAAAATACAATTAACAGACATATTGGAATCCACAATGGCCCAAAGAAGGGAATAATAGAAGTAGAGTAACCATGTACATTGTCTTCCTACAACTATGCTGTCTGGGCAACCCACCCCCAACTAGCAGATGAACAGTAAAAATGAAACACAATCCTGAATATTTAAAAGGCATGGCAAAACTGTCCATAGTTCCCTTTCACTTAGCAGAGACTTCACAACGGGGTTCAGCTTCTCTCTGCCTGAAGACGTTGACGCCCCCCGTCCTCACAGCACATCTCCCTCCTTCCAGTGAGTACCGATAACGAAGGCTTAGTGCTGGTATGACCTGCTGGCTCGTCCAGCCACCAAGAAAGCATCCAAACACGGTCATCCAAAAGGAGCCACTGGAAGGCTTGTATCAAGTTGCGATCCTTCCCCGAGAAAGACCACACTGAGTTGTACTGACCGCATTTCCCAAAGATACGCACTATGGCACTAGCTGCCCCCTCGTTTTCGATGAAAGGCATCGATGGAATATAGACTGCCACTTTTTTACTAAACTGTTTCTAAAGCAGTGTAAGTATCTATTTTATAGTGTTCAGTATTTCAACAGTGTGTTCAGGCACCTGTCTACTGTCAGGTCCGAGCCTATCGTACCGCCTTGGTGAGCTCTGCTGTACTGGGAGTTATTGCCACTGGCAGGATCACAGTGCTCCACTACGGGCTGAGATTTTTGCCAGTGACTGTCCTCCAACAAAGTTCAAATCGTGTTTTTTAACATTTACAAGTAGGTTTGTGCAAATAATTGATTCTGCTGTAAAGCAACTGAATGAAACTAAACTGAGCAAAAAAACCACGTTCAGATCAATCTGAAATAATATTTTCCAGTTCTCTTTGCTGAAACAAAACAAACTCCATACATTTTGCAGCGAGGAAAGTGCTTTGTTTCAGCCAAAATGCTTCATTTTGGGCACTTGCAACAGAGAAAAAAAAAACCACAAAGGAAATAAGAGGTTGGATTCACCACAGCTGCTGTCATTCTCTTTTTATCCACTAACCCAGTAATTAGGGCAGTGACCCAGGATGTGGGAGATCCATGTTCAATCCCTTCTCTGCCTGGAGGGATTTGAACCTCCATCTCTCATCTTGGAGGAGAGCGTTAGAGCTGCGGTGCCGGAGGGGACCCTTCTCTGCCATCTCCTTTCGGCTCGGTCCCTCCTGGACGGGTGCTTCGTGTCGGCTGGACACCGCGTGGGGCTTGGGTGCCCCATCTCACCCAGGGCCAGCCCAGCTCCCAGGGTCCAGCGTTACTCCTCTACCTCTGTGCCACGGCTCGGCGAGCATGGAGGTGCTGTGTGCCAGGTGGAGGAGTTTCAGGAGGTTAGACGGCTCTCAGATACACTACACCAAAATGTTTAAGGTACGTCCGTAACCAGATCACCAAGGTGATCCCAGATCTGGGTATCAATCCCCTAAGGCAGAGCGTGAGCCCTCCTCCCTAGATACATACTATAATGCCAGGGCTTTTCCCCAGTAAATAAGCAATATGCTAAAAAAAGAAAAAATAAAAAAAGAAAGAAAAAAGAAAAAAAGAAAAAAAAGAAAAAAAAAGAAAAAAGTCTAGTTCAGATAAATATCATATTTCTCTAAGCCTAAATCTCTTCCCACTTTTCTAACAGCACTTTGCTACAATCTTCAATTACTCGCCTAATCAATTTTTGTCTATTATTGTAAATTGCCTGTGATGTTAGGAAGGACTGCTGTTGAGAAGGGCTTCCTAATATGAACTTATTACTTTCTTGCTATCTTTTTTGTACCTTTTAACCATAATTAGTTTCATAAGCAGCTTACACTAGCTCAGGAATTAGTTGTACGACACTGAGTATAGAGCTGAACATGTCAAACGTCCAGCCTTACGCATAGCTTTGTAGAGAAGCTTTGCACACAGTAGTTCATGTGCGTCATTTCCATATCACCAATGAGATTAGCTGAAGTCCTTTATTTAATCAGGAAAATTTGGCACCTCAATGCTATGTTTTTGCCAATTTTTGAATTATGTTTATAATTTTAATAATGCTATTTAAAATTATTTTCTACTACTTATTTCTATTGAAGAGAATGTCCTCCTTTATTCAGTTTTTGTTCTATTGTTTCTAGAAGGTAAAGAAATTATCTGGCACTTCTTATGAGCAGCCTTTGATTACCGAGAAGTCCATAATTTCTCGGTATTTGATAACCTTTTATGAAGGCTGACCTCTGGGGACTCTCCAGACAAGTGGCCACACGAAGTCACAGTCGGAGAAGGGGATTCACCCGTCCAAGTGTGAGAAGGACTCCTTTGTAATGAACATTAAAAAAAAACCACTCTACTTTCATCTTGCTTTAAGAGCCTCTAGCACAGCATATTTACGGAATAATAAAACAGGGCTTCAGGCCTTTTCTTCTCATACATCAGTAACAAGAGTCTCATATCACGCCTATACGCTCTGTACACTATATAATTTACTGTATCTGGCTTCTCATAGCTAATAGTCTCAAATACACTAAAGGAAAGAAATCTTCTGATACTCTTCTTACACGAGAATTAAATCATGGCACAAAACTGGCTGAGAATATCCCTGTGACAACTTCTGTCCCCCCCTCCCCGCAAGTAACTCTTAACCAGTCTCACCCTGGCACGCCGCTTGTGGTGCTCATTTATTGTTGCCTAGTATAAACCATCACTCTGATTATTATTTATCTGTATTACCAAGAAGAAACTTCAAATGAACTCCCTAGTACCGAAAGCTATGCAGATACAAACCTAAGATGCTTCCCTTCCCAAAGAGCCAATACTCTAAAGAGCTGGTACAGATGGGGGCTGGGAGGAAGGAGCCGGGCGTTTGCCAGCACGGCCATCACAGAGCTGACTATGTGCACACGTAAAGGGAAAACACTGCTTCCAGAATTAACTTTGTCTCTCCTTTGCACTGATTTTAGAAAGGATAAAAAACCGTGCAGAGTTACTAGAGTTAGCAATTAAAACAGTGAATGAATGGCTCGTTCTGGGGAATAACGTGAATCACAATCCATCAAGGTAACCTTAGACCTTCATCTCCAAAGTAATCAACATCTGGGATTTTTATACCCACTTAAGTCAGTGGGAAAATGCTACTGTAAATTATCTGCATTTCATGTGCATGTATGAATGGGTGTGTAAGTGTGTGTATATATATGCTCATTGTTTCACTTAATTTTTGTATCAAAAATATATTAAATGGTACAGAAAAAGTAACAGCCTTTCTTCTCACAGTATTTTAATCTGAAATTGTGCAAGAGATGAGAAAACCAAGGTCCCGTGTTATTTTGAATCATGAGAGGGTTTTTTTTTCTGTAATGAAGGCTCCAGCAGTTGCAAACACTAAAAGAAGCTGCACCAGCTCAGGTGCCCTCAAGCCCAGAGGCGCAGCCCTGGTCTGCAGACACCTAAAGCCCAGCCCAAGGAGGGTGCGCACCCAGCTGTGGGCACAAAGCCCGTGGCCCCAGCACGGCCGTCCTCTCTAGTCTGCAACACTAAAACAACAAACCTACATCTGTTCCTCAGGAGTCCTCTTTGGTAAGGAGACAACGCGGGTGCTGAGGAGTCACGGCGCAGATTTATCGGCGTCCCGCCACCCTCACCAGCCTGCACCCGTCCTTGGCCCAGGGAATGCCGGGCAGCATTCCTGCAGCAGGGGTGCCGCTGCATTACAAGCTGCCCTCACAAATAGATCCAGAAAGGAAGGAAAGCACTGCTCGTCCTGCTCCCTTACATCTCTACCAGTTAGACCAAATGCAATTTTGATGTGATTCAGGATCATGGCCTAGGAGTCCACCCACAGAATCACGGGCAATGCATTAGTGTGATCCTACTGGCATCCTGCTTTGAAGTGCAGTGTAAAACATTAATGCTGTCACTGGCTAGTGACAATCCCTGCTAAGAACTCTCCTATTCCTAAACCCATATGGGGCACTCTTAATTTAGTCTCACTTGGAGCACCAGATGCTCTAATTACATCATCGTGATCTTCTATAAGGTGTATTAGATGAACAAACGCTACATCTGTAACAGTGACAAGTATTATTTTTAATCGCATCCATGATGGTTTCATTTCAAGGTTCAAGAATCTTCTCCAGCAGGCCCATTTTATGTTTTTACATGACCCAAGAGCCTCAGCGAGGAATTCCTGAGATACATTCACTTGTATCTGTTCATGAAAAGTCGCAGGCACATAAGGCCATGAACATTTCTTGCCCATCTGCTCCATAAATTTTTCTGTAAGGCTTATTGCAGAACACAGTAAATAAGTTATAGGTGGTCAGCTGTTGCTTTCCGTTTTTGCTGCAGTTGTTGCTCAGTATGTTGCAGATACAGCCTGTACCTGCATCAGCCTGCTTGATAGGATCTCTGTCCCAATGAAACTGTTAGGTACAGCATCTGAATTACTGTATCTGCATCATCTCTTAATGATTAATTTACCCTGGTCATACACAGGTAAAGAAGGAATCATACAAGGAAAGAACCTTGAGGTTTGTAGACTATTATATTGTAATATTATAGAAAAAAGATGGTTTTCCCTTAATCCTGATGATATATTTAAACACAGCCCAGGACAAATAGAAATCCAGTGCCCTGGAGACTGATTATCCAGCACTGACAGTTTTCCAGATTACCCTTTCTCATTCTCATAGTTGGTATTTGTATCATTGCCTGCCTCCATCCTCTTGGAGTATAAAGAAAACTTCTGAAAAGTAGTTCTCTACCAGCGTTCTTGAAGAACAGCAGCGGTAACATCCAACATGATGAGTGGCTGTTCAGAAATAACTGAACATCTCAGTTGCACACAGAAGTATGAGACAGAAAGCCAGTATCTCCATCAGCTGAGACACTCAACTCTAACACACTCAGGGTCAGCCCTCTCATTTACTCCAGATCACAGACAGTAGAACTTAAAGAGCTAACCTGATTCCTCTCTTGATGCTACTCATTTCAGAGTATTCATTATGCTTGAAAATCAATATATAAAACCAGTGAAATGTAGGTTAAAGGAAAAAGCACAACCTAAAACGAGGAAAACAAGCTCACGTTCTCAGCAGCAGAAGCAGCAGCACGGCCACCCATTAAACTCCACCAGGCTCCACATTTGTTCCAGAATAGTTCATTTCACAAACAGGATCTGGGGCAAAAAAGAGGAGGGCAAACAAGATGGTATACCTTCTGCTCTGCCAGCACCACCAGTCGTGGAGAATTTCGGGTCCTTGTCTCCGCTCCACCTACTGTTGCCTTAGCACAAGGGAATACACAGGCAGCCCTCAGTGTAGGTATCGCTGGGTCTTTTGGCCATTGGTCCTCTCTGACCAATTTGCTTCCTGAATTTCTCCATCATCAGAATATCATCTGTGACCAAGACTCGTTGCCTTTGGGAATTTCACATGGTGAAAGCTTTTGCTGCCTTGGCCCAAGTGGGGCAGGAAACATCTCTTCTTCTTTTTGCCTTGCTTGCGCTGAGAATGAGCAAGCAGAAGACACGAGGCAAATGTATTTGGCTGGAATAACTGTTCTTGATACTGAGCGTTCACAGCAGAGCTGAGGAGATCTTTCTAGAGAGCTCCAGCATCAGGTAACATCTGCTTTACTGACATATTTGGGCATTCCTCTCTGTTCAGGTGAAGTGTTAAGATTTCTGCAACTCCAGTACCTCGTTTGCCTTTAAATTGTGCCTTTCGTCCCTGGAGTTTGTCCGTTACATGTGTAAAGAGTCTGAAATCCACCTACTTTCTGAAAAAAAACACTTAATTTAAATATTTACATTTAAATTAAAAATATTTAACTTATAGAAACTGTTCATAGAATTGTTATGTCTATAAAGTATCCAGTTACTTGTTTATTTCACAGAATAATTTGACTAACAAAACTGTGTGGCCTAAATAGAGACTTACAAATAGAGGCAATATTATGCCTATGTATTTATGGCATGCAAGGGAAAAAAGCCAATTTTTTAAACATGGTATTATCAGAGGGAGGGAGATGTAAGGGGACAATTCCCATAAGAGCCAAGGCAAGGGCTGACAAGAAAAGCAGAGAGAGAAGTGACTGAGACTGATTCTCACAGAAGTTGCTTCCCGGGAAGAGCGCAGAGTGGCTTGGGCTGGGACTTGAGAAGAAGGAGCTGCCCTGCCTGCTGTTAGTGATGGTCTCTGTTTGAGGTAAATACATCCATTATGCTTTAAAGGACAGCCACGCACAGTGATGCCAGACACGGGGAACGTGTTGTAGATGGCACGGGAAGTTTAGAAGCGGAAGCAAGTGAATCACCCCCCATTAGTCACACACTGATGAGAAGAAACCAGACAATTACCAAAAAAATAGAGTTCAAATACGGGCAACAGGAAAACCAGTGCCTTTTTAAAGCACTTAAAAGCAGAAGTACTCTGCCAAATGGAAGCTATGGAGAAAGCAAGCCCAGCTCGTGTGTCCTTGCCACCGCTGGGCTTCTGTAAATGCAGATGCGTGTTATACCTTTACTGACTTTCTTGAGCAAGAGCATAATGCTTCTCCACAGCCCACGCTGCCCAGCACATACCTTACCCACCGCGCTTGTGAGCAGAAAAAGTATGTGAAAGAGATTTATAGGCATGTGTCCAAAATACACTATATCTTCGGTTTTAATCTTTTTCAAATGACATACTCCCACACGAGGTAAAACTAGGGCCGTAGTCAAGCTTTTGCCATGAGAAGAAGCTGTGCCTACGTTAAAGCAAATTTGGTGTGTCCCACCGGGTTACGTGTCCCCCGCCACGCTGCGCTCCCGCAGCCCGAGCCAGATGGCCGGTGCAGAAGCCTCTTGCAGGAGTACATCTCCACAGAGGAGGACGTCGCACTGTACTGGGTGACCAGGCTGTCACTGAACGCAACTCCGTCATGGTATTTAAATCACATTAAAGCTTTCTTTTATTACATACCCCCTTGTGATTTTGCCTGGCTACATTCTAATTACCAGCCTTGCTGCAGCACATGCGGGTTCCACTGCTCGCTCCCCCTCCTGTTTTATGGGAAATGCCTTATTTTGCACAACCCTAGTGAAAATACTGCAGTGAGATAACTCTCTCCTTTTTGCCTTGCATTTCCCATTCTATTGCATAAGCCGTTCTTTGTGTGAAAGAGAGACAACAAAATATTCAGGTTTACATGCATTTTTAGAAACGGCAGATACACCTGTTAAGGCTCCCCAAAGTGGTTTACTCACTTTTGCTATTTTCTTACATAATGCCTGATCTTGAAGTATCAATATGTTTTTCCATGTCAGATGTCAGCTGCACTTGTTTTTCAAAAATACTACATTTTGCATTTCTTATTCTCCACCTATTAACTCCTCAACTAGAGTGTCTTAAAGGACATGCGTTTCACTGGTCCACAGCACCACCGCGGCCCTTGGCCATGGCTTTGCCATTCTCCATTTTCCAATTACAGCACTAACTGCATTTAGGTGACATGATGATTTCATACTGCCTTGCTGTTTTCATAGCTTTCCTGTTGAGCAAGATCAAAACCATTTTGACTCTTAACCAAGGCAAAGTACCAATGCGGTGAAAAGCTACACTTATTATTTCACTTGCTTTCATTCCTAGGTACAGAATTGGAGATGGGTCTTGATAACCCGTGCGGGCAGAGACCATCTTCGGGTGGGAAAGTAGTTCAGATCTGCAGGGTAACGAGGGGTAAGAAATCTCGCTTTTGCAAGTCTTCTAGAATTAACACAGACTTTTAACAAGAACCTTTCTAGTTAAAAATGACACAACTAACACTCTCCTGGGGGCAGAGGAAAGAGACTGAGAGAGAAAATACATGCAGGGAAAGCTCAAAAAAAGCAGGGAAAGTGCTCAGATTTTCTCTGACGATAAAGGAGCTCCCCGTGCCAGCAGCGAATACTAGCGCTGGCTGCGGGCAGCACGTGCTGCCATTTGCTGGCAGCCAGAACAGGAGGCAGTTGAAGCTCTGAATGCATCTGGTTCAATTTTCAGTAACGGCTCAATTTTCAGTTTGATCCCAAACCAGTCAGAGCTTTCTCTCTGTGCACAGTAATAACAGCAAGAGCAGAACAGATTTTCCAGCTTTGGTCAAATTCCTCAGAGACAGAAAGCTGAAACAAGGCACCTAAATTCAACATCAGCCTTGACTGCTTGAGGATGGGGAGCTCTCACCAGCCATTCAGGGATCTCTCCAAGACCAGGACACTAGCTAAGTGCCTAGCACTAGAAATCCAGGATTGCCATTTTCAGTCTGTTAAGGTAGTGAAGATGTCTGAAATCTGGAAGTCGAGAGCAAGACAGGCACCTACTGCTTCAAAAAAGAAAAAAGATCTGTTCACTGTAAATCTGAGTGCTACGGTAGTAGGTATCATACACATCTAAACAGTAGATACGCTTGTGTAACATACCCCTTGCTTTCAATTTCTAAGGTAACATGATGAAAATGTAGTCTGGACCATCACACAGCTGCCACAGCCCAGCGCACAACGCGTGTTACAGCAGGAGCGACTGGAAAGCCGGGCTTCCCGCTCTTCTCCCCACCCTTTATGAAATTCTGCGCCAGCTGCTGCACATTGCAGGAAATGACAGAAACCTGCAGGCTGCTGATTTGGTTTGCTGCTGGCAGGAGGGGGGGGGTGGGGGTGGGTGGCTGCTTAGACACTCTTGGTGCATTTCCACTTATAAATCTGAAATCACAGTTTAAGTTCCTAAGAATTTCATGCTAGCTATCTCATTCATCATTTACTAGTAAATGGACTGAGGCTCCTGTCTCCAATATGTTTTCACCAGTTTTTAATAGATATCCCCGTTTCCCTTTGCTCAAAGAAGCTAGCCAGCTGCTTATTCACAAAAAATCATTCAAGCAAACACTCCATTTTCTAAATAGAATCATAGAGTCATTTAGGTTGGAAAAGACCTTTAAGATCGTCGAGTCCAACCATAAACCTAGCACTGCCAAGTCCACCACTAAACCATGTCCCTAAGCACCACAGCTACCCGTCTTTTAAATACCTCCTGGGATGGGGACTCAACCGCTTCCCTGGGCAGCCTGTTCCAGTGCTTGACTACTCTTTCAGTGAAGAAATTTTTCCTAGTATCCAACCTAAATCTCTCCTGGCGCAACTTGAGGCCGTTTCCTCTTGTCCTATCGCTTGTTACTTGGGAGAAGAGACCGACCCCCACCTCACTACAACCTCCTTTCAGGTAGCTGTAGAGAGTGATAAGGTCTCCCCTCAGCCTCCTTTTCTCCAGGCTAAACAACCCCAGCTCCCTCAGCCACTCCTCATAAGGCTTGTGCTCTAGACCCTTCACCAGCTTTGTTGCCTTCTTTGGATGTGCAAATACTTCTATGGTTTCAGAAAGGCTGTCAGAGGAAAAAAAAAAAGGGGGGGAAAGAAAAGCCAGTAACCCACCTTTATGCAGACAAACCAGAAAGATGGTACAAGATGTTTGCTTTCCCAGATGGGCCCATGCTACGTAAGGTAACTCATGAGGCAAGAGTTCAGCTCCCAACAGCAGAGTCCACTCCAAAGTCCTGGGTTGGTACCAACTGTATAACTTGGGATTTTTGTTCTGTGAATTTCTCTTCCAAAGTCACTCTAAAATCTAAACATTTCCTCCTCTCCCCACCACTTAGGTACAGACAGCTACTGTCTCCATATAAAATAAATCAGAAATCAGGCCATTAGCTATGCTTTGAAGAATACTAAGCAATGCTCTGTGTTCACAGTGGTATAGCTTATAGGACTTTCACAAAAAAGCTTCATCACTGGTAGCCAGCGGTAAAATAAAGTCCTAAAGAACAAGAGGGATGAAAAATGAAGAAGAAAAAGCAAATGTGGATAGAAGCAAAAACTGAGGAAAGGGGAAACAAACCAAGCTAGGCATGAAGATAATGAAAACGGTCAGGTTAGCAGCCCAGTGAGATGCGGCTAAGTGCCATCCCCAGATGGGAACCTGGGCCTGAGGGCAAAGAAATGAGTTTGGGATCCTGGAAGAACACTCACATTCTGGGTCAGGGTCTTTAGTCGTTTATTAGCACTCGTAGTCAGCCGCAGTCAGAGAACACTGGGTTTAGTAGTGGAGGTTGTATCAATGAGAAGAGAATGTTATAAAACGATGGATGTCAAATAGTAAAGAGGAGAGATTTTTTGGAAGCAGTGGATAGTAATCCCTACACGAACAGAACCTGGAAAATTCAGATTTCAGTACCAAATTTGTGACTGAAGCCATACATGGGAAGAGCAGCTCATACGCCTTCATGACAGGACCAAATATCTGTGGATTTATATGCAGCACTTAAGAAGCATCAGTAAACATATGCCAGATGGCAAAGGGAATGGGTACAGTTGACTTTCAACACAAGAAATGGGATTTAAAACCTCTTTTCCCTGTCACTGCTTATTTCTTTAACAGTTTGGGGTTAAAACTTATTCCTTGGCTGTTCAGCTAAGGACAATATTTGCTCTAACCTCCTCTCCACCAGGAACCCAAACGCACCCCTGAAGATTTGGAGGCACAGCGAATGTAGCCATCAGCTGGATTTCAGAGACTACAAAACAAGTGTCAACCTCAGGCTTATACTGTCTCCCCCTGTTTGCAGTTTCTGTATCAACCTATGGGTTTTTGTTTGTTTGCTTGTTTTTAAAAGATTTTTTTCCCCTGCTTCTTTCTCCTACTTTCACACAATTGTTTTGTTTTTTTTCAGGGAAGAGACAGATGAAAGAATTATTTCTTGTCAGTAAGACATGTACCTGGGTGACACGCGATTCCTTATTTGGTTAAAACACAGGTTAATGGTATTAGCTGGCATTCTCCTTTATCAGTCGCTTCTTTTCTGAAGCAGTTTCAAAGAGCACAATGGGATTCAGAGCGTCAGTGTTTGTTGCTACAGCAGTGAGGATGGATTTAGTTGACTTTCACAGAGAGCTACAAACATGATTCACAGCTGCTGCTGGCTTAAAGATACATAATCCAATCTTTAAACATGTGAAGTTTCCAGTTTCCAATAAAGAGATTTTTTTAAAAGTGGTAGATGATATTTAGGAACATTCACCATAAACGTCATGTAAGCATGTTTCATGTTGCAGGTCTCTGACACAAAAGCAGAGGGATTATCATCATCGCTCGGTACGTAAACCTCAGCTCTTATGAGTTAAAAGTGTACTTTTAAGTGAAAAAATAAGATAGAAAACCCGACAGTGTTGTGATTTATGCAACATGTATAGTACAAACACTTCAGAAGCTGCGAGAAGGCTCCAGGGCTCCCTTTGTTCCCCCGCCGGACAGTAAGAACCGTCATTTTGAGGTCTCTGGGCTCAGTTACCAAGGATGCTATTTGCTTGGGTTTTAATGGTAGTAAAAGTGTGCAGAGCCTGCACAAGGTCGGTCTTTCAGGGCTTTTATAACCAACTTTCCCTCCACCTAGAGAAGAGCATCCCTACAGGGATGCATCTCCGCCAGTTTTTATTTCTAGCCAGAATAACAGCACGTCAGTCTTCAGGCAAAACGTGCAAACTCTCTTCATAACCAGTGACGCACCGCACAGACCCCTCCACCTCCCGTTTTGGCACGCTGGAGCTGCCTGCGCTCGAGCTAAGGCAGCCAGAATCGCTTCCCCAACGGGAAAGCGCCGCAGCCGTGCCACCGCTGCCAGGCACCGGCAACTTGGACCACAAGGTTTTTCTACTTCATGCACTTGAGTATTATGACGAAGTTTTATAAAAAGGCTGTTAGCCAACTTATGTTCAAATCTTAGTAGGGGAATAGGGCATTAAAGTTAGAGGGATTTCTTGCTCTGCTTTTTTAAATACAAGTTTACCAGTCTATAGTGCAACTAGAAATGAAAATGAGCAGTGCCAAAGTATTGACTCTAGCAAGACAGTGTGGAGTGAATCCCCACTCCAGCCCTTGTTTAAAAAAAACCAAAAACCCCAACACTCTTTTATGCTAATTTGATCAACTTCTGCATTTTTGTTCTTACAGTGTGTGTGGGGGGGAAGGGTTGTGGCACAGCAATGAATCCTTTCACACTGCAGGAGGAGACTGTGGGGAACTGCAGAGCACCAGGTAGACTGGGTTTTGCAGAGTACTCTGGGTCCAAATACCCTCTTCTCCCTGCCTCACCTCTCTGAATTTTCAGGCCGCTACAGCCAGCAAAACTGCCCTCTTTGCCTCACCATGCAATTGTTCGGGTTAGGGTGGAAGTCCCCGGGTTAAGCGATGCACGCCATGCAGCTCGCCGCCGAACAACGGGAAGGACACCAAGAAGCCTGCAGTGTTAAAAAGGAATGTTTTATTGCAAGAGATTACAGACGTGGCACTACGGCCAAAATATTTCCATTACATCAAAATTGCTACCCATGTATCAGGCAACAGCACCTACAAAGTATGGTGGATTGAAATACCTGAAATCATAATGCAGCCAGCTTTTTTAAATAAGTACCGCCCTAAAAAGATTTTTTTTAAAAACAAAGTCAAAACTATATAAACAATTTTTTTTTAATATGAAACTTATTAAAACTTATATGTCTTAAGTATCCAGGCCATAAACTACTGTGAGAAAAAGTGGGAAAGTCTGTTAACCATAGTAGGCAACTAAACAGGCTTCTGTCACAGCCCTTATCATTCAGTTAAAAGCAAGTACTTGCTATTTGCTGTTAATTCTTCCACATTTGTTCAGTCAACATTTATCTTCTGTAGGTTTTCAGAATTGGGTAGATTTAATGCATAGCCCCTCTTTAAAGCACTATTGACATGCAGGATAATCCAGAACCACAACTGGCCCAGAAAAAGCATCGGTGTCAAAACAGCTTTGCAGGAAGAGATCTCCCCATCTCAGTCCCGTGACGCTGACCTTTCAAAGCTTTGGATGGATGCACTTCTCTGAGCCCCAGTTCATGGCTCGCATTCCCCCTGTGGTCCACTTACCTCAAAGACCTTGGCGATTTCCCTGAGCATGGCTGAAAAGGTAGGACTTTGAACAGGCACATAGCTCAAACACGAGAAGCCCGGCCAGGACATAAACCCCAACTGTTACAATCCCCATTTTGGCACGTGAGGTGCTCATTCTCCCTCCCCAATGCCTCGTGTTAGCTATTGTCTGGTCTGTGCTGCTTCTCCCATGGAGAAGAGCCAGGAGCTCATTTCCCGACACCTGAGGAAGCAGAAGTCGGATCTGCGGGAAGAGCCAGACCGCCTCAGCTTGTGGGAGCAGTCCCCCTAATACAATTCACACAATCCATATGAAACTGTACATGGCAAACAGGAGTCAATGCCCAGGGATCTTTGTGAGCCAACATTTGTTATCCACTTGCCTCCATCTCCCATTTTCCACACATACAGCCCGAACACACTACCACTTGGCAGCGGCTACCACAGGCACCTTAAATTCGCCTTTCCAGCAAAAACTTCTTTTCAAGCAATGCAAACAAGAGTTTTAATTTTTAAAGATGATTTGGAAATATCACTTGGACTAGGGGATATAGGCATCTTACAAAACATGGGGGTGGCCTTCTACAATTTCCCAGGCTTCTCTAAGCATTCTGAAAATGCCTTCGTAATTTTTCACAGGATACTACTTGAGAGCTTTACCAGAAACTAGGGTCACTTCAAGAACACATAAGATTGCGATAAGGAACCAAAGTCAACCACACAAAAATCACTACGCCACTGCAGCCTTTAGCCCGATGCAATCTAGCCAATGCGAACAGACTAATGCTTGCATTTGTATGTGCAATTCTGGAAGTCCAGCTCTTTAGCACAGACTGCCACAGAGCCTCCCAAGCCACAAATCACAAAACGTGAGATTCGTATAATCAAGCGACTGATTTAATTAACTCTCTTCTACCAGATTATTTAGAATCTCTGTAACTCTGGGAAGGGCGATTTATATCTCCTTGTAAGTAGTGACAGAAGATCTGTATTTCCAAACAACAGAAACAAAAAAAACAAATAGCCCCACTTGAGGACTAGAGGCTAAAGAAAGCTTAAGGGTATTCTGTTATTATTTAAAAAAAAATAAAAAATCATTCTGTCCGTATCAACCATATACACAATTACTTTAATAATCAGAAAAGTTCTAGAACTTCTGTATATATTTCAAACTATACTGTCAAAGATGCGATGCAAGTAGGGCACACAGCTCCAGCGCACCCACGGTGCCACTGACAACTGCTGCTCCTAATCAAAAGAATCTCATTTTGGAAACTACTCGGGCCTAGAGCTCCCTGCTCCTCAGAAACAACCTTGCATTTTAGTGTTACACAAAGCAGCTCACTATTGGGGTTTAATGAGTTAAATAGAATGAACTAGGTTTTTTTATCATTATGAACCTAATAGAGTTCTTTGCTACTGCTAAATTCCGCACGGTATGGCTTCACCTTACAAGCATTCTTAACAATACTAGATAAATATCATTTGCACTTAATTGATTTTTTCTGTCTGTTAAACAGCCACAAAATATGGTGCTCTCACAAGCACTTTTTTTTTGGTGAGAAGGGTAAACAAGCACTCTATTAAAGCATTAGAAACATTCAAGGTGATTTGATCACTTCCCTCTATTCTGTTTCAACACATTGCTGTAAATCTTCCATTTTCACAGCGTATAAAAAAATCCCGCAATCATCCACAAATTTAGAAATTTGTTAGTCTGCATACACATAATTTGTCTGCAATACACTTCAACATCCCAGTTATCTTCCCTAAAATCCCTATCCAGTTAAAAAAAAAAAAAAAAGGGAATAAATTTTGACAATAAAGCTAAAGTTATCTGTAGCAACTTGTACAGTAAACCACCCGAGAGCACCAAATTACTGATAGCCTTGACAGAGCTAGGACGGCCTTGTCTCAGGACTCTGTCCTGCCCAGCTGTGCATTTTTAGCCCATCTATTTTATCAGAACGTTAACAAGCCTCATGTGTTAACTCTGAACTGTACACATACAGGAAGACAGACATTTATTCATATTTTCCACCAATCAAATGTAATGCGTCTGTGAACAAGTCAGTTTATTGCAAGTAAATGTACTGTTACTTAAGATCATGAGAAGATTCTAATCCCAAGCAAGACAAATCAATTTCACAAACTTAATTCACACAATGCAAATAAACGCTTCACATTATAGACATTTAGATTTTCTTTAAACCTTTTTATTTAGAGATTTTTCTGGTAAGGAGATATACCATAGGAAAGCAATTTCACTGGCAGTGAGGTATGTATATACTCTACCAAAATACTCCTCTTGTTTTAACTGCTTTTAACTTTATTTACATATAAAGAAAATATCAATGCATATCCTTGGCTTAACTACAGTATCTGTTACCCTATATGAGTAAAATGAAATGTTACTTGCATACAAAATTGATTTGTAGAGGAATCTGATTTGATTTAAACAAAAATCATGTTCTGAGGACAGTTTAAATGAACAAACACAATTCAGCATGACCAAGACACCTGCACCATATTTCCATCCTCACAGCACATTTATTTCAGTAATTCTGTAAGTAGGTCCTTAGCATGAGCATAGTGTTACAGTTTTCATACATATAATCACATCCAAAACAAGCTCTAAAATTTAAGTTGTAAACATTCTCTTCATATGTAGAAACATTTCAATCTGTGTTCGAATTTTCTAAAATGATCAACCTTTTAAACAGAATTATAAATGAAAAGTCTACTCTAACCGTGTAGTGAGCAATGCTTATTAGTACATTTCTACAGTGTTAAATAAAATAGTAGAGAGGCAAACTTCTGTAAGCAAGTCAGACTTTAAGTAAATCATCATAAAGAAACAAACTTGTTAACAAAAAGATGCTTTGTAATAAAGAAAGTTGGATTGAGTCTACTATGATACAAAAACATAAGGGTAAATACCATCTTTGTTGACAAGTAGGAGGTAGCATGGATGCACCGCTTTATTGTCAGTGAGAAATGCAACTGAAGTAAAGAATATTTCCTTACCACAAATTTCCAGTATTATGTACATATTTCTCTTAGAAATTTGTTTAAACAAGTTTCCCTCCACTTTTTAGTACAAAAAGCCTCATGTGATTTAAAAAAAACACTTACACACCTAGATAGAATAGTACTAATTGCCCTATTTGAATGAAACAGTCTCTTGAACTATGAAGTACATGATATTTAATGCCCTAAGTTGAGTAAATTGTATTAGCAGTTCTTGGTATTATACAAAACACTACATACATACAAACAAAATATAATAATATCTTATTTTACTATGTAATTCTTTTTGGAATAAACAGAGCCTTGATTTGGGTAACACTGAAGAGAACGTGGTTTCTTTGTTTTATTAAAATCTGTCTTTTAAGTACCCATGTGCAACAATTTAAAAATGGCTGCCATACATGTAATGGTCTTGTATTGATAGTGAACACAGTAACTGACAAAAACGTAATAAACCTTAAAAACACATCTTCCACCCTATATAAAATATAAAGACTACTTACTGTAACTGTTAAGTATTCAATTTATTTTGATGTTACTGTAACCCACTTCCTCTATTTTTCTGTCTTTAGCATTTATAAACATAATTTAGTGTAGCAATTTATTTTAAAAAATGACAAAGTATTTCAAATTTACATCCAATTAAAATTTAAACTGTTTCCTTGTTCTATGATGCTGCTTCTGCCATCAGTAAAGAAAATGAAGTTTCAGTAATTGAAGCAGGCTTTTTAAGTAGTGATGTGACTTCAACCATGCCAGCTCCAGTCCGTGGAAGATTTGCGTTGACAATGTGTCGCTGCAAGTGCTTTATCCAGTCTTCTTGAACAGACAAAGGTCCTCGAAAGACCAGACCACAAAACCTATGCAAATATTAAAATTATTCCATCAAGATATATCTAGCTCTACTGAAAAATTATAAAATAAAGACATTAAGTGGGAAGTCTTAATTTTCTTGAAGTTTGTTTCTACATATTTTAGCTGAAAACCTTAGTAATCGAATTAACTTATAGTAACTGCGAGCCCAAAACCCCTGCAGTTTATACAACTTACTCTATTACATTTTTAACACTAGCAACAACAATCTGTTGTTCTTACATACAGTTTCTTTTGAAGGACAGAATATTACTCAGACATGACTAATAAGATTTTAGCTAGAGAAACAGTTGGCAACCTGAGTATGACTGATTCAAGTCCTCTCATTCAAATTAATGAAAATAGGCAACTGCTTCCCCCCCTTATTATTCAATTTAATCACAAACACATTTATACGATACAATCTTAAATCTTCTTATGACTAAAATTAGCAAGCTCTTAAGAATGTGTTCTTTCAATTAAAATAACCCTATGTACCTGCATCTGAGTATGTAAACTTCATCAGCACTATGAGGTAATGGCAGCATTTTTTTCTTGCTTCCAGATCTTGACCTTGACTTCTTTTGCTTACAGTCTAAAGCTAAGAAGAGAGAAATTTCCATATGTGAAAGTGATACTTCAATGAGTGTTAACCAGAGATATTTAGTAAGCATCCCCTATAGCAGTAGTGAAAAGACATCTACCTCCTTGTTATTCTACGTTTAATTATAATGTAAATCCAAAACAATTACAGTGTGCTCTAAGAAATTTACTGGCAAAACACATTAAGCTTTTTTTTTTTTTTAGTTTAGCACAGTGCTTGCTTTTTAAAAGACTAGATAATTGACACTCAGCATTAAACTGTTGTTTTAGTATCAGCAAGCACCTACTGACCTACTGCAGAATTATACAGAAGCAAAGCATCACTGGAAATTCCCTTTCATGCATAAAACTGTCAGAATCTTGGAACTTGTTTTGTAGTTCAAGTACCATCATAGGTCCACTCATGTTCAACCAAGTTACAACTTCACAAAGTTGTAGGTAGCTTTCAGCTAATACAATCAAGAATTTCTAGCTTGAATAAAACACCTGCCATTTGTTTTCAACATAATGCAAAAGTTTCTCCTTTCATTCTAAGAATTTCAAATGAAGCTTCCCCCTAATTCCTGTCTGAATTCTAATGTATCTTACAAAAATATGTATTAATGCTTGGCAGTGGGAGCTGGTATTAGGACAAACAACAGGGATGGCAAGGCCACTTTTAAAATTCAGTCTAAGCATTTGAAACTATGTATGAAAATAATGTGTGCGGACAGGAAACGCATAGCAAATGGATTCAGTTAGCATTGAGGTCTATACCTCCCATAAATAGATGTAATAGGAACCTGTAACAAAACCTGGAGATTCTAAGAAGCAGCCAAAGCTGGGGGATGAGGGGATTAAACTGAGTTAATATTGTTATGATGAAAACAGCTGATAAAGCTCAAGAAAAAAACCAAGAAGTTTGGGACTGCTTGAACTGAGAAGTATATCTAGCTGCACTCTACTCCAAAACACAAGACACTGACACTAAAACTCCACAGAAACCTTAAAGACAGTAACAAGTGGTATTCTTGATACCAAAAAGGCATAATGCTATGCTACTGAAGCATCTTAACAGTAAAGTTAAAAAAACTGTTACACTTGTCTAAGTTTTGACTCCTGCAATATAAAACAGAAGAATAAACCTCTTAGTATTCTGAAGCATAAGACATCATCCAGTGAGGCAAAACATGCTGATTTAAAGAACACACAGTCTTGATTGCATCCTTCATTTTTCTTATGTCCTCCAAATGAGCATCTCTCAAGCTTTTATCCTGTAGCCAAACTTTTAATTTGTAGATACACCAGACATTTCCCAGTTCCAACCCCAGATTTAAAGATTCCTACAGTATCTAGAAAAATTAGAATGAATTTTTGAGGTTTGAAGGTACCAGAGAACTAATCAAACAAGTAGAAAGCAGATACCAACCTAAAGAGACTTCTTTCAAACACTGGGTCAAGCCATCATTAGGAAGATGAGGCTCAACGGCATTTTTGATAGCAACTATGAAAGCAGCCTGGATATAAAGGCAGTAACCCAAGGCGGCGGGGGAGAGAGAGATAGAAACTGCCAAGATAACTTCCAGAAAAGTGAATAGGTAAGGGGTTCTTAATGCTTTATGCTCTCATCAAAAGCATATTCTTCATATAATTAGGAAGGAAAAAAACTAACTATCTCTCAGGCTGTAGGAACTACCAAGCAGTATAAATGTTTTACGTGCCACAACATCAGTAACAACATCACCAGAAATGTAAGCAGATAAAATACCGAAACCCAGACACCCATTCTCTGAAGAGAACTATTTGCATGAGGGGCAACTTATCTGAAGCAGTTATTACAGCAAAAGCTTTGCAGATTTTGCAGAACATCATGGGAAGGAGGGAAACAGAAGTCAGTACTGTCCAAATGCAAACACATCCATGAGTTGCATCTGATGTCAGTTAGTTGATGTCAGTTGATATGAGTTTAAAAAAAAAAAGCAGTAGACAACAGCCTCCTTCTAGAGAAGCCTACACGCATCAGAAACAAGAACTAGCTTATTTCCTTCATGTTGGCAAAATTGAGACATTCATTCCCATTAATAAATTTTATTCTACTCACATACATCCCAAGCATTCCAGAGAGCTTTCACTTTCTTAATAGACTTGAATTGGTCTTCTGCAACAGAGTTCATGAAACCTAATGGGTACGTGTGTAATCTTAAAATAACCTAAAAAAACCAAAACCCCTCTGAACTACTGTGCAATCAAATAGACAGCAACACAAACAGAAACTGCCATAATGTACCAGGAGAGGTAGTTTCTACTTCCTTGAAAGGTACCTTTTCCAAGAACAATGAGAAAACAAGGAAAACAAAAGAATGGGCATCTTCTCTGAGCCATTTACGATGGAGGCTCTAGATAGAGAAATTACAAAGAACAGAAAATATCACACTAAAAGACAAACAATTCAAATCACTCAATGCATTCTCAGAGTAACTTAGCTAAGATTGGAAGTAGATTTGCCCAAGCAAGAAGTTGTTACAAAAGATAGAAAATACTAAGAATACTAAACCTGTGTTCTGCAAGGGGTATTTTTTGTTCCCTTTGTCTTTTGACCTAGTGAACACATTCCTTCACATTTTAGGGGTCACAAAGCAGCACAAGTACATTCTGAAGTTACTCCAATGAAACAGGAAAGTAAGTGGAGAAAGAGTAACATCTGGGTAAAGCTGATTGAAAACCGTAATTCCAACATCAGTTATCAGAGACATGTACCAATAACTGTCACATTAATTGAATTTTTGGCTATCCAGAGAGTAACAAGTTTAAATGAAGTCACATGCAGACACTTAAGTAGTCTGTTGATATGATGCTTACAAGTGCTTGCAAGCATCAAGTAAGTCACACCACTGCCTCACCCATAAGAAAGCATAGCTATGTTCTGACCAAAACTCAGTTACTGTTTTTTCCAATGCCTTTACTGTAACAAAGCATGACCTCCTCAGAAAGTATGTTTTTAGCACTTTCGGGAAGAGACCAAGGATAATTTAGCTCTAGTAAGCCACATGTACATTGCAGCAAATTGCCAGAGAGAGGCAGGAACTACCTACCCATTAATGCCTACTTCGTGGCTAACGCAGCTCCCAAACTACCATTCTTCATTCTCCATAAAGGCCCAGTTCTTTCTGGAAGAAGCCTCCCTCCTTCAATTTTGGCCACCTGGTGTTTTCTAGTTGCTACTCAAAAAACTTTTTGTAAACAACCAGTTACACCACTTCATCAAACCTCTGATACAGCACGACAGAGAAACAACCCATTTAAAACAAAAGACAATCAAACTTTGGAGGAATCTCCTTGCTCAATTTCAGAGCACACTATTTAGAAAAATATATGCTAGGTAAAAAGGGTGCATATAAAAACCTTCTTTACCTCTGTGACCGCTTATCAAGAAGACTACAAGCAGATGGAGATAGGAGGCTAAAATGAGCTTGCCTAAGACAACATGAATTAGAAAAGTCACAATTAAAGGTCCTTCATGCCATGACATTTGGTCTGAGGTTCAAAATTAAAGTGCATCTGTGCTAATTTGCATGCTCCGCTTCTTGACGTCCCCCAACATGGAACACTTCTCATTTCAGGAAGACTGAAGCTGGGTCTTTATTCAGATTCATTACTTTTGTCATAGCGTATATAAGCTAACACAAGTTGAATAATTGCACACATAAATGGATCTAATTAACCATTTAAAAATGCTGCCAATTAAAAAGTAAAAAATAATGAATTATCTTTCTTGTATATTTATTCACTAATTTTTCAAATTCAATCACTTGCTATCTATCCTCATCATTACTGCACAGTAAAATGCATTAAAAAAACCCTCCAGTAATTTGCTCTCTGAAGGATTTTATAAGATACTAAAAATTAGCTCATCATGCCAGTTGATGAGTTACAGAAACCCAGTGGATCTCAGATTTCTGCTATAGTTGCATATGCTTCCACAGTAAACTTCCTGAAGCTACAATTTTGACAAAGCAGTATTAGAAATTATTTGGAAGCATAGTGGCCGCATGAACTGCTACCTCAGTCATACTGTTGGCTTAAAGGCCAGACTCCTTGCTCTGTATTTTATTGTTCTCTCCCAAACTTCTGAAAAAGCAGTCTCCATCTACAGAAGCAAAGACCAAAGAAGAGAGTGGTGATTCCCAGAAGATGACAGCCAGTAAGAAGAGACTGAGTATATGAAAAGAGTCAACAAAGAGAAGATGTAAAAAGCCAGGGTGCAAGAGAGTATCAAGAGACTTTGCGGGGGGGCGGGAAGAGAAGCCTAGAGAGAAGAAAGGGAAGGAAGCTGGATATACAAATGTACCAAGAAGAGCGAGATGCATTTTGAAGATTTTGTGTAGGTCTGTCCAATGCTCTAAAGATAATAAGAAGAAAGAAGCAAGTTTGCCACATGCTCTGAGAAACACTAATGTGTTGCTATTCATCAAAATGGGTATAAAAGGAAATTAGCATCTACTCAAGATGAGCAATTAGATCATTACATTGGACTGCATAACAAAAAAAAAAAAAAAAATTAATGTTCCAGTCAGACATCTGAAGACCATCATGCAAGCACTGATACAAAAGCAAGTAACTATCCAAATGAACCTAGACAGGCATTTGCTATACAGTGGATCCATACTGCATAACTACAGGCACAAATTAAGTTTAATAAACACTAACCTTGAACAGCCAACAGCCTAGAAAGTTTCACTTCTAGGATGTTCTTCGCAAGTCCATTCTCAAAATTTACCATTATGTTTAACTCTGTCTATTACACTGCTAAAACTGTCAAATTGCATTTAAAAAAATATAGGGTAAGATTTAACTAAATGTGATCAAACTACTGACTCTGAAGAAGCAGGGCATCTGCTAGAAAAGCAATATGATAATAGTGAATATCAAAAACCATGTGCAGACAAACCGAAAAACTGAGCAGAAGACTAGTATGTAAGCTAATGTAGCGCTAGGAAAGGTCTCACTTTGGTGACATGCAGAGATTACTGTTATTTCTCTTACTAAAGAGTAACGCCTAGGTAGCTCCCATAACAATTGCCAAATAAAAGAATTACAGCATTCATGTTTACACACAATTATTTAATTACAGCAAGAAACCGAGACAAATATTCGACCAATGTGACTTCTTTTTGGTAGTTATGTTTACTTTAGAAGATATAGGAAAGGCTTTGTGAAAACAGAAGAAGGAACCCGTATAAATGTATCCTCATTGCCTCCATACAGGTTCCAGGCTGAAGCCAAACTGAAGACATCTCAAAATTACTCTCAAGTGCAACCATTTTTTAATAAGAAAAACTGAGATCTCCCCAAGAGCAACACTCATAGCAAAGTTTAAAACTAGTGCGTACTAGTGAAACCTTGCATTAAAGTCATTCTCTTCACAAAACTTACAATATAAAGTGGAGTATCAAATAAAACCACTGTTTAAAAGCATATTTTCTGGTCTACAAGCCTTGCATTGAGCTTGCACAAATGAAAAGTCAATGAGCAAAGTTTACAACTTCGCAGAGTTACAACAGTTTTAGTGGTAATGACTAAATTAATACAAATATACATTGGTTGCATAGTGTTATAGCTAGAACTTAAGCCTCTCTAAGTCACTGGTTTCAGTGAAAAGCCTTTATCCACATGGTACAGGCTATTTATCTGGCTCAGCTCCAGCTTCTGAGATCAAAAGATTTTTTTGTAAAGTTTTGTTTCTAACCTTTTCATTTTGCTTCTAACCTAATTTTAAACAAACTTCTAGGTCCAATGATACAAGACTCAGGAGTTTTCTTCCAGTTCCTTTAAACAAAGTGGCATCTGTACTGATGAGTATGCTACTGCTTTGCTAGCAAAATACTTTTCTTAAAGAAAACAAACATCCCTGAAAGCACCTTAACAAGCTACCTTCACTTTTCCCATTTAGCAAAAGGGAAGCTGAGGTACAAGGAGCTTGTCCAGGATCCAATCTGTGTACTATCCTGTTTGTCACAGTGCCTCCTCCATTAAATTATTGTTAAGATTTCAATGTGCAATGTAAATATATAGCTGTTGAAAAATATTTCACCAGTAGGTATATAAGCAAAGTAACTTACCACAGGGCTAATATCAAACCACAGCAGTGGTAAATGCAGTCCACTATCACCATCTGTCTACTGAGTAAATACAAAAACTTTCAGAACCACTAACTAAAGGCATACACTCCTACACGCTGGATATTACTGCATCTGCTGACTTCCTTCTAAATCTACTTTGTTATAGCATTAACTTAGTATAACATAAGACCTGGCAGCCACAGGCCCAGTTTGTAAAAATATTTCTTTTAGCCTTCTGCAGAGAAAGCCTGAAACTCAGTTTATTTGTCATTCTTAGCATAATGAATTACATCTGCAGATAAAAAAAAAAGGATTATGCATTTTTCCAAAGCATTATGTAAAAGTCTGTGCTTGTTGACACAGAAAACTGATGGTTGCCCTTCTTAATTACTGAATATGCCAGACTTCGTATCTCCAAATTTTCCTCACTATATTCCATCTCTGCTCCCCAATTTGCTGTTGATCATACGAAGTCCCACTAATCTCAGCAATAATCCAAGTAAACTCAGAAATTGCCTACAGCCAAGCAAACTGCAGGTCTCTGGAAATGAGTCAAAATATGGAATATTATAGGAATTTCAAAATGAAGTGTGTTTTAATAAAAAACATTAATAGCAGTGCCAAATGCTGTACTACACTCACGCCATGTCAGACCAGCTGGTTTTTGGGTTGTGAGCCAAACAAGAAATGAAACCAACTACATACAATATGTTGTTAGAAATACACAAACTGTAAAATTAGTTGTTTTTCCTATTTTAACTACAGTATTCTTAGTAATTATATGTAGTAGATTGTAAAAATTACTTGTTGGTTTGTTGTGTTGGTTTTTTTTTTCCCCTCTCATTTTTGAGGTACTTTTAAACATTTCATTAGAAGGCCAATTAGCTGGTTTGGAAGTTGTGATATTGTAGGAGAATGAATTTAAGCGACCACCTCTTAGTTTTGCTTACATACCTTAAGTGTTGGATCCAAAATAAATGAGTAAGAATGAAAATCAGACATGAGAGTGGACAACAGCAACATACCTTTTCTTACAAGTTGCTGAAGTTTTATGGCAAATAAATTGTTTACCAGCAGAAGCTTCAAAATTATTTTGAATTAACATATGCTTTTGTCCAGTCTGATGAGGAAAATGTATCATAGACAGACTTGCTTTTACATCTGTAACAAAACATACCTGTCCCAGTCAAAAGTCCAGCACTCTTCTTTCGTGCATAAGCGCGTAAGTGGTTGGACAGGCTAACAGCACTTGTAAACGTCGTATTGCAATGCACACACGTTCTAAGCTTCACAGGCATACCTATCATTCAAAAGAAAACTATAATCCAGTTCTCTCTTCAAAAAATGAAATTCTCAAAGCGTTGTAAAAAGTTTTCTGCAATAAAGATGGTTTAAAATATATTCACTGCATTGACGCAATTGTTTAGTATATTAGAAGGATCCAAGTTAACCGTTATTAGTTTTCCATGTAGTGCTTTAAGCCAAACCATGTTATTTGAAAAAGAACAGAAAGGAGGCAACTTGAGCCCATTAGGCTACTCTGCATTTAATACCTACTATGAAGTTCCTACAGATCTCCACATTATGAAGCTCTAATCCCAAAATACAATCCTGCAATTTGAATAGCACAATTCTGTTGAGAAATTTAAGAGCTTGCAACATTTCCAATAAAGAGAATTTTAAAAGTCTAGTTGACAAAGTGGTAATAAAAGTGTTTTACCCGTAAGACTGAAGAGCTCAATACTAAATTAGGCTGCCGTTGAAGGCTCAGAGAAAAAGGTGGTAAAACACACCACTGAACAGCTGCTAGACAAAACATTTTGTTCAGTGCATTTTCTGTTCATTACTTTAGATGCGCAATTGATAATGAAAGTTAATGATTTGAAGTTTTTTGCTAAAATCTTTGTGCTAAATAAATCGTCAACAAAGCAACATGCTATTTATCACAGGAAAACAATGAAACAATACTGAAGTCCTCACTTACCAGACAAAGAAACCATTATAACTTATCTCCTGCTCAACTTCACCATAATGTTTCTCCCTTCATTTTACCACAGATCTATTGTTTTGGTCAACTAATATTTCAAGTTCTCTACTAAAAAGTTATTAGAAGAATAAATAAAAAAGCTAAAACTACTCAGCTGGAAAGCCTCTGTTTGCAGGAAAGAAAGAATCCTATTCTCCAGCAGCCCACAGAAGACATGCTGCTTTTTCAGGCAAGTTACAGAAGAAGAACACCTGGTTGGTAAAAACCTTTTTAAAAACTAAAACCAGAATTAGAAATATTTGCCTTTTTAGGAAAAACACAAGAATTTCAACTTGATGTTAAATATTTTCATATTAACTCAACTGGCACAGTGCGTTAGTTGTCAAATTCTGTTATCTCAGCCACAGATAATTATAGGGCCCTATTTGTAACTGTTAGTACTATGCAAGCATATGTTTATTTTTACCTGGTTGTTCATCACAACCAAACAGGTTCTACCTAGTATTCAGCAGTAAGTATTAAACAGAAAGCAATACACAGTGACAGGTTTGGCAAGCTATTCCTTTAGCGTTGTTTTTCAAATCATTAAGCCTGTCAAAGATACACTTCCTTTATTTAAGCAATCTCCTGTCTTAAAGGACAACCACAGACGTCCAGAAGACATTAAATGTAATTCTGTTCCACCTCTACTATGTCGTTTTAGAAAGCCACCTTTGTTAAGAAATTGATTGCCACACTTTTGTAGTCCCCTAAAAGAACTTCTGAGCACATCAGATTATTGTTGTTATTTGTTTAAAGAAAGACAAGAATATAGGTGAAAAAGTACTAGGCACTGCCAGTTTTACTAACCTGCACTGGGTAATAACAAGAAAACCAACAGAACCAAAAAAAGTCAGGGGTATAAAAATAAGATCCAGTTCCTCAATCTAAGGAATCCTGCAGCACTATAAAGTGGTGTCCAAACAAGAAACAGGTAAATGCAAGCTCTACATACACATTAAAAAGGATGTTGTAAGAATTCCCCAAGACTAGAAATAACTCTTATGTGACAAGTAGGTTAAAAACATCACTCTAAAAACCTGCTCTATTAGTATACAGAGTATCTAGGAAATCGATTATAGAATTGTTTCATTAGCACAATTCTCAGTGGAGGGGCCGTATCGGTCAGGGGCTGTGCATTAGAAACCTGCTGGCTACAACTGCATTCCAACAAAGCTTGAACCAGCACAGGTCTTCACTCAGGATAGAGAGGCACTAAGCAAGCATCAGTTTGTCACAGCAGCCGCAATTTTGAAACAAACAAGAATTAACCTATGTTGTAAGAGTATGTTTATCTAAAACCATCAAAACTAGTTGACAGTGATTCACCAATTTGGAATATTATGCATTTATAATGGTATAAACAGTTCTGTTAGTTTGAGCAAATGCTGCTTTGCACAAACCTCAAAGATGTAAATGAAGTAGTTCCCAAACCAGCTGTTCTAATGCCCAGAAACAGGGTTACAAGCCCAAACATTTCAGAACTGTTAGTCTACCAAATATGCATGGACACTTCAACTCGTTATTGCAGGATGTGTCTTCTTCCTCACTGAGGCTCATTTTGTGTCTGCTTTGAATTTGTATGCCCAGCCATATGCAGAAGAGGAACTATGTTCCATGCAAAAACACCTCAGTGCTGCTGAGGTGCTTTTTCTCCTTACGAAAAACATGTCAGAAAAATTTGCTGTGCTATCTCTCGCAGTCAGTGTCCTCTGGAAATGAAACAAGAATTAAACGAACAGAATCCTCAATAACATACTCTGGACTTGTACATTTTCTATGAATTAAAGGATTCTTTGGAAATGTTGTCAAGACAGCTAGAAACATCTTCTTACCTGACTGCATAGTCAAGTCCATTTTTTGTGGCTGATACATCAATGGACTGTCTTCATTTAATGGAAGAACACATTTCTGAACAAACCTCTTTCTTGCAGTTTGATTATGAATCTTTTGAGGAGAAATATCAGGATTCCTTTCTTCTCCTAACCTCTTATTTTTCAGGAGTTCTATCAGTGTAAGTGACTGATTTTTTTTTTCATCATGTAGTACTGCTTTTGTTTCATCACATTCATTTAGGAAACTCAGCCCTTCTTCCTCCGATGCAGACACAGATGTATCTTCAGTCTTTAGGCCATTATGGTATGCTTCAAGAGGTATAACATTCCGAGATAAAAAGTCATCATTTGATGCAAATTTCTGAGCAACAAATGGTCTGGGAATAATGCGGCGACTGTTCAAAGCCTTTAGGATTTTTTCATACTTCTCTTCATTCTGCATCATCTCATTCAGAACACAGATTGGAGACTTGTGCGCGTCCCACTTGGTTTTGCCAAGCCTCTTCAGGTGTCCTCGCACATGATTTGACAATCCAATTTTAGTATCAAACCAGCCTCCACAGAGCTGACACGTATGCTCAGAGGAAGTTTCAGATTTCTCAATCGCTAGAAAGAAAATAATTTTCATGTTTTTTGACAATTATATGCAGTTAAACATTACAATAGCAAATCACAAAGACAACAGAGGCTTTACAACAAGATAGAGCAAGCCTTGTTTGGTGCTCAGTAAATCTGTTCGTCCCCTTTACTTTATACCCAAATTAAAAAACAAAACAAACCCACAAAACAACTTACCTTTTCTAACACGTTTAACAGGAGTTCCCGTTCCAGTTCTTTTAAAATGTTGCATTTTGTCACTTGTTGCTATCTGTTCTGGTGAAACAACATGACGGGCTTCGTAGCTTAGTCCAGCTCTGTGAAGATGTCCTCTGACATGATTGGACAATCCAACACCTGTTTCAAAGGTTGCTGGACAGTATGGGCAGGACTTCTTTTCAAGCGACAAATCAGTCCAATGGAAAACTGAATTATGCTTTGGCAATGCTGATCCTACATTTTCTAAATTCTGAGGATCCTGCAATTCATGCAGGAAGTTACTACCCTCAGCATCTTCATAATACTCAAAATAAAAGCCATCATTCTGCTCATAACTAAGTGAAGATTTATCACCAGCTTCATGATCTTCCATTTTACCTTTGAATATGGGGAATAGGTTTACATGCTCCTGATTAATATCACTGTAAGATTCATCCTCCACAGACTGTGTAGTGTAATCACATAGTTCAACATTATCCCATGAACTTTCATCCTCCGTTTCATAGCTGTCTTTTTTTTCAGCAGAGTTAAGTTTCTGTAAAACAACAACAGTCATTTTATGCAGAAAATCTGGATAGCAATCCAAATCATCTCCTGTAACAGAGCCTTCCCTCTTGGATTCTTTAACCACTCTTTTTACAGCTACATGCCTATGATCTTTACAGCCTTCTGCCCTTTTGCAATCAAGATTATTTGAATCCATGACAAAACAATTATTACGGGGACTACTTGATGAAGAAAATAAATGTAAAGAACTGATAGAGTTGGACTCTTCCTTTTTTAAATGCAAAGGATAAGAGTCACTAGATTTTTTAATCATCCTGTAGTTTTCATATTTGTGTCTATATAAATAATTACCGCTTGCTTTGACACTAGCTTTCTGCTTTGCTGCTTGATGAAAACATTTAGGTTTCTGGTCAATGCTATTTCTAATCAAAAAGGTCTTGTTTGTAGAATTTAGATTGCACACACTTACAGATGACTGTGAAACGCTTTTCCGAGCCTTCTGTATCCTGTAGGGTCTCTTGTGAAGTTTTGCGAAGTTACTGGACTGTGAAGTAGAGCCAAATGATCTTTTTACATCCTGTTTTAAAGCAGAGTTCTTTGGAAAAGTAGAAGATTGTTTGATCAACTGTTTTGTCCTGCTACCAAAATCTAAAGATTCTTCTATTAAGCTGCCTTTTCTTTTTTCTAGTCTAAGATGGCTACCAAAGGGATCAATGCATGATGCTGGGTGCAAATATTCCACGTGTTTTTTTAAAATGCTTCTAGCTGAAGTAGTAAATGGACACATCTTACACATATATGTCGATGACTTTTTTGAGGATCCTAAATACGGATCTTTCAAGGATGCCTTTTTCTGCGTTTTCCTCTGGGACATGTCGCTACCAATAATTGAACATTTGACTACTGCTCCATGAGCAATCCCTCGATGGCATTCCAGTTCATTTTCTGTCACAGCCATGAAATTGCATTCCTCACAGCAATAATATCTTTTATCTTTTTCATGGGTCTTTGCATGCTGCACAAACGTTTTGGGACAATTGGTACCAAATACACACTGCGGGCACTGTAACCGTGCACTCCTACCCTCATCCTGAAGTTCTTTCAGTTCACGGATTTCTTCCATCAGTTTCTGCCTTCTTTCTTGGTGAATTATCATATGTTTAAGAAGTGAATTACGATCTCGAAATGTCCTTCCACATTCCCTACATGCATAGGGCCTGGGGACATTGAGATGTCGGAAATGACTGTTCCCATCTAAATGGTACATCATATGCCTATGCAGATGTTTCTTCTCCCTAAAATTCACATTGCACTTTGTACAGGGATAAAATGATGGTTCATCAGTACTGAAAGTAGATGGCGATTCAGAATCATTCTGTTCACATTTATTTTTTAAAGTACTGGAAAGGAAAGTGCTAGTGTGAACAGGAGAAGTATCTTCTGCACAGTTACTAGTGGGACTATAAATGAGCTGTTGGATAGCATCAACAGCTTCCAGCTCTTCATCTGTGGACTCAGGCTTTACTTTACTCAATGAATATTTTTGTGGTTCTACTATTTGTAGCTCCTCATTCTGCTCTAAGAAGTCAACGTTTAATAGTTTTGATTTACTAGGAATACAACTGGTATCACCAAAACAGTCTTCAGTATAGCGTGTTATTTTACTAACATCCATTTTCCTTTTTCGCTTTTTTTCCAAGCCTACTTTACAGTGAATTGGAGACTTCTCTATTGTTTCTTCATTTGTCATAAGAAACTGTATAAACTCTTTTTGTGGATCCCAGCTGGGATCACATCCCGATCTAAAACCACCTGTACCTGAGGAAATGCCTGTTAATGTATCGACACAATCATCTTTTACTAGCAAATCTTTATCATCCTCACAAACTTCTACTTGGCCTACTAAAGTGCTATCTACACTATTTCCTACTGATTTCTGTGAATCACAACCAATTGAAGCAGAGGTAGGTAGATTTTTAATGGAATGAGTCAGGTTCTTAGCATGTGCTACATCAGGTAACAAAAATAAAACTTGGTGCTGATTTGATTTCTGTGTTGTACTCTTTGCAGGCAGCTGAAGATCATGAACCACTGTCAAAGTTGAGCAGGAATCTGTGTGATGACCTACAGGCTGTCCAGTGGTTAATGAAACACTGCCTTTATTCATAATGGAAGTCTTAGTTGAGGTGGAGTGTGAAACTGGTCCATTAACAGCAGTTCCTCTAGACAAGATAAAGTTTTCACTAGAAACAGTAGGAGCACCAGTGTGTATAAATAGAGAAGTCTGGCCTCCACTTAAGGCTTTTTCAGATCTGTCCCTTGATAGCTCCTCAGGCAAAGTCAATGTATTGTTCTTCTGAAATGACGTGTCGCTCTCTTGTGGTTTAGGAATGCCACCTTCTTCCTCAGATAGGAAATTATCATCACACAGGATTTCTTCTTCTTTAGCACCAGTGACTTCAGTATTTATCTCTAAATCATCCATATTGCTCATCTGTCCATTAAGTACATTTATACTAAAAAACAAACAAGAAAAGAATCAGGCAATCACAGAAATAAATAATGGTAATCTTAATTTACAGTTTTTTTCAGAATCACCCTTCTTCACACTGTAATCTAAAAATATGTTTTGAACTTGTTAAAAATATTTTTTTATTTAGGATATTCAAGACATGTTTAAAATTAATCAATGAAGCGATTAAAAAATTATACTTCTTTGTTATGCTGTATGAATAACCATACAGAAAACCAGTCACTGCCCAGTATCCCAGTTCAAAAAAGCCTGAACACATACACGCAAGCAAGATGGGGAAATGAGATTGTCAAAAACTGTGCAAATACATTCTATGTGTACATTAACATAAACACAGAGTTTATCGTTAGTTGTTTTCTAGAAGGAAAACAAGTTAGGAGTAAAGGCTACCCAGACATCTGCTAGTCATTTCAGTGATTTTTTTTTTTTTAAACCATACTTCCCTTTAGCACCTAGGAAACTAAAATAATCTTTATGTATTTTAAAGTATGACTTTTTTCAAAGTGCTTGAATACAACTGACCTGATGCTACACAGAAGCCTGAAGAAGTGTTTGCTTTGGTATCAAAGGAGAAAAGACAACCAAGCTGATTTTGAATATCTGATTACTGATAGAGATATAGCAAAGGATCAACTCATTGAAGAAATGAAATGTCTTCCCATTCTGTTCTTACAAAAGGACTCTCCTTGCTTTAAAATAAATAAATCAGGTCCTGCTTATGTTATAAGGCAATTTTAAATGATAAGCAAATAAAATAGCATCTTCTCGAAGGTGGGGAAAAAACCCCCAAAATTAGAAAGAAACATTTAATTACGATTTACCTACCAGACGAAATCACCATGTTGAATCCAGAGCATGACAATAATAGTGTCTACTAGTACAGAGAACTACTACATATTAATTCCCTCTGGGAGGCCTTGTGTACATAAATATGTCTTTCTACAAGTGACTTTCATTCATACACAAAATCATGTACCCAATTCTTAGTGAGCACAAAGGAGTTGCCTACACATGGAAATCAGCGTGTAATCAACAGGAGTGTGAACTTATTTCCTCTTATTACCTCTTATGTGGGTCCTCAGAACACAGTAAACATAAGGCATTAAAACACCCATCTAGGAGCCGAAAACATCTATCTATATTTTACAGAAATCACATATTTTACCCTTAAAGAGTACTATTCACTTTGATCTTTTGGGGAATTTGATTCCTGCCATCGCATCCTTAGTTTCGGTTACTAATTAACATTTTGAATAGAGCTCAGTTAAAAGGAGTCATTACCTAGACTCTTTGAATTAAGATGTTATAACTCACAAGTAATATCCATGGCTCCCTGCAATGGTCCTTCATCGAAATCAAGGAAGACCACACTTAACATCCTTTTTTCCTAAGGAGAGAAAACAGCCTGGTTAAACGACACCACTTTCATCTTTATACGTCACACTCTAAAATGAGCCCAGCATTTCTATTAGTTTTTCAATTTAACATTATGATAGGTATCCACACAAGTCAAACCTAGCTACGGCCTTGTGGCAATTCTCTGTTATTGTGCTTGTTTTGTTTCAAATGGGCAAAACAAAAAACAAATACTTTAACCTCCTTTAAGTTTGTAAAAAAACCAAACCTTAGTGTAATACGTCTTATTTACTATTTTGAAGATAAAAATAACTATATTTGGAGTAGAAATAAAATGAAAAAGTTTTGCCACTAAATCTTTCCTTTGCTACTCAATCATTGAACTAGCCAATTTAAAAATACAGCAACACTCATGTCAGATGCATAATAAATGCTTAAAGTGTAAGAACTATTTTATTGTATTATTTATCTGTAATATACCTTTATGCAAATGTTCTACTAGACACCCTAGTTTCTCATCTTCCCACTTCTTAGATTTTTGCATTTCTTTGCTGTTTTGAGATGGGTCATTTTCCACCATAATAAAGACTTCCAGTAAGATCACATTCAAAGCTATCACCCTAAAATGGTGATAATGCACCACCCAGCAGGAGTCTTTACATCACGTACACAAGTTAGAAACGGGCACTGCAAACATGCACTAAGAATCAGTAATGCAAAAGTCAATTAAAAGAAGTGAAACCTCCAAGGATGCACAACAGCTCCAACACTTTTGCAACCGAATAGCGTAAGCTTCATACAGTATCAGGCAGCAGAGTATAAAGATGTTCACAAAAAGTTTAGAAGAAATTTAGTAAGTCAGTTTTGCCTGAAAGACGTGCGTTTTCCTCATTTTATTACTGCAGAGGTAGACAAATGTATGCTCAGTCAATTTGAAAGCCTGTATTAGCTTTTCTCAACAGGAAGCAACGTTGCTAACGAAGTGGTAAATTCAGTGTTAATGAGTGGCTTCGCTGTTACCACCTCTGAGGTAAAACCTTCCATGTTCCAAGTTCCACCCATCTGTTCTGGTGTGAGGGGTTCAGAGGAAGAACAGACGCTTCCCACTTAAAGCAACTTCATCGGTAGCCCCCGAACAGCGGGGAGGCAAACTGAGAATATCGTGCCTGCTTGGAGATTGCAATCCTCATTATCAGAATGGCTCCTGAAAACTTTTCACAGGTTTACGTGATGAAGACAAAACCATGTTGCTCTACATACAAAACCATACTGACACTAAATATTAGTGTTAAAGCTTAAGTTAAAAAGGTGGCTCAGGCACCATACGATCACCTTTAAACTGAGGCTCTTCAGAGTTATCATGAGCAATATCTAAAATATAACACTGAGCAATCTTATAAGAGACTCCTTTCCATATTGTGTATTTATGGAGATTGTGAACTATTCCATATGGATCTGATTAGAAGTCTTCTATGGTAATACAGCTGTCCCTACAGATTTCAGTCTTTGTATCAAGCCTGAAATGATTACTGTATCAATAATATCGCTGTTACATTTTAATAATTTTCTGCTAATTACCACATTTTTTCCAGCTATCAGGGTGGTACAATTCACTATTTTACATGTAGGAAAACAACAAGAAAGTTAGCAGTTTTAACAGCGTGGTATTAAAGAAAATATATAAAATATCTTTTTAAATTACAGTAATTGAGAGTCTTGTAATGACACTGAGCCAAGATGCAATACTTCATTTCCATTATCTACTCCACGTGTAGAAATTTATGCAGTAACAATGACAGGTGTAACTAGACATGTGCAAAAAACCATTCCACATAATGCCATCGTTTTTGAGGAAACGTTATCATCTAACTTGAACCATTCAGGAAACACAACACCCAAACTGAAACACTACCTAATCTAAACACTCGGGGGGGGGGGGGGGGGCGGGAATCAATCACTGTAACAACTAAGATGTAACCAAGGCTATGCAATATTCTTTGCATATTTCCATCACAGTTTTAAAATTATCTTCTGTATACCATATCAGAAATACACAAATTATGAATTCTGTCAAAATATAAACCAATTAATCCTTACTTAGTGTATTTGAAAAATTAAACATTGAGATCAAACTTTAAATTTCCTGCAAATAATGCTTGTTATAGCCTCTACCAGGGCAAGCACTATACAGTTGAGGTAATTTTTATTTAAACACATTGTGCAATATACCTAGGAGATACAGAAGTGTAAAAATGGCAATGCTCAAAAAGCCTACACAAACGTACACAATCACAGGCTCATACCTTTGAAACATACTTTGTCTAAAAGGCTAGGCCAAATTCAATTCAATTATTTCAGGTAAGCCTAGAATGACTATAATGCAGTTAACAGTGTTATTCCTGGTTTACATGATACACTATTATATAGAAATTATTTCATATTCAAAAGTAGAAAACAATCAATTATTTAGCCAACTAAGCTACATTCCACCCCAAGTGCTTTAAAATTTACATAATATTTAATATTGTTTTTTCTTCATAAAATATCAGTTTTTTAAATCATAATGAGTTCTGCAGATATGACTGTCTGTGGCCAGATAGTCTAAGCATTAAAAAAGTGTAAGGTCAGATTTATCTTCAAGCTGACAAATCATAATTTAAATGCCTTAAGCTAATCTTATTGTCTCAAAAATCTTGAACATCAGTATTTTTGCAAACTATCAGCACTTGCTATAACACCCTTACTACACTACATCTTGAGGTTACTACAGAAGAAATGAGGTGATAATTGCATATTAACATAATTATTCGGCAATCCCTCTGAGCAAGCTTCCTAGGTCACTCAGTAATTCAGATTAGATGCAACCTTCCTGTCATCAGATCTATGCTGTCCACTTTCTGTTCATTACTAATTTTTTTTATAGGACTGTACTTAATTCCATTGTTCTATGTACATTAGTAATTGTATTTATTACCAGTAGGTTTACGACATTTCCAAGTTCTTATTTCATAATGACAACCTTCACTATGTAATAGGGTCACACACCAAATTAAGAGTATTGCCTTCATGCAATGCTCATTCATTAAAGCCTATGCTCCAGTGCTAAACGTACTACACTGTTGCCTACTAGCAGTTGTAGTTAGAGATTTGTCAGTTTCTGTTAGAAAACCCACGTTATTTTACAAGGATTTGCAATAGATTTGAAAGCACATGGAGCTGAAAAATTAAGACGCAAGACTTTGGTCAAGTTTGTGAAAAGCAAGAAGTGCTTTTATGTGTTTTGATATCAAGTTTCTCATTAAATTCATAAATATAAGCCAATGCGCTAAAAGCACAGAGCGACTATTAAGTGGCACAAAAACTTAGAAGCCATCTCCTAAATGGACAGAATTTAATCAGCCTAGTTAAAGTAACTGAAGAAATATAGCTTCTTTCAGCAGTGCTGTAATGAAGGCAAAAATATACTTGTCCTGTGCTAAGTAACTCGTCATAAGTCAAGTTCTTTAAGCAGATATGTGAAAAACCAGGACACTCAAGGGATTATTCAAGTATTCAAGAGATAGGAAAGGTGTTTCAGGTGGCACTGTTCCCATTTAGATTTTTCTTCAAGACTTTGTTATGTAAATAGAGAAAACTAACAAAACCCATCATTTTATCCACAAGCATTCCTGTGATAAAGCTTTCTCAAATGACAGATCATATTAAAGATGATGGAACCAAAGTCACAGATTTTTAGGCAACCAACAGCAGACCAGAGAGAGCTTAAGTACATCATGGCACAGGACTAGAGAGGCATCTCCTTCTATTCTGCCCCATTACGCAGTCTATTCCTTTAACAACTTAATCACAGCAACCAAGCACGGAGCTTCCATCAAAAGTGAAATGTTTAAGAACCTTTGGAAAGTGAAGGTTTGTACAGAGTAATAGAGGAACTAGTAGTGTATAAGCATAAACCAGGGACATCTTGAGGAAAAAAAAGATCAAGTTATTTAGAGGATAGCTGTGCAGTATTTTTGCCTCTTCCACACAGTAATGCACACAGTTCACACCTCCTGAGTTTTGGGTGTTATCTAGCAATACAAATACCCAAAGTCAATAAAATCACAATACTTTGATCGTTAGAAGAGTACCTATAACTTGTTTTCCACTTTATCTCTTCTTAAAAAGCTATCCAGATCCACTCTTCAGATGGAAACAGAACCACAAGGCCTGACAAACAAGAGGATGAGTCCGTGACTCACTGTACCTTCCTCAAGCTTCTATTTGTGTTTGCAAATTAAGTTGTTGAAAATACGTTCCCTTCTGCACAGCAGAGACACTGGCTATTTGCAGACTGCCTTACTTAGCTTTGAAACCTACAAATTCACCTGAACACTTCCGGATTTTTTTTAAACTTAGGTAGTGAAGAGACAGTTTGTTTAATATGCACAACACCACAAATATTGCCCTCCCACATCTACTTTACATACAAGTATATGGTTATTAATATAACTACAGTCTGAGGAGTTCCATTGAAAACTAGTTATCTTTAGTTCCGATCCATAGCTGTTCATATGAAAACACAAACATCAGAAAACTCTCATAGCTAATCAGACTCCCATATTAAAAACTATTTTTAAAGCAGCAAGAAAAATTACTGATACAAGACTAAGAAGTTGTATTATGACTAAATAAAGAAATAGAAAGTTATGGCCACCCACACTATAATCTTTTGTTAGTAGTAGTACAATCTAGTTTGAATTGCACTGCCATTAGTTTCTACTAAAGATGAGAACTACAAACAAATATTGAATTTTCCTAAATGCAGACATACATGGTAATGACTAGCAGCATTCCAGTAAGACACAGAAGTTTGAAAAATACAGACTTAATGCTCTGTGATAATACACACTATTTCTCTTGAAAACTGTTCCCTTATGTACATTTATACACAGTATAACCTTTTGTTATACTGTTGAAAGATTCACTGAGTTGTATCTCTGTGGAAAAAGTTGACCAAAGAGAAACTCTGAATTATAGAGGAGTCATCTGCAACCTGTCTTTTCAGTAATAATATACTCAGGAACATCAATCCTGAAGCACACTTTTTCAGAAAGTTTATTACCTGAAACTCTGTTTCTAATGAAGCAATTTCTTCAAAAGCCGTGTGTCAGGTAGCAAGGAAAAAAGATGTTTCCTTAAAAGTGTCAAAATTTCAGAAACTTGATTTCTGGTCTAAAACGTTTCAGTGATATTTTAACATCTCACATGTGAAAGGAAACAGTACACAACTGAAGCATGACCATCTTACAATTCAGAAATCATAGAAGAGAATACCATTACTGCCACCAACGATTGTTAATCTTATTTCTCTAATATTGATTTGCTTGGGAAAATAAACCAGTCTGTCACAATGGGGTGCATCACGCTAAAATTCAATACTGAAATCAATAAGATAAATGACAATACAATTTAAGTGTCACAAGAATCAGATGTATGACTTCAAAAAAATACTCTTGTAGTCGTAAGTGCTAATGCAGCAGTTTAGGATGGTTTCATTGGTAGAGACTTTTCAAAGTGAATTAGGTATTTCTAAAAGATGCCTAGCCAGTACAAAAAACTAAGGCTTTGAATCTGGTAACTTAAGAACAGTCACACATTGTTTGGCAACTCCACAGGCTTCCATAACTCCCCCCAGCACTCCACAACCCTGTCCAGAGAGGACAGCCAAGTACTTAAGTATCCACATTCCTGCAGCTCTTTGTCTAGTTTGGATTTTTAGTAGTGCAATTTAGTTTGAATTGCACTGCCATTAGTTTCTACTAAAGATGAGAACTACAAACAAATATTGAATTTTCCTAAATGCAGACATACATGGTAATGACTAGCAGCATTCCAGTAAGACACAGAAGTTTGAAAAATACAGACTTAATGCTCTGTGATAATACACACTATTCTCGAAAACTGTTCCCTTATGTACATTTATATGCATAGATAAATTTTTCCCTTTATGTCAATCTCACATGCTCACACATTTTTTTTCTCTCTGAAGAAATTACATGTTTGAGAAAACACTTTTCATCTCTTTCATCACCATTACCCGTGTTTTTCAGTCAAATGTATTTTTAAGCCTCAAGTATGGTACCAACAATTGCTTTTATCTAGACACAATACAATGAATAGTTTCATAGAATCACAGAATGTCCTCAAGTTGGAAGGGACCCACAAGGATCATCGAGTCCAACTCCTGTCCCTGCATAGGACAACCCCAAAATTCACACCATATGTCTGAGGGCGTTGTCCAAATGCTTCTTGAATATTGTCAGGCTTGGTGTTGTGACTACCTCCCGGGGGAGCCTGTTCCAGTGCTCCACCACCACCCTCTGGGTGAAGAACCTTTTCCTAATGTCCAACCTAAATCTCCCCTGGCCTATCTTCCTGCCGTTCCCTCAGGTTCTATCATTGGTCACCAGGGAGAAGAGATTGGTGCCTGCCCCTCCTCTTCCCCTTGTGAGGAAGCTGCAGACCGCAATGAGGTCTCCCCTCAGTCTCCCCCTCTCCAGGTTGAACAGACCAAGTGACTTCAGCCGCTCCCTGTACGGCTTCCCCTCTAAACTCTTTGCCATCTTTGTGGTTCTCATTTTATTAACCACTAGCATTACAAAACAAGAAAGTTTTTCCTCATTACAGTCTATAAATAAAAGCCCTGCTCCCATCCTTGTTGTGAGACAATATTTTTATCAAGCTGCCAAAAAATTAAGGGTTGTGATCAGTGGTAAAAAGTATAATTGGTTGCCAGTAACTAGTGCTGTATCCTGGGGTCAAGACTAGGTCCAACACTGTTCAACATCTTAATTAATGACTTGGATGATGGGGCAGAAGGCACCCTCAGCAAGTTTGCTGATGATATGAGACTGAGTAGAGTGGTTAATACACCAGCAGGTTGTGCTGCCATTCAGATGGACCTCAACAGGCTGGAGAAATGGGCTGACAGAAACCTCATGCAAGTTCAACAAAGGAAAGTATAAAGTCCTGCACCATGAATAAGCCCATGCACCAGTACATGCTGGGAAGTAGCTTTGCAGAGAAGTACCTGGGGGTCCTGTTGGACCGCAAGCTGAACATAAGCCAACAATGTGCCCTTGTGGCAAAGAAGGCCAACAGCACCCTGGTCTGCATTAAGAGTGTTGCCAGCACACTGAGGGAGGTGATCCTTCCCCTCTACTCAGCACTGGTAAGGCTACATCTGGAGTAACGTGTACAGTTCTGGGCTGCCCAGTGCAAGGGAAATATGGAGCTATTGGAGAGAGTCCAGCAAAGGGCCACTAATACAATCAAAAGACTGGAGCATCTCCTATGAGGAAAGGTTGATAAAAGTTAGGACTGCTCAGCCTGGAGAAGAGAAGACTTGGTAGGATCTCATCAACATGTACAAACATCTGGAGGGACAGTACAAAAAGACAGAGTCAGACGCTTTCCAGTGGTATTCAGTGATAGGACAAGAAGCAATGGATACAAACTAAAATATGTGAGTTTCCATCTGAAAACAAGGAAAACTTTTTTACTGTGAGAGTGACTGGCACAGGTTGCTCAGAGAGGTTGTGGAACCTCCATCCTTGGAGACATTCAAAAGCTGTCCAGACACGGTCCTGGGCAAGCTGCTCTAGGTGACCCTGCTGAAGGCAGAGGATTGGACAAGATCTCCACAGGGCCCTTCCAACCTCAACTATTCTGTGATTCTGTTTTAGTACGCCTTGCCACACAGTATCCCAATTCTCGCTTATTTTACTCCTCTTCAGAGTGCTCCATATGCTCAGACTATCCACTTTTTTCTTTCATTTCAAAATATCAGCAATATAGGCACAAGAGTATTTTAATTTAAAAAAAAAAGTTTCCAACCACTAACTTCAGATTTATCATTCCGACAGCTTAAGAAAATTACACAAAAATGATTAGGTATATAGCAAAAGTGCATTCTCTTTACCCCAAGTTATGTAGAACATATTCACAGCAAAACTATAATTTGATGCTGCTCTCTCTTCTATCTCTCTTCCCGTGTTCCTGTTTTCCAGAGTTCTCTCACTAAATAAAATAATATTATCACTCACTAAGTAAAGTTATATTATCACACTCAAATTTATAAACATGCCTTTCCCAAGTCCCACCTCATTTTCTATTAGTATTTCAGGACTTTCCACAGGGTGAATCCCTCTTCTATGTCACAATTTACTTAGAAGCCTTCTTGATATGTCACACCTCAGAGGGGCCTAAGGATGCTGGATTCTCAGTGTCAGCTTTTCAGGCAATACAATAAAAATACCTCCTCCTCATAGAAGCCACTCCCACCAGCAATGCTCTGGTTTAACTCCAGTCACAGTGAGTGAGATGTTTCACAAAGAGCACATGTTTATGAAAGTACCTGCATTCTTCCACACTTTAGTCTCACCACTACAGTCCTTACATGGGGGATAATACTAAAATGAAAGACCTGCTGTCATTGCAGAAGATTTTGGCTCGCAGAGAAGAGGAAATAGTCTCAACATGGAGCCATATGCTGTCAAATTACTGTGCTATACATTGGAATTATGCTTTTCTTTGCAGCAAAGCCAATTTAAATAACTCCTGCCTTCCCCCACTCCCCCATGTTCCTTCTTTCACGCTTTATCAACAATTTCATTATCCAGTTTAAAAGGCTGGGACCCACGCACTGCTGAATCAGCACAATCAAGATGCAACAACTATGAGTTAAGGGCACAAACTTTTACTAGCTTTGTTGACAGAAAAATCTACTGGGAAATCTTTTCCTATCAATAAATAAAAAAGTGAAAATGCAGAGGACATTTCAGAAGGCAAAAAGCAGCTTTGGCAGTCCTCTGTTTAACTGCAAAACAGAACATTATGAATAACACTACCATGAAGCAAATTTTATGTTCTAAAATTACTTGAAGTACACAACTCAACTGAAGTAAAATGCTAGAAGTAAATGCTAAAGTAATTCAACTGGGGAACATTAAATACATCTTTGGAGACTACTATTAACACAAGAAATACTCTTAAATTACATATTAGATATGATAGCTAGATTTTGCATAGAGACATACAAATGCAAATCCCTCCAGTAGGTTAAATAAACAGTATTTTCATTTCTAAAACACATCACTAACTTTTGGAAATTTTATAACAGATCTACTCCCCCTTAACCTATAGTTTTACAGAATCAAAGCCACTTTATCTACTCAGAAACAAGTCCTTTTGAAGCCAGGTACTGCCACCAAGTGGTGGTGAAATTCTGTATGCTAATCTAATTATTCTCCACGTGTAGAGCACACAGAACTGAAAACGTTCCCCAGTTGCCAAATATGAGCAATGGTGTACTAACACAAAGACATTTAAAATTAATCAATCAAAGCAGAACCTACAGAATTTTCATATCCAAATCTAAAACTGACTTTCAATTTAAAACAAAGGTTTTTCCTACAATTCAGTCTTTTTGTTCAGACATTTTTCATGAGCAGTTGGGCAAAGAACCGCTTCTTCC
The DNA here is from genome assembly GCA_020745775.1 of Theristicus caerulescens. Taxonomy (NCBI): domain Eukaryota; kingdom Metazoa; phylum Chordata; class Aves; order Pelecaniformes; family Threskiornithidae; genus Theristicus; species Theristicus caerulescens. The sequence goes on along the minus strand of CM036562.1, from coordinate 62,490,865 downwards.
AGTACAAATCCAATACATACCAACAAACTGACTCTAATAATTAGCTTTTTCTGTAACTCTATACAAATCCCCAGTGATGGCCACAGAAGTCTTATTTTCAGCATAATCCCAAATTTCAAAGAAAGGTGAATTCAGTAACTGAAGATGAAGATCTCTTAAGGTATAAACATCCAGCTTGTTATTTGGATAAGCTACTCAGTGTACTTTTGTTAGTATGCAAAGATCACAACCAGACTGGGAAGGATTTTTAGAAGTCAGGTATATTTGACTATTTTTACAGGAATATTTCTCAAGTTCATTAAACTATATTATTAGTTACCTGCATGAAATAGTCCTGAAGTGTCAGTCCTACAGATCATAGATGAGGAGAACTTGCATGACAACACCACGAGGTATAATGGATTTACAGTGCAACTTTCTTAAAGACGACATTAGAAACAGTTCAACCCAATTTTATTGAGACAGATCTTTGAACATGACACACCTTTCAACTTTGGAAAAATTCTGACCTTGTTTCTTATTATATTAAATAAAAGTTGTAATTCTTTTTATCCAGCATGACCTGAAACACATCTAGTAATTTCTCATGCTTTTTGCTTTTTTGGCTATTTGCTGTACATATTTTAATAGTATCATAAATTTTAAGACTGTCTTTCCTACTAATGTAGAGACTTAACTCCTAAAGCATGCTATCTTTCCCAATTATAAAAAGACTACCTTAAATGAACAGTCTGCTTTTACTCATTTAATTGAGAACCTTAGTGTAACAAATGATATTAGTGATATTCACTCATCCTTACCAGCAAACTGGCTCTCATCATCCTCTATATTCTTTCAGTGATCAAGGGTTAAAAAGCTAATAAGATTCTAAGTAACAGTGCCAGGTAAGGCCAAAAAAACATCTTGCACCTTTTTAGAAAAATTCTGCCAACTTGGAGAAAGCTATCATCCTTACTGATGAGCATATAAGAGTTTTTAAAAGACCTGAATCTATATAACTCTGTACATGACCAGATAAACAGACAAAACTCATAATTCCAAGTGACAAGAAAAGATAAGGTCACTCCCCTAATAACTGTTGTTTGTTTGTTTTTTTTAAAAAGGCATCACCATAAGTGATTTAATGGCAGAAAGCTCAACTTTATGTTACCAGGATAATACGAACAGGATGAAAATTGTATGAGATTCCTGTCTGAGACAAAGAAACACAAATCCCACATGCTCAAATTTATCCTGTGCAGAATTCTGTATATAACCTATCCTTCTTCAACATCTGTGGTGGTATTATTCATTTATTACATCCTCTACTTTTAGGTAAAGCAATACTAAATACATTAAAGACAGTTTCTGGAAGCAAGTCTGGTTTTGCCTGACATCTCAAATGCTTAAAATCTGACCTCACTCTACACCCTGTTACAGGGAAATTCAGCACAAGCGTCTACCTTCTGTAACCTTTCCTGTTACATAGAAGTGTGACCCATTATACTGTTAACACATTGAGACCAAGATTATTTTTTCCTAACTTTCCCCCACATTTAAAACAAGATAGGTCCTCCTATGGAGCTCAGAAGATGCAGTCTGGAAGTCAGAAAACCTAAGAACAAAGACTACGGTTACCCCAATGAAGTACATTCATTGCTTGTAAATAGTATCTTACACCCATGTGTTTTTAACTGGCAATAGATTTTTTTTTTTTAATTTCCAAAAGTCAGGATATCATACGTTTTATATTTGCATTAGGAAAGAGAATGATTTGCAATTAGAAAAACAAAAACCCCAAATCCTTTACTCAAAGAAAACCTACATAGAACCTACACACACTATCAGAGTCACTAAGAAATGCATTCTGGTCAAGAGTACAAGAAAAATGTTTGAGCAAATCATTAAATCACATTTTCAGCTATTGTTTTAAGTGACATAAGCTTACACAAAAGGACAAGTCTGCACTGAGTTGTGGGAGTTACATTCATTGTTTAGAAGTCTACAAGATGCTGCAGTCACTACACTGATGAGTGGAGACAGAAGACAGAGGCAGTTGGGAAATACACGTTGTCCTTTAAAAAGAAGTCTTTCAGTCATCCTTGCTGCCCTTCTCTGAACCCTCTTCAGCTCCACTATGTCATTTTTCAGTCACAGGAGTAGACTAGTACTCAAGAATTAATACACATTGCAATGCAATGCATCTAGAGTACACCACAAATCTGTATAACCGGATCTGGTTTTTGTTTTGTTCCCTGATAATGCATAATATTTTCATTGATTTACTGACTATTCAGTTGTCATTTTCACAGAATTGTCAGAACCTCAAGATCTCCTCCAAGCAATAACAATAATGATTAAATGTCATTACACTGTTTCCACGTATTCTTTTACATATTTTTCTGTCCTCTTGTTATGTATGCAAGAGTACAGACTTTCTCCTCAGAGACCAGCTTTTTTCTATTATACACAGCTAACCACCATTAAGATGAAAGGTCTTTCGAGTTTCATTCAGAAGATTTCATGCTTAAAGAACACACTCATTTATATATTACAGACTTCTCAACTAATTTTCTGTATTTAAACCAGTAATGAGATAACACATAAATTAAGAAGAGACAGAACATAAACTGTAAGCATTAAGTACTGAAAGCATTAGAAGGCACAGGGAACAATCCAAGTCTTACTGTGAATTCAAGTCCCCTCCCTAGCCATGATTCTTGTTTTACACTCATACTCAGATAAAGAAAAGTATTTCCTTTTACAGAGTTATATTTATTCCTTTTCTTAAACTGCACATTCTAGAAACCTGCAAAGTCAGGCTAAGGCAGTAAACATCCCTCTACACATAAGTATATGCATACTAGAGCAGTACAGCTTACTTTTAATTGTTCATAGTTCAGAAGACAATTCATAATCTAAGTCCTGAATCAGTTATACATTATATAAAGGAACAACACTGAGCAGAAGAGTTATTTTAAATTCCCCACAAAGCATTCTGCTATAATCAGTACTTTAAAGCTGACAGCAGTAGGTCTAAAAAAGTCTTAGCAGAGCAGAAGATACAAACAAAGCAGGTCATGTCTATTTTAAAATGCACATGCTACATTTTTAAAGCTACATTAAGTCTACATATTAGTCGGAGACTAGAAATGAAGAACAAGCTCATTTGAGCAAACAGGATCTCCCTCTCACCTCTTCAAAAAAGTCACCACAAGCAGCTGCATTCTGAGATGGCATATTCGTCAAACAGCAAGCAGGAAACTTGAGAAGCCAGCTTTTGTTTGTTACGGAAGCCTATGTACACAAGTCCATCATGCCCTGTCTCCACAGCAGATAATTTACCAAACTGTGGGGCCTTACCTAAAGATACTCTTGAAGAATCAAGCTACAACAGATTAAAGCAAACTGCTCTTTGTTAAGTATTTCACATAATTTAATGGAGAAGAGATTAATTTCATAGTTCAAAGTCTTCCTGAAGTAGAATATCAAGTAACTTGAAGAGAAACAAAACCTGTGCTTAGTTAAGTTCTTTTTCTCAAAATAATGGGGGGGGGGATGCCAAAGTTACAGAAAACATTCCCTAGATGGACACTTTGCAATTGCATATGGACATCTAAGTTCTACAGCTCATGAGTACCAGCAGTAAAGCTTCATACACTTTGTCTTTCAAATAGCTCCCAAAAGGGTTGCTGAGGACAGGAAAGGGAAAAAACCCAACAGCATTTCATTATTAAAAATCTGAAACGCTATTCTTGTAGCTGGTCAAATTTCCCACACAGTTATTTATTAACAGAATAAGTGCAAGTTTAACATGCTGCTTTGACAATGCAATGTACACTTTCAGTACTTTGAAACCAGGTGGGTAATATGCAGAGGATGAAATTCATTTGAAGTACTCATAATTTTGGCTCTCAACAGCTAGCAGAATGCCTTGATATCTTTTTGACTATAATAGTTTACAGAAGAAAAGCATAATTATCATCATAATCTTAAATATTAGAGCCATGTGTGTTTTGTTCCTATTTTGGTATCACAGAAGTAATACTATGTCCATAAATTACAGTAATCAAGATACAAGTTTCAATACAATTTTCACTCACCGCTTTTTCTGAGTGTTTAGCAGTATATGTTAATGGATCCAAGGAATTTGGGGAAAAAAAAAACCCCACAACACAACAAAAACCAACAAAACAAAACTTCTTCTCACCTTTGTTTGTCTGATCTGCATTAAGCTGAGAGATCCACTTCCACATTAAAACAAACCTGCAAAATAAAACAAGAATTTACTGTACAGCTGTCATTGTTTTTTACTTGTGTCCTACACTATCAGACAAGACAGGCAAAGCAGAGATGAGAAATTCCCAGCTACAAATGTATTCTATCAGTTTTGTCTCAGGGTAGAAATACCAGAATTCCAGTGGTCTTCTCTCAAATACATATGTAATTTTCAAATAACATAGATGTTGGTACTTTAAAAAATCCACCAAGAAATAGTATCAAATATACACACACTATTAAACTAAGTGGGCAGAACAGGGGAAAAAAAAGTTGCATAGCAAGAAAAGCTCTGCTGCGTTTTCTGCTAGTGCCTTCAAAGTCAGCTATCTTGAGTTCCCTGAATGGGGAATGAAGCACCGAAAGGAAATGGTTACAAATGAAAGCTTTTTTTAAAAATCTTTTCAGCAAAAATCATCAACATATCTGAAATTAAGTGTTAGAGGGTTTTAAACCTGGGCCTCACTAATTCCTCGCCTTTCCTCAGAAAGTTGCATTTATTATTTTAAGGCTAGCTGGCCCATTTTAAAATCACAACTTACTTTGCCTTCATGAAGGCTGATTAATCTCGGATTAAATGTTCTATTTTCAGTTTTGCTCATGGATCTTTACAGAACTAACTATACAAGTAAATTTTTCACTTCCTAGTGGGAGGTATCAGACTATGTAACATTTGGAAGAGACTCTGAAAGTCACCGAGCTGCACAAAGCCAAGAATGGATTTGGGTACAGCATCTCTACAGAACTGGATCTACTTCTAATGAAGACACAACAACTAGCATACAGCTTTACAGAGAAGGTTAGTCATATCTAGACTAAACTAATGTATCCATCACCAGAATTAACTCTGAACGAGATACCTGTCCTCACATACTGCCTAAGATTCCTCCCCTCAATTTGTTCACACACAGCTTTTTGATTCTGAGTTCCCCAGTCAGCCTGTAACTGTCTCAAAGCCACCTGCCTAAATTACAAAGACAGTAAGGAAAGACAGACCTTTCAAAAAAGTCTTGCTGGGCAGTACAAAGCAACAGAAGACAAGTCTCCAAGATCCTTTCCCTAGCCCCAGGATCATTTCCTAGTTACCACATTAAACTGTAGCCTTTATGCATTAATGTTATTCAAAATATATGCTCATTTCTCAAATGAGTTTTATTACAGAAAAAAAATTATTTAGTCAGGTTTTAGAGTAATATTCACGTGCCTAGAGAAGCAAAAGTGTTATTTTCAAGCAGCAGTGGAGCCCTACTGTACAGTACAGAAAGTAAATGTAAAGGTACAGTTAAAAAAGATCACAAAATACACCCTACATGTATGAAGAGCCAAAACACCTTCAAAAAATGGGAAAGATGGTCTATGCAGGCTTTACATTATCAAACACTAAGATCAGCACTAAACCAGACATCTCAGTAAACCTGTGCACTTTGGCTGGGCAGAGTCAATCGCAGTCTAACACTTCTCTCACTGCAAATAAGAACTACATCAATGACTCTGCCCCTGTGCAAAATGGCTTCGCGGCACCACTACAGCAATTCTCACATCTTCTGAACATTGCAATTAGCTAAACATTAGCAATAACTGTTCCCAACACAGGTTTCATGGTTTGTGATCCAAGTGCAGACAGAATCTTTGCATCAAAGGATTGAGCCCAGACAACCATAGATCACTGTGGTAATACAGCAGGCTGTCATACAACCCGTACTGCTGTAACAGCTTTTTCATGGAAACACATTACTTTGGACCATTCAATTTACTCTGTTGACATGAAATGGTAAGTCTTACCCTACACTGCCTATCTGGAGGGCCTGTACTCTTGTACTCATTGAATGTGCTCTTTGGAGAAAACTTAAATGCGAGTACTCTTGAATGTAAGAATTCTCTGGTTCACAAGGAGCTCACAGACCACTTTGGGGATAAATTTGGGGTTACTCTGTATCTACATCTGGCACAGAGGGAAAGTGAAGGTAATAGAGAAGATGGGCCATCATGATTTGGATATTGTTCAGCTGAAGGAAAGGTGACAGAAGTTTCACAAAGAGATCATCAGCAAGCAAACTGCTGAGGGACCAAAGGGCTGGCCACTGCAGCCCTGCGCTACAAACTTCAAAGGGCCCTGCAGAATTAACTCCCCTTTTTGGGATTTCAAACCCACTGGTGTTCAAAGCTCCACCCAATGGGAGACTGTATGTGCAGTGGCACGCAACCATCTTGATGAAGGCAGTGCAATCTGCATCGACACACCACGTTTTAGCCCAGACTACTGACAGCATTGAGACTCTCACTGTTTAAAGCGACCCAACATACCGTACTTAACCAACACCCACCTCTCAAAGGTCTTTCTGCTGTCAAGGAAGATTCCTCTCACTCCAGCACAAACAATCAAACTCTAGCACCTACTATTCATTTCAAGGGTGTTGACATTTGGAATAACTGAGCACCTGAAATTCTTTACCAGCAGATCCAAGAGAGGTAGTTCTCCAAGACTCCTTAGGAAAAGGCAAAGGTTTCAAAATCACAAATGTTTTGGCTCTGATGTTCCTGTCTTAATTCTCATTATCGGGAAAGGAAGTGAGAATGAAAGCCGCTCTCCCTCACCAGGTAATAAAGACAACGTCAAAAGGGACTCAGCAGCAGGTAGGAAATGCAGTTACAGAGCAGTCACCTTGAGGCCTCACCATTCAACAAGTGAAAAGGGGCCCACAGCAGGTACAAGGACCAGTCTAAAATGGTTAGGCTTCTGATCACGGATAAGCAGCTGCCTGTTCTGATAACAGCAGAGAACAGGAAGTGGGAGAAAACTGCAACGGTGGAGATGGGCGATATCTCACATGTACCCCCAGTGATACTAAAGAAACACAAACAGACTGAAAGCGCTTAAAAGCACAAGCATTTCTCACTAATCGGTAAATGGGAACCAAGGCTGGTTCAGTGCTAGCAATGACCAACTTGCCCAGTGACAAAACAAAAAAGCAGCATACCAGTGAGACTTGTTTTCATGCAACACACAAAGAAGGCCAAAGTAGGCACGAGAAGTTCTCCAGCCTGTGTGCAGTGACAAAGTCACATCTGTGGGTATTGCTCAGAGACAGAAGTACAACCCCTCAAGTGTATCTGAGCTACAGAGACACACACAGAGATTCTCGAAGAGCATCTGTTTGGCAATAATGTATGTACAGGCTGTAAAAGAATTGTTACAATTGCTATGCTAGACTAGTTAAAATTTTTAATCTTTCTGGTTAGCTAGAGAACAGCTACAAAAGCTTCCATAATACTGCTTTCCCAAGTAAACAAAAGTTACAGCTGCTTCTTCAAAATTCAGGTTCATAAAGAACAACTAAGATAACTACTTTCACATCTATAAAGATTTTATCCATGAATCTTGCATCAAGCTCATAACCATTCACAATACAAGGTTTATATAAAAGACAATTAATCTGAGTTCAAATGTAAGTTACTACACAAAACTTGCCTAAGTACTCCTCTTGTCATTAGAGCTGGATCTTATGTCAAGACTAAATTTACTTTTATTAACCTTCTATTTATGTTATTAGGTCCCAGTTTGCTATAATTAAATATCTCCTATAACATGCCCCTTTCTGGGGAAAAAGTTTGAGAAACACCAGAATGCAAAGGTGTACAATGAGTAAATAAAATCTGCAGTAATCCTGACAAGAGTTTTGATCTATTTATCTACTATTTAGCCCGTATTTCCTAACAGATCTGTGATAACTGACATTTCTACATCTATCTGGGAAAAAGACTCTTAACCATCTTTAACCACCACCTTCTCCTGGAATGGCTGCAGTCAGGAACGTAATTCATTGAGAATTTTTTTGGTGGGTTTTTTTGGTGTTTTTTGTTTGTGGTTGGTTTTTTTGTTGTCTGTCTTTTTTTTTTTTTTTTAAGAGAGTTATAACACAAAACTAGCTTTTGCCCCCATAGCTGATGATGCTTGTGGGGGAAGGAAAGAAAAAACAAAGGCTAGAATAAGCTATACTATACAAACTACTTTTGTTGGTATAAGCTGTGGCTAAACAGTCCATTTCACTAGCTTAACATAAAACCACAGCAAAAGGCTTGCAACTGTCATCTTGACTTCAAGTACTTTCTGGGACTTACAAAATGTAATTCGTTGGTTGGGAGTGGCATTTACATTTATTAGGATACTGGTGTCGCAGCATTAAAATCTGCTAAATGCAAAAGCCAGGAACGGGGAGAAATTTCCTTCTAGTATCTGATCCAGCTCTGGAAAACGTCCATAGAAATATAATAATCCTAAGAATCAATGCTGGAAAAAACAGCCAGTAGAAAACAGAGATTACTCTAAGAAAAGGCTATTACAAGAATCCCAGAAGAAGCTCCAGCTAAAATTGTACACACAACTACCAAGGATAAAGTAATTTCAGAAGAGGACTGAAAAAGCAAAAACTTAGCTGACAATAGTTTCCTAAATCAGTTAATACAGCTAAAAAGCTCTTTAAATACAAGCCTATACTGTCATTTTCCCAACAACTAGTCAACAATGACCTTGTCTGTATAAAATGTAGTTTCCTGCTTTCTGTTTATACAAGGAGCTTTGATGCTCTTTGATTTCTATTAAAACGTATAAAAATAACTTAATCTACATTCAGTACCCACAAATATATAGAACTAACATTCAGTGTAGATTAATTTAAATAATCACTCGAATTTAAACATGAGGTTTTTAAAAACACAAAACTAATTCCCTTGGAGAATTTGTAAGACTTCTCTCAATCTGTGCTATTCCAACCTTAGTTTAACCAACTGAATTATAAATGCCACAATTAAATTTACCAAAATTAAATTTGCAAAGGAAAAATAACAATCACGCTTCTTACAACAGTTAATGCAAAGCGATATTTAAGTGCAGGTACGCTACTGAAGCCTGACTTATCCAGAACTCAAATTAAGCAAAAACTTAACACTTCACAACATGAAGAGACAAAATTTAAGTCCTTTTACTGAAGATGCTTCTGACTTCAAAGAATCAGCAGTGACTGAACAAGAGCGAGCAAGCAAGGGACTGCAAGAGAGAAGACTGCCTCCTGCATTTTGAATCTCCTGCTAGATTTTGAGAGTTATCTGAAAAACAGTTCAAAGAAGTTACAGTTCTTCCTTTGTCTGTTCATCACAGTAAAAGTCACATGCACAGTTCCCAAAGCTGTGGTAGGGCTTTCACGTGGAATTGTTGAAATCCCTCATTTTTCTACTCAAGAGAAAGTTTTGCTTTTTGACAACACCCCGTACGGGACGGTGAAGCACTTCAAGGAAAAGTATGACAGCATAGGAAATGAACACAACTGATCATACCTCAGACTGTGAAGCTGTTTCAGTCCAAACAAGAAGATTACAAGCAGATGAATGTAACATTAATAGGAGTATCACAATAGGGAAAAAAGTAGTCAGAGAGAGTAGCCTGAACGGAAGAAAAGAACTTGTGTTTTTACCATCAATTAAGTCAAACAACAGATTTAATTATTACTTCAAAAATCTGTATTACGTAAACAAAAAAATAGAAAAGCCATCAGAGGGAAAAATATTCTAGGTAGACTTGGGTTTGGACTAACAAAACATATTGGTCAAAAAGGTTACTTTTCCTCTCCATCACTAAACAGATAAAGAAGTAAGCATTTAAAGATGTACACAATAGGTACACAATAAAGATGGAAAGGTGCCTACAGAGAAGCAAGGGGAAGCGAATATAATTTAAGAGCTGTTTACTTTGAGAGTACATTATCCAGTAACCAAATACGTTAACAATCAGCATACACATGAAAGCATCATAAAAGCACTAAACTGAAGCATCAGTTTTAAAGATGGAGTTCTGAAAACACTTAGAACTTCAAGGCCTTAAGAGACAATATTAATATATTGTTTCTGAAGGTTACTTATCAATGCAGTTTTCCCTCTCAGCTAAGATTAATTGTAACATTCTAAGTACCATTGATATTTAATAAATAAGTTTACAGTCCACCAATAACCAACTAAATCAAATGGCATTCTTCACAATGAGAATTACCATAACATAAGCAATAAGCTGCAAAGAAATAATTCACCTTCTTTCTTTATCATTTCTCTACCAGTTTAAGCTACAGATCAACATACCATTTATATAATAAACACCTGGATGCTTTCAGTCACCCTTCAGCCTATTTACCTTGACCACACCAACTAGCTCTTAATTTGCTGCATTTATATACCTTAAATGTAACAGCTTCTCCCAAATAGGAAAAGCTTAAAGCACAGAATGACATCATCTCTCCATTCCACTCCAAATTACTAATGGCACTGTACATAACCTTGGCATCATCCTTGACACTGAACACTTCTCCTTTCGTTATGCTGTCAGCAAAATCTCGTCAATACATTACCTGTGCAGGAACTGCCTCTACCCTTCAGCTACAGAATCACTCTCTCCTCCAGTCTGAGTTACTATATATTCCTTCACCATATCATCACATGAGCTTTACATACAGCACCCCAAAGTACAGTGACATACCCTCTGGCTATAAGCACTGCACAAATGCACTGCAGAAAACAGAGTTGCATGAATCTTGCCTACCTCATAGCAATTGATTATGCTTCCTCACAAATTTCCAGTCCAAGTTTGCACACCCAGTTTCTCAGCTGAAACTAAGTAATCAGAAATCCAAAACAGAAAGCTTCTTCACTAAAGTGCTTTTCTAAGGAACCAACAGCCTTAATTCAAAAACATGCATTTTATGTCTTTAAATTAAAAATAAAATAAAATATAAAAAATCTGAGGCAGCACCTTCCATGTGCTCATTTTAAGAAAACAGCCTGTTACATTTCAAGGTTCATTTTAAAAATACCAAACTGTACAGTGGTGTTAGACATTTGTAGTGTCATCCTCTCCTTTCTACAAAACGCACAGAATTTTAATAAAAACATGAAGGAGGCAAAGCTAAGCATACGAATAAAAAAAGCTCAATTTACGGCTGTGCACATCAAATTAGTGCATCCCCTTTTGTGTACCACCAAGCAGCAACATTCTATTGTCCAAACGACTGTCTTTACATACTATGCATTTTTCTACAACTTGAAAGTTGCATTGTATGTATTTGGCACATATGCCTGTACATGAGGCAGGATTCCACTGAAATCCATCAGAAGACTGTTTCATACAAGATACTGAAGGAAAGTGTGAAATAAGATTGTACAATAAAAATAATACATATGTACAATCAAAGTAAATAATGTGTGCTACTTGAGCAATACCATGTTTAAGTACAGATACTTGCATTCCAAGTCACAGGCAACTGTGTATTTTAGATGCATGCTTTAAGGCCTTCTTAATTTTTACCAATGACCACTGCATAATCTTCAATAAGTCCTTGAATAGAGAATAGTTTATAAGCTCCATCTCTACTGAATGAATCCAGTACCTTTTCAGTCAGGAAGTCTGACAGAGAACTTCGCCGCCGCCGCCGCCACCGCCCCCTCCTCCCCACCCCCAAAAAAAAAAGAACTACAGAAAAATGGGATCTGCTATAGGTCTACAGGACACATCACACATACGGGACTTTGATGAAGAGCAGGTACAGTTTATTGTCAGTCCATACCTGCCACCACGCCTGCCACCTGTAGAATCCTGACACACAGAGAAATGCATCAAATAATCCTCACACATTCACTGCACTTCACCTATCCCTTTCCTGACATACTGCATTACACACCTCTGAAATTCTTCAACATAACTGCGCTCTTCCCTATTCATAAAAAAAATGCAAAAAATTTACTCCACAAAACATACACTTACATCCTTATGAAATAAAATACAACGCAGATCCTGAGTAGATTCCATTTTAGAATCTGATCCTTATTTATAAATCTTCAAACAGGATTTAGGTGGGCCATATTTTTTTATTTTGAACTCAAAATATAAAAATACCTTAAACGAAAGCTTTGCTGCATGAAAAAAAACCCAAAACATTAAGGGCTTAATTTCTGAAAGTCAGAATTATGTTACCAGATACCACATACTTTGTGAAATAGTACCAGGGTTTTTTAAAAAAAATATTAGCATAAGAGATCAATACTCTGTACTGGCTTTTTTTCTTCAAGTTGTTTTATAAGGACATTATTAATACAATTTAAAACAATTAAGCAATTTTTGGGGGTAGAAAAGGCAGTAATTATATTTTAAAAATATTTACTAGAAATTAGTTTTTCCTATAAATAGATTGGTATTCTCAAACAAGAAGCTCGATGATATCCATTAATATCTAAATGGATTTAAATCTCTGTTCCCATTAAGGACACTTTTACCTAAAAGCAATGTCTCACACAACATTTCTAATAGTAGTTAAAGCAGCACATTAATAGTCAAGCCATGTTGTTACTGTAGCAACAATGATTTCTGGTAGCCATTTTCTTTTCAGCTTTAACACTGTTACAAAGCCAACAGTCCCTACTGCAATCTCTGTTTAAACCCAAAGGCGGCAAACTGCTCAGCAGTTTTCTCTCTGGCTACATACTTCAGATACCTCCCTCTAGACTGTCTTCTGCAGTGTAATGTACTTACCTAACAGTATTTTCTAATGCTGGACATGACACAATTTCAGTTTACACTAATGAAAATATAACAGTATGGCAGTCCACTTTAAAAGAAAAAAAAAAAACCCACATCCTACATTTAGGAGACTAAACTGTTTGCAGGACACTGGAAGAGAACAGCCATGCGATTCATTATTTTAACCTGGAGGCTCTAAGAACACAGCCCAAGAAAAAAGGTAGCAGGCTTATAGCCTTGGTCATTACACTGACAGCAGCCACAGAGAACCCCTTCTCAGATCACAGATTACAAAATCGAAGCAAGTGCTGCAGCCAAAAGCAATTTCTTAGTAGACTGACATCTCTCTGAATTTTCTGTATTTAGAAAACCGTTTTAAGACAAAACTACCGTACACATTCATTTGCAACTCCTCTTCTACATTTCTGCAGTCTTAAAAATGACAACACCTGAAACACTTTCCTGGCTTTCTTAAGACTTCAGTGCAGTTTTTAAAAAAGGTTGAACCTAAAATGCTACAGCTCAAAATTAGTGATAAATGATGCTATTTTCACTTCTTTATTTTAAAAAAATCTCCCTTTCTTGCATCATGACAGTTTGAAAGAAAGCAGTGGCGGAAGGGTACTAATAAGAAAGTGAAATACATAACCATTCGTAAGAGCAATGGGAGGAAACAGCAAACTGGTATTAGTGCATAAGTACCCCTTACAAAACAGGATCCTAAGTCCAAATTCAGTTCCTCACAAGTTTGTTCCAGTTGAACAGGCAGCTATGCTGGGATCACAAGCTCTAATGCCTGCTGTTGTCTGTCTAGACAGCGTTTCTGACACTTCCCGTAGACCACAGCAGGAAAGGGAATCTCCTGTTCACAGCCTCAGAGGAAGTGTATTTTCCATGCATGTGAAAATGTAAAATCTAACAACAATTTCCTAGAGATTTCATGCACACTTAGATTTCCAAAAGTATTTGTAAACCTCTGCTTATAAACCAGTAATAAATATCTCATATCTAAGGGCTTAACCTTAAAATGAAGGTAGGTTTAAGCTGAACTCTGAATTGGTGTGGCTGAGACACTTTATTCTGATATCCCTATGACAGTAACCTCCAGCAGAGGACAGAGTAGACACTCTGGAGTATTAGCATTGTTAAACACCACTGCTAACCTCCAAAGAACCTGCTTGCTTATCAGAGGACTAAGCTGTCACTACAATTAATGTTCCAGTATGAAGAAAATAACCATATAAAATAATCACCTAAAAATATAAATTCCAGTACTGGCATTCTTCCTGCAATAGTTTTGCCCAAATAAAATATACATATATTTTATACAAAAGGATTTAACTACTGCTTATCAGATTTGAAGTGAAGCTACAAAATACTTTGCTTTCTCATTGGGTTTGTATACACGCTATTACTTACAACCTGTGAAAGATCACTTTGGGGAATCACATACGCATAGCCAGTAACGTAAAGCCTTTCCTTCATTTTGCAGGAGCCCAGTTTTTGATGACAGAGGATTGGTTTGGTGAAGGAGTAAAGTTAGAATATGCTGTCAACGCTATCACCTTAATAGCTATTGAAAGTGGGTTTTAAAATAAGTAAAAATCCATTCCTCACTGAGCTACTCAGTGTTCACTCTTGGTTTGGTGGCACTTTAAGCTTCCAACATTGTCCATCACCTACATAAATAGGAAAAAACTATTTCCTACTTTAGATGAGCTGTAGCAATGTGACATAATTAAACCCATTGTGTTTTATTTTTACATCTTTATGCTAGACAGCTGCATTAGGTCTTTTTTTTTTTTTTTAATAGGAACAACCCACATCTTACAACCCAGATTATACTACCACACCTTGCAAGCAAACCCGTTCAAATGCCTCCATAGACCTTTTTGAAATGTAGTTCAAGACCACTAGTTACCATTTTGAACACTCCATTGTACCAGCCACACATCACCAGCACCACAACCACAGATCAGCTCTGACACAACATCCATGTCTCATTAGCAAGCTCCTATTCACGGGCCCTGTGTTCAATCAGACAGTGTCCACAAGTTGTATTACTAACACACTTAATTCATCACCATACAGGACTGTTTCCTATAGTATAATTTCCAAGTGTTTGTAAAATTACTAAGCCTTTGCTCAAAAATTATTCTCTGAAAAGCATTTTGCTATGAAGCAGATATTCTCAAGATCTATCCCAAGGTCTCTCTACCCAAGTTACGCAGTACCTTGAAGTCTACTTTCTACGCTGTTATAAACTTCTACGGAGTCTTCACGTCAGATTGGAAGAAGGTATAGCAGGTCCTAGGCAGGCTTCACTTCAAGGTTAGGGCTTCATTAATCGTTTTCTCTTCAAACTTGAACCCTTAAATGCTTGTGGACTTTGTTCCACCATTCACTTCCTTTTGCTTAGCCATCAATCAGGCAAAAGCTTTCTATTTTTGATTCTTTTACTATTTGAATTAATTCTTCCAAACACATGACAGCCAATGGACAAACTGAGTCCTTCCAACTTGTATTTTTTTAGTAGTAAGATAGCTGGGATTTCAGGTGTAAGCATGCAGCATTTCATGCAGAGACTTACCTCCGTTCATTTGCATACACATAGTAAAGTATACAGTATTTTACTGCCTTGTCACATCTGCAAATTATCTTCTGGCCTAGTTTCCACTACCTAGCTATAATGATACACAACCAATAAACTGATGCAGAGGCATAGAGGTTCTAACAAATATATTTAAGGGTCAAAACGTACCTGTCACACCACAAAACAGAAAACCCATGACATCGCATGTGTTTGGCCACTTCATTGCCACCGTCTTGGTCATGTGACGTACACTGCTACTTATACGAAATAGTGATCTCATGATAAAAGTGCTGATGTCTCCATCATATGATGAATTACAGCAGTGAATACCCTTGTTCTGGCTACAGGAAAGCATCCTTCTGGTATGCTCCCAAAGAAGTTGTAAGATTTTCATGAAGACAACAGCAAAAAGCATGCCACGTTGATTATCCTCACCTGTGCATATCCATCCCCTTGGCTGTCCTTAGGCACCTAATCTGGTTGGGGCTAAAAAAATATATACACTTGATTTGCCAATTTTCCTGACCAAAACAGATTTCCCAACCAAACTTTCAAAAATAGCCCAAGAAACAGAAGAGGTAAGACATATACTCTAAGCCTGCTTAATATGCTTTACATGGGATTACAGGGATAGTGTAAAAGAATGGGATCTGCATGGGCTAAGGTTGTATAAAATCAGGAGTATGAAATAAATCTACATGCAGTTGGCACAAACCATTCACATAATGACTCTGTTTCAGAATATAGACACAAATGACAGTTTTTTAACTGAGACAAAGAAACCTGTATGTTTCCCACACCTCCCTTACACCTTGAAAAGCACATAACCCTGAAACAGAAATATTTTCTTCTAGCAACTAAACAGCTTATGTTATTTGCACTAATAACAAAGCTTCTTAAAACAAATGAAAGTGAGCACGCAAGATAAAGGAAACTTTGCCATTGTCTTGGATACCCACAGTTAAAACAAAACAACCACCAGAATACCTCCTGCGAAGGCTTCATAAATCCACACAGATATTGAATAATACGTCCCAAAAACTTCATCACCTAAGTCAACAGAGGTTCTGTGCCTATTTTTAGTCCCATAAATAGGGTTGACTATTTGCCCGCTAACTAGCCCCAGAGCTACTATCATAGCTTATTATTGGGAATTTTGTAAACATACAAGTTAGATTTTCAAGGTTAGCTCCAGTATTTCATGTTTGTTTTCAGCTGGAACACTGAAGAAACTATAAGCAGCACTAAATGCTTAGAGAATATCTATGAACGTGAAATCTTCTGGTTTAAATGGATTAAAGGAGAGAGAGGAATTTTCCTTATGTTCATGGACAACATATAGAAGCATATTTAATTAGAGCAATTCTGATAAAAATGCTCAGAACTTACTCAACTCCTACTTAATCAACTTTAAACACCTTCAGAGAAAATAGGAGCCATGAACTACTCTCCAGAACTCTGTTAAAAAGTACAGAAATACATAAGATGTTACTACAAATTTTATTTAAGAAATAACCTGTCTTTATCCCCAGACTCACAAAACTGAAGAAAATTCAGAGAATGAATAAAACAGAAAACAAAGGAAGTTACAGCACGGAACAGGCCAACTTATCCAAAATTAGACTTCAGAATACCCTAACCAAAGCTATTCCTCAACTAAATTTAAGCCTATCAGAAAATTGCTGGGAGTTTACAATATTTAGAGGAAAAGAATGTGATATTTGTGTCTTTAATTTTTTATCAGGTATATGCAGTCATAAAACACTCAGATTTGTACTGAAGGTAAGACTAAAGAAAAGGCAAGGGGGTTTTCGGGTGGGTTGTTTGTTGTTTTCTCGGTTTTGTGGGGTTTTGTGGGTTTGTTTTTTTTTTTTTTTTTTTTTTACACTAATAGGGTTGCCCTATTAAAAACAAAGTGTGAATTCTGAATAGAAAAGTATTGGTATCAAAAGGTAACACTTCAATACTTTTGCATTCTTTCAGATAAGCTGTTGATTAACATCACACAGCTTTGGTTTTCATTTCTGAATGCTAAAATCTCCTTTAAGGTCAGGAAGACATGCTAATGAATCTACAGCAGAAAACATGAAGAAAAAGGACAACCTCAAGAATGTAAAAAACAGTGCACTTCCTCCTGCTGAAAACAGCATTCCAGAAGATGACTTAAAAAACTGAAAGAAAAGTTAAGGTAAAACTGTGTGGCGAAATGAAAGTGAAGTCCCAGAGAGAATACTTGGAACAAAATCACCCTGGGTCCTAGTATTAATATTACTAAGTTGGAAGAAGACTTTGTTTTAAGATCATGAAAACCACAACATAAGGGATCACTAATTAACCCTCCCTCCTTTATATTTACATCCTTTGACAACAGTATGAATCAGCATGCTTCAAGGCCAGCTTACTAGATGGACCTAAAGCCAAGCTATTTGAAATATATTAAATAGAACTTCATCTAAAACAGCACCCAACATCCTAAACATCAAAATCATCACTTTGCAGAAGTCAAACAAACCCACTTTTCTCTGAATGGCTTAATAGACAAAAAAAACCCCTCACCATTAACGCTCCAAATGACATGAAGAAATGTTCTGCTGGGATACTCCAATACTTTTTATGCGAAAGTATCAACCCATCTCTCTAATTCCTTAATGGACATTGCCAGACTTCTGAAGACACTACAAAACCTGGATGTCTTCACAGTTTTACTAAATGTCAATACATTACCCTAAATATAGCCTTAACTTAGAACTTTGTATCTTGTTCCGTAACACAATACTTTTACATTGGAAAGCAATTAAAATATTGTTTGTCTCTATCTAAATGTTTATAAATATTTATCTCAATAGATAGGCAAAGGAACACACATAAACTGTGCACACACACACAGAACTCCTGCAATGATTACAAAAAAACCACCTCCCACTATAACATCACAATTTTTTTGTCTGTTTGTTTTTGACATAAATCCTTGCTAGACTACCCCTCGCACATCATCTTCTCTGCTCACCTCTGCTAGAACTTCACTGGACTGAAAAATGGAAGGCAAATTCCCAAATTGTTGTTTTTAGTGTCTAAAAGACATTTCCAAAAATAAATTATCACAGTACCTATATGGTATTTTTAGAAAAAGTGTGACAATTCGGTTATATAGGAACCTGAATGGTTTCTCCCAAGTATCATTTCTATTTTTGGTTCTCTCCCTTGTGCAGAAATAAGTTATGCCTGTAAATGCGCATTACTGCTGGTAAAATTGTGAAAAGCAACAGCAGCCTTACAATCACAGTAGACAGACAGACCTGGGTAACAATTTTTTTTCTGGACAAGCTGTTCCTCTTCCTCTCCAACCCTTGCACAAGCCAGGAAAGGAACTGGACCCCTCTCATCTACCAGCACTTTCCGTCACCTGTATAGCAGTGAGAATCACAGTGAACTTAGCCAGTAAGTCTCACCACCTAGAAAGTCTGGGAATAGGGGCTTGTCATTTACAGGACCATGGCACAATACCAGTGATATACCTACCTTATTTCAAAACGCTAACGAAAGGTCTGTGAGAATCTGTGCTAAAGCAGCTAATCAGCAAGCCTACCACTTCTCATCACAACATATGTCACTATTGTCCAGTGCATTCAAGGCTTTGTAAGGAGACAAAAAGACAATCACTATCCCAAAGCACTTACAAGAAAACAAGTTGGACAAAACAAACCTTCAGAGGTTTCCCCAAAGCAAAGACATAGAAAGAATACACAACAGACAGTATCTACAGTCTTCTTTGGTTTAGGTACCACACAAGCAACCTTTCCACCTCAGTTTCATCAGCATTTCAGTTCAGTTTGCATACTAGACATGCAAACTCCCTTGCATTCTGTAATTGCTCCAAAGCCTCCAAATTTTTTCATCGCAGCTTATCTAGGTTAATTCACCATCACATGCCCCCCCAGCTTATCTTCCCCCTTTTTCCCCAGAAGAAAACTGCCACATCATCATATATTTTTTTTGTTAATAAATACCTGAGTAGGGGGCACTAACTGCTATTTTGTTCTCAACTTCCCGGAAGATGAAAAACTGTTTTTAAAGTAATCTCAGAGTTCCAACATTCATTATAATTTGTATACACTGCAGTTATGTTCATTACATGCCACAGGTTCTCGGGTTTTAAGTGTTGCTCAAGAACAGAAAAGATTAGGTGATTTCACTGATGTCAATATATACATTAAAAAAAAGAGGGAAGCAGAAGAGAGTACCCACTGCACTGTGGGAGAGAGCTGGGAAAAGCCAGCTGCTGAACTGTCACTTCCCACTCCCCCACTCCCTGTGATAGCACACACAATCAAGACTTTCTCACGGAAGATACAGTCATAAGAACTATGCTATTAAAACAACAAAAAACAGCACTTCTGTGTGAAGAAAAGAAGTTATTTATATTAGAACTTTTCAGGCAAAGGCTGTCCTCTGTTGAAAATACTGTTTCTAATACCAAGCCAACTTACAGTAACAACAAAAAAAAAGCTTTTGGAAAAAATACTCCCCTTCTTTCTCCTCCCCACCAATTACCACAGGGGAAAATAGAATCTAAGGTCTTTGGTGAAGGCTCCTAAGAACATGCGTAAGAATACACACTTCAATAACCTACAATCACTGTTTTAGTGGTTCGGAGCCTTAAAGTTCCTACCTCTTCTGACTGATTAAGATAAATTTGGAAAATTAAGTTAATATTAGAGATACTTTCTGAAACTCTACAGCCACAAAACTGTTGTATGCGCCTACATTTCAGGATGAAGAAAGATATCAGCAACAAACTTTATAAACATTAAGGGCTTTTTCAAAAAGTAGCCATCAAGAATTATAGATAGTGCTCCTAGGAGAGCTGAGTGGAATCAGAAGCAAACAGCAGAAATATTCAGAGGACAGCCACTCCAGAAGACAAAAACTGAGGGGGGGGGGGGGGGAAGCAACCGACCAACCAGAACACCCTATGAAGAGCAGCAAAACAAAACAGAAAACCAAACCAAACAAAAAAAAAAACACAAACCATAACCACCACCCATCACCCCACTGACTGCAGCCAGACAAAAACCAGATACCTACCACTTCCTACCAGCAGCAGCAAGGAGGAGTTTCAGAGCTGCCATACTTTAGCAGCAGACTAAGTAATAGTTTTCCAAAAGCAGTCCCCTGACCTCCTGTTGTATGCCTTTGCTAGAAAGAAATCTTGGGTGGAAAACCCATCCCTGTCCCCATCAAACAGCCAAACCGGGAAGGCAGATGGGATAAAGCACAACTCATGCTATCAATGCACCAAATCATTATTCTGTGAAGAGGCAGGCAGGAGGGATTCATTACTACTTTTCAACATTACAATGATTACACTTGTTAAGGAATTGCGCATTTCTTTCACTCAAACTAAAAAAGGACACACCAGGTAAAAGCCTGTCGATAAAGGTAAATTATACAAGACATATACCTTGCACCTTGTTTTGCTTGTGTTCTATCACTTTGTTGTGGAAAGTATTTTTACAAGGGACTGCTAACAGTTGACCCAGAAAACGTGAAAGTTAAAATGATCTCGATCCCTGCCTTCAGCTACAATTGGACAGATCAATAACGCACCTGTAATTCCTTCCATCCTGATTCCCAAGATGCATCCTTCCCCCCTTCAGCTGCTTTGTGAAGATTATAACATTATCAAGTACTCATTTAAGGCAAGCAAAAAATATAACCATTCAAAATAATGTCCCTTTATAAAAAAAAAAAATCTGATGGCAAATATCTCAGACTGCAATGTCTACCTTTTTTATTTTCACTCAGAAAAGAATAAGACTGCACTCCAAACAGTCTCCAAAACTCCAAAGCTTTTATAAGTATGGTAAGTATCTAACTTGCAATGTTAAGCATACTGAAAATAGTTACTACACACTAACAATAGGTCTGAAATATTCCAAAGCCCAGCAATCTGACCTTTATTCTGATTTGAGCACAAACTTCGCATCCTCTGGATTAAGTTTCAAGAAATACTGCATTACTAAATATCCCATCATCCTCCAACTAGTCGATTATATGTGAGATTAAGCACTCACTATCAATCAATAAATGTCAACTAGAGATTTACCATTTCCAGTAGCTGGGTTTAGGCACATCTGAAACCAGCAATTCCCATACCAATTACATCTACTGGAGTGAGAGTTCGCTCAGAAATATTAAGTCAGTTAATATTTAGTGTAACCAAAACCAAAAACTGCCTACTCACTATTAAGCCACTGCCTTCCCCCCCTTTAACCTCACTGGCAACGTAAGGGCATTGCTGCAACATTTTACCAATTAACAGCTGCTGTGTACAGCTGAACAGCGACAGAAATGCAACACAATTGGATACTCATTTTTGTTTGGATTATTTTATTTCCTCACTTTTAAATTTAAAAAAAGCTTGCTCTCCTTCAATGAAGCAACACCACTTATGAGTAAATACCACAGAATTCACGGTAGACTTTGTACCAAGATGCAATACTCATTCCATGACAATGCATCACATACTAGGTAACATGACTGATCCCGTGGCTATCATCCTATTTTCAATTTTTTGAAAAAACACACATTAAAAGTTTATGCAAACTCATTACATGGTCTTTCTAGACAGACAGCTGTGATTTAAGCATTAAATTGCATCTCGCAGTATTACAGTGTTATTGTACTGTGGAGATGCACTGTATTTGTGTCCGGTTTTATGTAACCAGGGAAGTCAGAGTGACCACTTCACACCCTTGCCTACCAAAGAGCCTTTCTACAGTTCTGTGAACAACATGGGCATGGCTTTTGATTTAAGGGACACAATGTATACAGGATATTTTTTCATGATATTACAAACTACATGGAATCCTTTAACCAAGAGAGCCCCGTAGTATCTTTATGCATGAGCCAGAATGACCAACATTCACAATTTCCTTGAGTAACTTAAGCTCTTTTTCCAGTGGCTATATGAGGTGTGCATCTACATTGGGGAAAAAAAAAAAGGCAGCAAGGAAAAATGTTAATTATCAAAAATCAGCTTATATTTAGAGTGCTCAAGAAGATAAATGAACATATTTTTAGAGAAGACAGACTTGGTTTGGTTTATTTCACCAGGGATTTCTTTACACTCTGAAGTTGGGTGGACACTAGTTTCATTTGAAGGAATCGGGCTTTGGAAGCTATGCCAACTTAAGCCAGTCTCAAAGTCAATTTAAGTGAGTGCAACATTGTTCAGATATAACCTAATTTTATTAAATGATTTTCCTCCCAAACTCTGAATACATAATACACTATAGCCACAATCCAGAGCACAGAGGGAACTAATTCAATTTGGCTTAAAATAACTGTAACATTAGAGTAGTGCATTTGGTATTAAAATAATAGAGGGAATAAAGTAAGTATCTGAAGGCAGTCCTCTAATAGCCGCATCACTTGGACTTTGTTGAAGACAAAGTTGTTTGAAAATGTAAAAACATGAGGAAAGTGAGTGATCAACTAGCCAAACGAACACAGTCAATCAGCAACTGTTCAAAGACCTTTAATTCAAACCAGCTTCAGGTGAAACTGCACTGCAAGCGACACAACTATTCCGTATTTTTTCCAGTTTTAAGTTCTCATACCTTTTGCAAGCCTGGTAAAAAGTCTGAAAGTGTTTGAAATTAATAACTGTGTGTGAGCATGTGTGTGTTTTATTACTGCAGCGAATTTTACTCCCTTTTCAGTTCCGTTTTCTCCAGAAGCAACTTCAAAAGGCTTGAATAAAAAAAAAGTATACATCCTAGTAGGTTCTGCTAATACTTGCAAGTATAAACACAAACTATTCCACAAGAGATTCCACTGACAATCCTTGAATTCAGTGTCCATATTGAAATTCAGCCTACACTGTTATTTTAAAGTGGGAAGCATTGCCACTATTGTTTAACATCCTGTTTATTCAATTGCTGATGCTCCTATTTCAATCAATTGTTGCTGCACTAAATAACCTCACAAGGATGCACTAAGTGATCAGTGCCTTTTCCTCCCACTAGCAGGGTCACCTGTTGAGATTTCAAGACAGAAGTATTCTCTTTTAGCATTCACTGAAGAACTTTCAGACTCATTTTCCTAGGCGTATTCCTTCTAGTGCTACTCAGTATAAACTAGATGCTGGACTTCGCGAAACTTTAAAAAAAAAAAAAAGTCGGAGTAGTACACCTTTGCTCTGATTTTGTTACAATGATATTTGCCAAGGATTTTTTTTACTATTAAAAATACCATACAGATTAGAGAAAACAAAAGAAAAAATGTGTCTATAAGAAGAAGTTTCTTTGGTGACATTAACAGTAACTTTTTTTTTTCCTCCACGAAACTCCTGTTCCT
This sequence comes from Theristicus caerulescens, assembly GCA_020745775.1. Classification (NCBI taxonomy): domain Eukaryota; kingdom Metazoa; phylum Chordata; class Aves; order Pelecaniformes; family Threskiornithidae; genus Theristicus; species Theristicus caerulescens. Next base: position 62,467,100 of record CM036562.1, on the reverse strand, counting down.
TGGGTAAATTTTTTTTATGAAAAAATTCAATTTGAATGAATTCTAGACATCAGAAGAAACTATTTTAAGACAATATTTTGAAGAGTATTAATTTCAGTTCTGGTTGTAATTCTTGTACAACTCTGCACCACATTCCTCTGCAGTTACATTACACAGGTTTGCAACATCAGCTTTGATTATAAGTCAGTGTAATAGGATTGTCACACTGCACTGCTCCTCCGTGCACTCAACTTAAACTCCTCTCCAATAAGAAAATTGCTGCGTTTTCTCTGCATCTAAGTGACCCACTAAAAGCTTCTCCAGATCTATTTTGCATTGCCTAGTCAGTCCATTTATTCTGCCCTCAAATCACCTGCCTTGCACAAGTCAGGTAGTGAAGGATTCTACGCAGAAGAATCACATTAAGTTACCAAAACTCTGAAGCACTTCACTCTTAACTGTGAGGAATCTTCTCTTTAGAGATTTGTTTTATAATTTGAATGAAAAATTATTTTGCAACTTGTATAAAAAAAAATAATGTATTGCACAAACTTCTCAGTAAAAGGTACAATTCTGTGGTGGAATTCCAGAGATGCTTATGAGCCTCTTAAGAGTGTTTGTCCCATGTGTCAATTCATTAATCTATACAACATGAAATGGCTTCTTACTCTAAAATCTGGTGCACATTCATTCCCCATATGCGTCTGAAAGCTAAGTTCCATGACACAATCTTCATAATTAAATTATGTGCTAGAAGGCGGGGGGGCAGGAATCAGAGTATCACTGCAAATGAGATTTTGCTTAAAGGGCCAGAGTTGTACACCACTGACGGGATCCTATTTTGATACACCATGCTTGTTTTTCATTACCACCATGACTTGTCAGTTTATAGCCCACGCTACCCCAACCTAAGTATTTTAAATAGAGTAAAGGTTACATATAAGCCATGAGAAGAAAGAAAACTTTCTAGATTTCAGATAAATTACATTGGTCAAGATGATGCTCACCACTGCAACCTGATACAACACAAACTTTGTCAGAGAAACCGCCAGACCCTGAAGCAGCTAGGAGCCCGAACACACGACTTTGATACTCAAAGTGCTAACTTTTCCTTTGCTGCTGTGAAACACCTCGGCCCCAGGAGCCCTGCGCACTGCAGACAGCGGCACTGCCCGCGGTACAGGGCACGCCGGGCAGTCCCCCGGCGGGCCAGGAACTTGCCAGCCCTTTGTGCCACCACCGTGCCTCTCAGAGCCGCCCTGCTTCACGCCGAGAAGGGAGGGAACGCAGGGGAGGGAGGGGTGGCACCATACCCCTGCCCCGGGACAGCCGCGGGCAGCCTTGCCCGGCCGGGCAGCGTGTGTGGCGGCCCGCACCGGGGAGGCGAGCGGCAGGGCGCAGGTCGGCCCAGAGGACCCGCCGCGCCGCCCTGGCACGCCGGGAGGGGACCGACGGCTGCCGGAGCCCCCCAGGGTGACCCCAGCCACCCGCCACCGACGGCACCCTCCTGCCCCGGGCGCTCCCCGGCATTACCTGGCTCCCCGCGGCGCCGCGCTGCCGGCGGCCCGGCCCCGGGCGGCTCTGCCCGCGCCCTAGGCCCCGCCGCGGCGGCACCGGGCTGCCCAGCTCCTCCGCGCCTGGCAATGGCGGCGGCCCCGCTCCCCCCTCCCAGCTCCGCGCTCACTGGCTGCGCCGCTTCATGTGACCGAACAAAACCCTCCTCGGCACGGCCCTTTGTGTCCGGCCCGGCCGGGGCACCGGGGAGGCCGCTCGCCGGCTCGGGGAGGGGGCGAGGGGCGACGGGCGACGAGCGAGGGAGGCGACGAGGCGGGCCGGGGAGGGCAGCGCCTCGCCCGCCCTCTCTCCGCCGCGCCGCCGCCGCCACAGCCTCGGCCCGGCCACTTACCGCGGCGCGGGCGGCTGCGGCCGAGTCGCGGTGCCGCACCAGGTCGGAGGCGGCCGCCATGTTCCCCGATGCGGCAGGATGGAGGCAAAGCCGCCCTCCCCGCCAACCGCCGCTAGGGCGGCCGGCTCGGCTCGGCTCGGCTCGCCGCGCCGCGCCCGCCCCGGCCCGGCCCGGCCCGCCGCGCGGAGCGGCGCGCGCCCCCTCCCCTCCCGGCTGCCAGCGGGGGGGGCGTGGGGGGGGCGGCGGGGGAGAAGGGCATTTAAAAAAAAAAAAAAAAAAAAGCATAACGGGAAACTCACGGGCTCGCCGGGGTGTGCGTCACGCCGGGGTTACGTCCTGCGCGCGGCGTCATGACGTCACCGCGCAAGCTTCCCGACCCCCCCCCGCCACTCGGCGCGCGGCTACGCGCGCGCACACACACACGCACACGCGTCCCGGGGGGGCGGAGCGCGCATGCGCGCGGCCTTCCCGCGCCGGTGCTCCCCAGCCCCCTCCCGCCGGCAGGCGCTCGGGCGGGGGGGTGCGCGCCCCGCTTCGCGCCGGCGGCAGGTGTGCGACCGTTACCGCCGCGCGCGGCGGGGCGCCCGGGGCAGGAGGGAGGCGCCGCCCGCAGGCGGGAGGGCGGCTTCCTCAGAGACCTTCCTGCCGCAGCCCGCCCGCCCGGCGCGGCCGTCCCTCACCTGCGCCCGGCGCGCTTGGGAGCGGGAAGTCGGAGCGTCGGTGGCTCGGCGGTGCCTTTCCCACAGAAAGCGGGAAACTAGGTCGGGGCTGCAGGGGCCGTGCTGAGGCACCGCTCGCCGCGCCAGCCGGGGAGGCAGGCTCCTGCCACCAGCCGCGGCTGGGCACGATGCGAGAGGGGAACAGGAAACCTGAGAGGAGAGAGGAGACGAGCCGGGGACTGTCAGTCCGCTCGGGGGGCGGGAAGCGAGGAGGGGACACCGAGAAAGTAGAAGCACGCGTTGCCATTTTTCTTCAGATTAATGTTTCTGATGGGAAACCCCGATTCAAAAGGGCAGGGATTCAGGGGAGGAAAGTGAATGCGTAAAGGAGGGACTGCTTTGATAAATTACATTTTTTTCCTTCAGATTTGCTAGGCCCGGAGGATTTCACACTAGAGTGAAAAGTTGATTAAGGCAACGTTGGAGGTGTGAGCAGTTGTCACTGTGAGCTCACAAAGACAACTGAGATGTCAGGAGAGGGGAAGAGGAAAAACACAGCACATACAATTCAAAAGGGGGGAACAGGTAGAGCCAAGAACTGTCAATCATTCCAGCTTCCATTCCCAGAAAAGTATGGAAGCAAATAATCACGCATCTTCAAGTACATGCTAGCTAATGAAGTGATAAGTTACAGCCAACGTGGATTTGTCAAGAAAATCATATCAAGCCAAACCCGTCCCATGCTGTGACAGTGTAACGGGCCTTGGGTGGGAGTAGTGATAGATCTGTTATGGCTTGACTTAAGCAAGGTTTTTGACGCCATCTCACAGAACTCTTTAATTGAGCAAGTGAAAGACACAATATGACTCTGTAGTGGTGCAAAATAACATCAGCAGTGTGAGAAACAGCAGGATATAGCAAATATGGTTCCTTGGAGGTGGGTATGTCCCGAGTCTGGTACCAAGTCTAATTACGTGAATGACAGAGTGCAGTTTACCTTGATTGGATTTGCCAACAATGCCAAACTGGCAGAGCTGGAAGCATGTTGCAGGACAAGAAAAGAATTCAAAACGCTCCTGACAAACTGGTCACAGAAATAGGATGCAATTACATAAAGACAAGTGCCAACATCAACATTTCAGTAGGAAAATAACAATTGCACAATTACAAGACTGGGAACAGATGAATAAACACCAGGTCTTCAGAAAAGGGGCTGGGGATCAGAGTAGATCACAAACCGAACATGCATCAACAATGTCACACCGTTGTGAAAAAAGCTGCAGTACAGAGAGATGTGTAAACAGAACTGTCATATCTAGGACATACGAAGAACTTCTCATATTTAATACTGGTAAAACCTCAGCTGTCGTACTGTGTTCAGATTTGGACTCTGCAGTTCAAGACAAAATTCTTTCAAAAAAGTCCAATAGAAGGGAGTACAGGGAAAGGCAAAAAAAAATCAAAATTTTTAAAAGCCATGACCCTAATTGAAAATAGGAATGCTTGAGATTTTTTAGTAGAAAAGACTACGGGGAGAAAAAATACATTGTTCACTAAATCCACTGCAGAGAGGGCAAACATTAACAGTTTCAAACTGCACTGAAAGAGTTAGACATTAGGAAAAGTTTTACTATGATATGGATAAATAAAGCTGGCATTATTCTCTAGAGGGTTCTGGAACTTCATTAATATTTTTAAAGACTAAGTTAAATATCCATAAGAAAAGATTAGAAGCATTTGACTCTGCTGTGAAGTCATGGAGGCAGACTAGGCAATCAGTGTTTTCAGCATCATTGTCTGTAACTGCAGTTACTATCCAGATATCTGTTCTGATCCTATTTTTTTTCTGATAGAAATGAATCCCAGAGACATTTAAACATTTAATGTGTTGGTGTGATCTTATGCACAGGTGTAGATATCCCCTTTGGGAGTCTTTGTCATGTTACATTCTGTATAGCTGTGTGCAACATATGTCACATGCTCAGCTAATTTGCTAATTTACAAACTTCATATATCACTTCAAATTCCACGTTTAAAAATAATGTGTGTGTTAGCGCTCATGTAACTAATGTGATTCAAGGCTTTTACTTTTCTTTGTTTTTTTCATGGTACCAGAGATTAATTTTTCCCAGAATCCATTCAATTTTTGGGTTTCTCTGGAGCTTGCCAGTTAGGAGGAGGCAGCGTGAACAGTTTATGTTATGGGACTGAGACCCACCAAACTCATCTCATTGGAGATGACTAAAAGGCCATTAAATAGGCCAATTTTTAATCTCCACTGAGTTAGACTGAATTCAAACTGATAGCCCACGGGCAAAAGGCTATGAATTTCATTAACGGTACCCTAAAGCACTTAGTCCCCTAATGAGTGCTAATGTTATTCTTCTGAGAATTAAGCTTGTTTTCTGAAAAGATACATTTATAAAATCAAGTTCTGATATTTTTGAGCATGTATGGACAGTTTTCCACGGCTCTTAAACACAAGAAACATTATCATCTCGTGCAGTCCACAGATTTCTTCTAAGATTCTTGGTCATATGTGTTCCATGCTAACCAAAATACAAACAATAAAAACATGAAAAAGCAAATATTAATACTACCCCTATACTTCTTGCTGAATATCATATATTTTATTGTACCCAATTATTTTAAGGTCATCACATTTGTGTATATTTTCCCCCTAGCAGATAATTTTTAAGTGACAGCAATTCCTGCTTCAATTCTGCAATTAATAGTTGAAGGAAAACACCAAATTCTATAAAAGCATTAACTTATAAAAGAAAATTCAGTGTTTTATTATATTTCACATCTATTTGTGAAGTAAAATGGTTAGCATAAGGAAATCTGAACTTTAGTTCTAATGCTGCCAAATCTCACGATTTTATTAAGAGTTTAAAGATACCTAGCGCTTTGTTTAATGCCTCAACTTACTACTTGAGCAAAAAGGCCCAATTCCATAAGCAGGAGCGGACTCTCTAAAAAATGCTTATGATCCACACAGTCTGTGGATCCAAAGAAAAATCCACATTTCGCATGAATTCATGGAGCACATAACTGCAACATTTCATCAAAATGGCAGTGTGGCAAAAAGATTATGTCCAGTTGTGTCAGAACTCTTGATTTCTAACTCCACCAGCTTTGCCACTTACGCTTATAGTATGTGAAAAGGAGTAGACGATCATAAAGGTTGCATGTTGGCTTAAGAAGACTTGAGAAATAGATATAATGATGCAAAATTGGAATTGCATGTGTGCATGAAATAGAAATTTTAGGACCAGCCTCCAGTGAGGCACTCTTAAGATCAGTGAAAGAACGTGTGAGGCCGGTAAAGGACCATACGATACGATTCTTGAAAATTAAGCCAGGTATTGCACAGCTGGCTTTTTGTTTCCAGGAATTCTGGCTGTGTCCTGTATTATTTCTCCACCAATGCAGACAAGGCCTAATAATGGTTAAAACAGCATTTGAAAACCTCTTGAGAGAAGGTAGCTACCTCCTTCCTCTTGGTCTTCAAAATGGTTATAAAAAGCTTAAACCAAGGCAGGGTCTTTCATGTTAGCAGCAAAAGATGATTAACTGAAACCAATTTAGAAACTGTTTCTTCATATAAACATTTTTGTAGCTGAAGCTGCAGAGGGAGAGTTGGAGCAGGTCTAAGCTGAAGCATTTTGAATGAAAGAAGATTGCAAATGCCTCCTTGTAACACACACAGCAAAATCCCAAATGCCTGGAGGGAAAAACTTTTTAATGATAATTTCTTACATTTATATAGCACCTTTTATTCCCTAGGACCCCAAGCACTTCATTAACTCTATGCAAAAAGCTTCACCATGGAAATATAGCCACTATATGCATCATTCTTTGAAAATTTCATTTTCAGTTGACACATTTCTTTCAATAACAAAATATTCTGCTTATCCTGTATATAGCAGCCAAAACAACAACAGATGAAAGATTAAATTATATAGTTTTGAGTTGTAAAACAATTTAAGCCTTTATGATTTTCGAAATAGTAATGCACTCATGTAATGGATACATTGCATTTATCCCATCCATTTCCCCTCTCCATTTATTACTTTGATCTCATCTTTATACTGTAGCCTTTGGTAGAAAATTTTGTCTTCCATAACTTTTTCAAAATTGAAATGATCCTTGATGTCTGAATTTCAGACAAAAATGGGGTTTATAGGAAAAAGCAGCATCTTTTATTAAATCCACTACTATAAATTGAAAAAGAAGAGAAGTTTTTGAGTACCCAAGACCTAATGCTTTTTGTTTCAGCTAAGATGGTTGTTTTAATAAAATATCTTACCTTTACCTATAAAGTTTGTCTTGTCTTTGCCCTTAGACCCTCATAACTACAAAAACAAGGGCCCAGGAACATGATATGAAAAATATCTCTGTGTTGTTGCTCAACTTGCCACAGAGTTTTCTTTTCATCCTACAGAGATGTTTCCAGTTTCTTGGCCTTTCTTACAAAGATATCGTACTCATTTCACGAATATCAATGAATTTAGGAACTCAATGTACTGGTCGTTTCAACAAACAATAATTATTAACATTATTTCCATTGAAATTTTAGAAGAACTAATAATGGAATGAATTGGAGCAGTTTGATTTATTTCAACATTGTAAGAATTGAAAGAGGAAAAATTACTTTTCCTAACTTTTTTTTTGTTGTTTGAGCTGTTGATTCTTGTTTTGTTGGCTTGCTTGTTTCACAGGCTCTTTTGAAATACAGTTGTCAACGTTAATTAAAGAGGATTGTCTAGTCTTGTCTATTTTTCAGACAGAACAAAAAATGTAATTTATTTATAATATAGATTTAGTCTCTGCTATAAATCAAGATATTCTAGTCATCTTTGTCAGTATCAACTAAACTTTTAGAATTGCTAGTAAAACAGTAAGAGGGCAGTAAGAATGTATAGGTAAAATTATACGCTATTAAAACCTATGGCTCTCTTAACAGTAATTCCAAGGTAAGGTTATTCCTGAAATAAAATATTTTGCAATGGAAGGATATTTAGAAACTCTACCTAGGGAAATATTACTGCTTGCCGCTGTTCGTTGCCTTTAGAACTGTCATACTGTTACAAGTGTTTTAAATCTCCCAGCTAGGAAAAGATTTCCCACGTGACATAATAAAGACAACTGGCGCTCTGTTTTCCCATTGCTAGGCTTCTGTCCGCAGGCAGCCGCACGAGAATACCGCGTCTGTTGCTCAGACCTGCGCCCCTTGGCTGGGCCTGCCCTAGCAATCACAGACCGGCTTTTGTCAGGAGGGCAGCAGCTCCGTACCCAGCCTCCCACTCTTGTCTCCTGCTTCCAGTCTCCCCGCGAAGGAGGGTCATTGTCATCTGCCGCTGCTCAGAGAGGAGCAGCTGCTGGGGCAGCACCGTCTGCCCGGCATGCGAGGCTCCAGGTACCACCATAATAAACATTATCAGTTAACAAATCCTGGAATAATTATCAGTAGTAATTAATTAACCTTGGTCTTTATGCTTATTTTTTTTAATCTTGCGTTATTCTAACTCAGCCCACGTTAAAAAGATGATAGTTAAGCCTACATCTTTGTTCCCTTCAGGAGGATCTGACATCTCTCTTCTCACGTCTGAGTTACTAAGCTCAAGTCTCGCAGAATTCAGAGATCGCAAGAAAGCAGATTAGTGTAGGAAAATACCACCATATATTATAGCACCGACCTTCTTAAAAACAACAATGTATTGCCTTGGAGGGTTGCCATTTGCATCATGCACAGGAAGTGTTAATGTATGAAAATATGCTATGAGCAACAAAACCATAACAAATTTCTTCCTGAGTCTCTTGATGAATTATAATTTAGTGGGAGAGGAAGAAAGCTGTGGCAATAAACTGGCCTTCAATAGATGATAGAAAGGACCTAGATATAATAGGTATAAATTATAACAGCTCTGCTTAACCCAGTCTGATGATTCAGTTCACATCATAGTGCCAAAATGACAGAGAGAAGACAGAGATAGTAATTTCGAGTTCACTGTTTCAGGTGTCACGCTGGTAACCTTAGCATATCCTCGTAGAGGACAGGGCATAAAAGAGTCCAGCTCCAACCGCTATCGACCACATGCCTGACCTTAGCCATGACTGTCCTATGTCATGGAGAAATGTTACCAATGAGAAGGAAATTGCACTAGACCTGTAGAGTGCCATGTTCTGGTCTCCTTCTAGCTGTGTCACACCCCACTTCTCCCTACACCCACCTCTGTGCCTAGCATTAGGGTCACACCCATGCCTACAGCATATATTAGAGACGCGAGCAATGTTGATGCAGGGAATTAGTGACAATAATCATTTCAGGCACACTCCAGCTCCAAATCTGTGACTTCTACATGTCCCAGTGAGGGACACAGGTAGCACAACATAGGGAAAGTCACGTCCCTCGGCCGAACACCATTTCAACACCCTCACAAAAAGGAAAAGGTTTTGGCAGCCAACCCCCACCATTTCTGTACTTCAAAGTCATCTGGCCAGATGGAAGCCAGGACAAAGGTCCCGGCGAAGACACCTTCACCAAAAACCTTTGCCTTTAGAAGCAAGTGCCGTATGTTTTAGCAGCACTTGAAAAATGAACAGCGTCTCTCAGCTGTCAACATCGTTGCCGGTGTATTAGTATAAATACATACCAGGCGGGATTTCAAACTGCCTTCTTTTCCCCACAACTTCCTACTGTTCTGCCCAGTAGGCAATTGCTACGTCAGCAATTGTGATTTCTGTCATTAAGCCGGGTGGACATACACCCTCTTGTCCTTATGCTTGACACAAACAATTATGTAAATCTTTATTATTGTTTGTTTGTAAAACACCAGAGGTTTGCGTATGGGAAGACATAATAATCATATTTAAAGAAGAAGTAAAGAAAGCAAAAAAGCACTTTATTACTATTAATGTGGAAGTACTGAGGAGCTTATTTTGTGTTTAGGTAAGATCACAGCAGCAGAAAGTCTGTTTGATATGCCATACCTTCTGTTTGTTTCTTAATTGTAAGGAGTTTGGTTTTGATCAAGACAATTAATTATGAATATAGCTGAGTTTGCTAACATCAGAGATAAAGCTTAAAAAAAACTACAAAAGCTTTTTTAGAGTATATTGTACTGTATAGATAAGTATATATCTTCAGGGCATGAAAACAGACATCTTTGTAATTGAATCCTGAAAAGGAAGGGAAAAAAACCTATATAAAACTGTGATAGTTTTACACAGTCTTAGAGTTAATATGAAATTTTGAAATATTATTTATCAGATTCTGTGGTTGCACAGAATCAGTATATGGCATGGTAGGTTGACAAAAATGAAAAGAGCAAGTTACAATCTAGGGTTATTATAATGTGAGTTTTGTTACCCAATAACTTTCTTTTCAGTCTCCCTGCCAGTCCCTCGCTATGCCAACAGAGGAGAAGCATCTCCTTAGCTCCTCAGCTTGGCCACATCCATTGCCACTCATCTGCCAAAAAGTGTCTTCAGTGCAATGATTAAAGCTATAACAAAACTTTTGCATCTCTCTTGTTCATCCAGTATTTCCAGATCACATCCCGCCTAAACTCTCAGATGAATTATTTTGAACAGCAGTTCATTTGCCATCATCCTGTTCAGGAAATACTGTCTTAGGTTTGGGATTTGCAGGCAGATCTTGTATTATAACACTACTGGTTTTAGTGTGAAGCTCATAGGAACTTAAAATGTCTCAGTATAAGCTCAGTGAAATAGCTGCAAAGACTTTAATGAGCTTTCAACCAGGCTCAAAGAAAGAAAATTCTAGCACTAATTTTCCTAGTAATAGAAATCTACATATTTAAAATAACTGTAAAATAGTTATTTCAGTATCCTGGAATGCATGCTGAGTAGAGGTTTCTCAGACAAAAGAAACAATGAAGAAACGTAGAACAGTCATGTTCACTTTTAAAATTTGTCCCAGTTTCACAGCCCTTGGCTCTGGTTTCCAACAATGTGTTCATAGGTCAGTGTGTGGAAATGGGCTCAGGTAAGACTTTGGAAGTGTATTTTTAGTTAGACCATGCAGATAATTCGTGGAGTAAAAATGGGGTATCTGTAAAAGCAGAAATAGTCAGCAGAGTAGTTTCATTCTGGGAATTTCAGCAAAAGAAGCTATGTCTGAACACTCTCAGGAAGCACTCAAATCTATCTACTAGTGTATCAGATGTGTCTCTAATTCCATCCCAAGCATATTAAAATTCCTTTTTAAGAAATTATGTGTGAATTGTCATTCAAATATACCTCTGGCTTTGAGTTACAATGTTTATATTCTGCTTTAAAACAGCAGAACATTTTTTACTTACTCTGCACAAAAGAGAATCCTGATTTTGAATCTTAACAGGAGCCAGATAATGGTGGTTTAATATTTCATGTAGACCTCTTAATCAGCAAGTCATTTAACCCAATCAATGTAAGACTGAGAGTACTTTTAAAAGTATCCCATTTACGAATAAGCAATAACCATGTTTTTGTCACATTTTATCAGTTATGCTTTCTAAAAGAGGAGGGTGTCATCACATTTGTGATAGTACATTAGGAAGCACAGCTTTTCACAATGACTGTTAAAATGGTACATGCTGGGGAAAACAGTGCTTATTAGGATTAATTTAAGACAATGGGTACTCTCTAAGCATGAATTGTATATGATCACTTCCATCATTAATGCATTATAGTTTATCTCATCCTTTAAAAAGAAATAATTACATATTGAGAATTCTTTTTTTTTCCCGACAGAATTTAAATCCCAGGCCCAAGGAAGGAGAGCAGTGGCTCGAGGCATGCAGCACTCCTGTGCTGCAGCAGGACAGTGCAGCGGGCAGCTCAGGCCAGCAAGGGCTATGAGGAACAGTGACAGCCCGTCCTTTCAGGAGTTCCAAGTAGTAGGCTGTGGAAACGTAATGATGCCCAACTGTCAAAGCTTGTGTTGTCAAACAGCTCCCCAGCACGCTGAGAGCAGAGAGGCTGAAAATGCCATCTGAGAGGACACACTGCTTTTGTGCATAGGATCCACCAGCAGAAGATCATAGTGCTTCATAGTAGTTCAGGGGGCTGATACCTGATGTTAGCAAGAGGGCAGGGCTGGAAATGATGGTGAACCTTCAGGACACGGAGCCGCCATTTCTAACCCCAGGCATATGTTAGCTTTGGCCCTTTTATATTCCTCCTGCGGAAAAGGGTCACTGTAAAGTACAGCTTGGGGGGAACAGCTAGTGGAAGAACCCTTGAATGCAGAGATGCTGGGAATCAAGGTATCTGCACAGGGGCTGCCCCTACATGCTGTGTTAGGTCTCCAGGTCTCTTGGGCACATCTGCACGGCACAGCAAATGAGGCTCATCTACCCCACAACATCAGCAGAATACCGTGTGAGGCCTTTCTAGTACTCACGTGACATCAGCACATTTGTACCACATACAACCCGCAACCTCCACATCCCTACCTTTCTGTGAAAAGCCTCACCGATGACCACCCTTCTGATCTTGCTGCAGCAGCCTTCTGCTGTTGATCCCTTCCATGGGATAGCCAGCACATCTCTGGTCTCTCAGTCCATTCTGGGGTGACCCACTCAGGCCTTCACTTCAGAAACAGACTCTGTAGTGCTCTCCTTTTGCTTTGCAGACAATATGGAGAAGGGTGTCACTCTTCCTTCTGGCAAGGCAGGTGGCTGCTCCTCCCCTGGGTTAACAGAAGCAAGAAGGGCTTGGCTTGTAGCTGTCACCTCCCAAGTGTGGAGGAAGACTGGCTGTGAGAAGGCCGAAGTGTTTGCAGATGGCAGCCCAGGGCCAGGTGGAGGGGGCTGGGCTGGGGAGACGATGAGGGCACGTTACTGTAAACCAGAGGGCGGCATGGCCAGATGGTGCTGAACAGGTCTGGGCAGGTACAGCACGCGTACAGGTGCAGAGCTGTAGTGTAAGGGCCAAGCCATATGGCTCTGTTGGACAGGTATGGGGGTGCTCCAGGGAAAGGCACTGAGGAGTCGAGATGGTCCAGACTATATGGGGCGGGGGGGGGGGGAACAGAGAAGATTTCTGAGGAATTTCCCCTTAGCATCCCAGCTGGAGCACTCCCAGGGAGCCCCAGAGGGCACAGGATGCTCAGGCAGTAGAGCCTTAATGGTAGCACAGGAGTACTTCTGCTGGACAGAAGGACAAAGCTAGCTGGCCTCCCTACATTTGGCAGTTCTTTTGTTCTGAGTGGGATGAGGATATTTTTACTTGCAGGGAGGCTGACTGAACAAATCCCATTTCCCAGTATGAGCAGGGAAGTTAAATGGCTTGGGGAGTTCCCCACTGCTTCTTTGGAAATGCCATGTGAGTGATTACCTGTGCGCCTAAAAGGAAAAATAACCTAATATAAAATGTAGTATGTATCAATGTCAACTGCAATGCATCCTAACCATGGGATCCTTTCTTCCAAAGGTTATATGGTTTTCAAAAATATGCCTTTGAGGCAGTGAATGAAAAAAACTCAAGTCCTGTGTTTCATTTAATTTAGAAATTAGAAATTTCTTTTTTCGTTTCTCTTTTTTTTTTTTTTTTTTTAAACATTGGGCTGGGTTTGAAAAGAGACTACGGAAATAGAAACTATCATGAAAGAGCTTGTAGAAGAATCCAAAATTTCTCCTTATTTTTTATTTTACTTCAATGGAACTATAAATGTAAGAGGGCTGGCTTGGTCCAGATTTGATCATTCTCTTCTAGAGCCTGGGAGATTTGCAGAAGGAGAGCCTGTGCTTTACATTCTGCTTTACGGGAATATTATTTCAATTTTCATTTTACTACTATTTAAAAGCACTAGAAGTTCCTGCAGCTGTTTGGTCCCATAATAACAGACAGACTCTAATTTCTCATGCATGGCACCCAGCATGGTGTATCAGAAAAAAGGCCCCAAACCTGCTCCTGCATTCTAATAAGTATGTGTGTCACTTTGTAGGAGATCAGAATTCTGTCCAAATTCTGCAAAGTCTAATAGAATAACAGTTGCCAAATGACAAAACCTATCAGAAGAAACACAGTATAAAGGCACATCTTTGTTTCTGATCTTCACAGCTTCAGTACTGGCAAGAGAAATGTCAAGGTTTCCAAAATAAAGCCAGTTAACCACTGTAACTGCTATTAAATATAAACAAGGACATAAAAATAGAGAGGATGGAAGCCAGGATATGAACATTTGAAACAGTAGCTATGTATACAATTACAGTTTTGTTAACATCGTCTGCTCCCTGAGCTGTGCAGCTCCACTGGCTGCAGCTGTGCTGGGAACAGAGGCATAGACCTCTGGGGCCTACAGCATCTAGCCAGCAACGGGGAATCCCAAAAGGAAAATGGTTGTGCAGTGATGCTGTGATGTGGTGGGAGGAGAAAAGGGACTGCAGAGAGGTGCAGCTTCTTCCCCTTTACTGTCATGCAGGACACGCATTACAGAAGGAAGCAGCAAGAGTACCTTCACAGTCCTTCTCCCCAATAACTCTCCTCATCTTAGTAAAGGCAAGCAAGCTAAATTCATGACAGCAGCTAGTTGTTGTAAAGGCTCATAGCCAGAAAGAATGGATTGGATCTGTTCTGCCACTGTGGCAATAAGACAACATGCACTGGCATCCTAAACCAGGTAAAATCACTTGGAAGATAATATAAAAGTGAGAACTTAATGGGCATTAGTTAGTGTGTTAAAAATATCACCATTTTTCTTGCATAGACACAGCTGTTGAATAAATGCACTGCTCAGCATTGATCATCCATATGACATGGTAAATGAAGATGGCATATTCCTCAGTAAGAATTATGGTCTTGTCTGTACACAAAAACTGCATCCATTTAATTTAATCAGTAAAGAAATGGATGCAGCACAGTCAACACGTAGACAAAATGCAGGGGGTAAAATGACATTGTATGCATCTATTCAAGACTTACAATTTTAGCAACCTTGTTTTCTGCAGCTACAATGCTGGCATTTTTTGTCTGAGCACAACATATAATGATCAAGATTCTGGATGTGAGGAAGAAGGGGAACAAGACTGTGATCCACGACCCGCTGGAGTCCATGCTGGTCTTTCAGGGAGCTGCTAAAAGAAGCTGAACAGGATCTGCAGAATTGCACTGAACTGCTATCTGAGACGTGGCCATTATTGGACTATTCCTGGTGCTTCAGTTATACAAAAGAAAAACACTGAAATAATTAATTGATGTCATTAAACTACTGTGGTGTTGAACATATATTGCACTTGAACAAAATGAATGTTGACAATTCATTATTTCAGGTTTTATGACAATACCTCTGTGATAAATATTTTTACAAATTCTAAAAGTCACATGCAAGAAGGAGAAGTGTGCACACTATGAACTGCCACAAAACTGAAGACTTGTCAAAACAAAAAGAGCTATAAAAACAATAATATTCAAGCAACATCACTCTCATTAAACACCTAATGATGCCACAGGCATATTAGTGGGGAAATGCTCATGAGGATCATGGGGAATTAGGAGAAAAAAAATAAATAAAAACCCTGCCCCTAAAACCGCTTGCCAAGCTGTTTGTACATTCTGCTGCAGGCAGTTTCTTGAAAAAGATGGAGACGTGAATGGAGACAGTCAGTGACTATTAGATGCTGATGATGGTGAGGGCAAGCAGGGGAACTGATGCTAGAGATTAAGGGCTGCATTTTGCTTTCAGTTATGTCTCGCATGTCTCAACATTTCATAGTATTTAAATGAATCTGTTACATAAGGCATTTCTCCTGTCTACGCCACTCGGCAGCCATATTCTCCTTTCTGGTATGGATTGTCTTGGGAAACTTGCCAAGCTGTGACAGAGCAGTGCATAAAAGGAAATCATGCTCATAAACTGGGGGTGGGGAGAGCTGCAGGTGAACAGATTCAGTACAGCAACATATATAGAGTCTCCTGTCTCGAAAACTCAGGGTTTAAATGAAATGAGAGCCAGAACACTTCTTTTAAAAAGTGCATAGAGTGCTAGAGACCCCAAACCAACCCATTCATTTGCTCCAGGGAGGGTGTGAGCACAGTGCAGTAGAGTTGCTCAACACTGCACTGGCTGCTGCTTTAGCAGATTGGAAGAACAAACAAGTATTTCCCCTTAAAATGCTGGAAGTTTTGGAGCCCATTCCTGCCAGATGCTGAACACCTCCTTTACACTTAGGAAGGATCTGGGCCTTTTAATTAACAACAGAGGGAAATGAGGGTGAACCCAGCTTCTTGTAGGAGTAAGCGATTACCTGCCTGCCAGGACCTGCCCGAAAGGTCTGGCATTTCCTACAGAATTCAGTGAATGCACTCGTTGTTAATATTCATTATTTTATTTATTAATAGCCAAGCGCTCAGGTAGTTGTTGGCTTTTCATCTCTAGACCTCAAAGTGCTTTACAAAGGAGATCATTATCAACAAAGGAACACAGACATCTACATTTGGGCTTTGGCACGTAAGGAGTATCTCAGTTCACCTGTAAAGTAGATTTGCCAGTTGTGCTTTACTCTGGCCACCTGCCCTGGAAACAGTCTCCAAATCTTAAATGATTGGGGGCAGGCAGGGGGATTTTCAGCTGAAGTTCAGTAACACAAACATCTACAGGGGATTAGGCAATCCTGCACAATGCTGCATCTGGCTGGAAGGTGTGGAGGTCAAGGAGACTCTCCACTTGAAGTCCACGACACTGGAGCAACCTCCAGGCGTCTCCAGATCAGACCAGGATTCATCACTACAAGGTACTGCTGTGAATTACAGCACTGAGCACTTTTAATTGCTCCATCCCTGAAGACAAGATTTACTGTCCTTTTGCCATCTTCAGTTGTTATAGTAAAAGACAGGTGAAGAAATGTGCTTGGGCTGATAAATTTTTTGGCAGTTTTGCACTGCACACAGACTAGGATTTTTCATCTTAATGACCTGCAGCTGAAACAGATGTTTTGCTTTAGTGTTTTAAAGCACTTCACAAAACTTAACACTAATTTATTCTTTCACAGTGCAGGAAAAAAAAAGATGTTTGATATCGTTACTCACGTAACAGAACAATGTGAAAAATGGAAACAGATGTTTCTCATTTAAGCATGAATAAGAAGGAAGTGAAAGAAAAAAGATGATGTAGTAGTGGTGATTAAGAGAAATATGATGGCTTGGTTAAGTCAAGACAATTTCATATGGATCTCCAGTCAGTCCTGAAAGATCTTTCTAACAACTTGGTCCCTGATTCAGCAAGCACGTGGAAGTGCTTAACTCCAGCTGTGGAGGTTGTCTCACATGCTTCATTTATAATATTTTTAAAAGCTGTATAGCCAAATGAATGCTTTACAGTTAGGAGCTGAGGGATCAACGGCATTGTTCCTGTAGACAGTAAAGCACTGACTGTTTTCACAAACTACAGACATCTACATTTGAATATTAGAATAGAAAGAAAGTCAAACTGAAAATACATTGTTTCCTGAAACACGAAGAAGTGCTTTCATTTTACTACAGCACAGACAGAGCATTGTGAGACCCAGAAGCAGCAACCAGGGACCCATTTCATGCTCCCCACTGAGAGCCCTGGCTTCCCCCCAGGGGTGCGGCACCTGGCAGGAGAGACCTGCTCCACTTTCACAACTGCCTCTCACCTCTCCCTGTCCCGGCAGAAGGAAAGGTCCGACTTCAGCTGCAGGGCCTTTCCCAGTAAAAATCTTTCGGAAACCTCCAGTGACACAGGTTTCACTGAGGGAAACTCAACCCTTTACCAATCCACTGCTGAGAACAAAATGACTTGCTGGGGAGTGAACTGAACCTGGGGAAGGGGTGTATGTAATGTGCCCTGATATTTCTGTGTCTGGTGGGATTTGGGCGTAGACCAAAGAACGCATCTTTCATTGTTGGTACTACTTTTTGTCTTAAGCCTGCCTTGGAAGGTGAAGCATCCAAGCAGGCCGGCGCAGACCATCAGGCTTAGACTAGATTGTTACTCTTCTTCCTTCCCTCCCTCCCTCCAGAGTAAAGCCTAGGCCAGGAGATGTGTCCCTGCCCCAGAGCCACCCCCCCAGCTTCCACGGGCCTCCAAGGCACCCTAGGGCTTGCCTCTGTGGAAGGCAGGACAGCCCTACCCTGCCAATGCTCGCAGCCAGGAGAGAGGTGCAGAGATTTTCCCCACCACAGGAGAATCCTCCTGGCCATTCCATCTCACCGAGCACCTGCTCAGAACGTTTTCACTCTGTTACCCCTGCAAAAATGATGCTCTCTCCAGCCTCACCAAATTATTTTTGGTCCATGTGCACCAGCACGTTCTGCCCTTTCCAGGGCAACCTAGCCCCAACTGGCAGAAGTGTAGCTACTGATGTTCCCAACAAGGAGGAAAGGCAAAAGAAATGTTCAGATTCCCCATGGATTACAGCACTGTTAAAAAGAAAAAAAAAACCCTTTGTTTCCAGACTGTACTAATCTATTAGGAACCATTGGGCAGAAATACAGAGCAGTATAAAATTCCTTTTACAGAGGAATTCTTAGAAGGAAAAACTGAAAACTAAGCTTCAAATCCTCTTGTTTGTGTTTTAAGGACAATACTTCAGTTCTAAGGAACTGTCACTTTCCACTCAGCATTTTTAATATGAAAATAACGTTTCTGAAATTGTCACTGATTTCAGCATAGTTGCCGAGAGAGATTTGGCCCTGTATGCAGTCCACAGACTGTGCATGCAGAATTAATAATCTCGTTAACATTACTATATGCAAATGCTCCCAGGATGCAAAGAGAGATTTGTATTTCAGATTAATATTTTATGGGAATTTTGTGTGTACATGATAAATGAATAAATGGAGGGACACAAGGGGACATGCAGAACATGTGCATCATGTGTGAGAACTGCATTAATTCTTAAATGTTTGCAATGGCCACAAGATGGTTAGGGAACAAAAAGATATATTATTGTAATTACAAAGGAGGAGAGAATAAGAGAAGAAAAATGAGAGATCAAGAGAGCCGTTTCATGTTACAGTTTCTCCAGCTGCAGAGCTGGCTTGAGAGGTTCTCCGAACCCTCCTGCCCCCATCCTTTCCACCCTATGCACCTTCCCCTGGCTGCAGATTACCATCCCTTTAATTCTGCCAATTCAACCATTTGCATGTTCAAGCTTTAAACCAGCTCTTAACTACAACATGGAATCACACCCTTAGTCTACTTGGTGTCTCATTCATTTTCAGCTGCTGTATAACAAGGGGCAATACCATATAAAAGCTCAGCACTAATACAGTGCTGCGGATACAAAAAAAGAGGCACATCAGGGAGACTGAGAACAAGCCTCAGAATTTGGGGGTTAAAAAGGAGAGATATTTGGAAAAAAACGCCACTGTTTGCCCACTGTTTGCCCACTGTTTCAGCTTCTGAGTCACCCCCTTCCCCACCTCTCCAGCTGTCCTTATTCCATTGAAGTTTTATTGCTACTCCAGAATGACACGAAGCTCTCTCACGCTTTAACTATAAGAAACGTAATATTGTATTTGTCCAAAAACCTACATGAGTAAAAGAAGATCCCTGAGGGGATATTATTAACTGCCTGCTACTTATCATTGATGGTTATTCTCTGAGACAACTCTCCTGTTTAATCTTTATGCTCTCGACAATAACCCTTCTCTCTTTTTGATCAAGTGTTTAATTTTCTTGAAAGATTTTCTCTGACTTTAGTTATTATTGAAGGGGATTTTAATTTTACCCCAACTCTTTAATGGCTAAATCTTGCATATCCACTATTTCAGATAGGGGTATTTCAGTTACTCTAAGTAAATAGTTCAAGGATTTGGTCTTGATAGGTAGCTGGAAAATTTCAAATCAAAACAAAATTGAAATTGCAGTTTCTTTTCCACTTCAGAATAGAGTTTTTAGTCTCCCTGAGTGACCTGTCAGTGTATTGGAATAAGAAATGGATACTGCTAGACTGCTACAGAGCATACTCCCATGTCAGCAGAGTTTCATCAGTATGAGTGGCAGCCCTGTATGTGAAATCAGTTAGCTGGTTATTTCATCTGCAGCTGATCAAAGATAAACAAGACAAAAAAGACAAACAAAGGGAAGTGGTGATGTAGAATGTATTCTTACTTTCCTAGTCTCCACAGGCAATATTATTGCTAAATTTCCTCTAATTGTTTATAGTAGAACTTTAAAGCATAACAGGAGAGAAAAATAAAGAAAAAAAACAGTAGAGGTTCAGCAGAGAGCAAAGCCCAGAAACCCTTGAAACCTGCTTGCTTTCCCTTCTCACAAGCATCCTCAGTCCTTCCCCATTGTCACTGTATCTCCACAGCCCTGTGGAACTCCAGACCATGAGTAAATATCTAATAATAAATAGTTTCATTTAGGGCAGCCCATGGAGCAAGGAAAGATTGCACCACAGGACTGAGAGGTCTTTTTGGGAGGCTTGTTTTGTTTTGGCATACTGGGCACTCCCATTTCCAATGACCTTGTTGTCCACAATAATTACAACAGTTTACAACAGTCTCCTGTTCCTGGAGCCAAGAAATTATTAGATTGGGCCCATGATTTTGCAACTGTAGTCTGTATTCCCAATATCGGCTTCTTGTCTTTGCTTGCCCAAACTGAACGTGCAAGAGTGGAAGCAGAGATCCTCCGTCTGCTCCCTCCCATGCAGCCGCTCTCCTTCCCTGGTTCCCAGGTTCAAAATGGGAGCTTGGCACATCCTTCTTACAGCCTGAAGCAAGACGGTCGTTCACTCATCTTCCTCGCCCCTTTTCCACAATAACCCATCCTCACGGCTACCCTCCCTCCCAGCGTGCACTTGCTCACAGGATGCAATCAGAGAGGTGCCAGGAGTTGTGTAGGACAGAGCTGCTCCATGACCAGGAATTCAGGTGAGGAAAAGACTTGAGTGAAAGTGAGCAGGGCCAAATGCCTAGTTAGCAGACACTAGAATATGCAGATCTAAATCTATACATCTGAGCCTTAAGTTTTCCCATCTGTAAAAACAATGTTGAAATACTTCCCTATTTCTCAAGAAAGTTACTAGGGTTAATAAATTAATGAATGCTTACATAACAACATATTGTCAGAAAAATCTTCTCCCTAAATCAACATATTTCAAATATTTCAGTTGATGACAGAAATTAATTTTACAAACAGGTGCAACACAGACTACAAACAGTGGCTAACAACCTCAAGATGATCCCCTTAAGATTAATCTAATATTGCAAAATCTTCCAGAGTGGGTATTTATTTCCCCTGTTGCATTTCTGTTGAGGCAGTTGGACTCAGCAGCCCCATTTGCTTTCTCAGCGTCTGATGCCAGAGTACACAAGCAGTATGGGTGGAAAGAACGCAGCAAGAGAGAGATGTAATCACCAAAGAAATGGAGCAACAGACTTAAAAAGAGCATGATTCTCACAGCAGGTCAGCTGAAGTGGCAGCTGTGCATTTCTGGGCTAGTACCAAGTGTCCACTACCACCTTACAAGAGCCTTGTGGCTTTAGATTTTATCCCTGTCGACTGAAATACATAAATATTTTCTAACAGTACTGCCGCTTTTCAGAAAGTACTGGTTCAGCCCCAGCATAGGACAAACTTTCTCCAATACTTCATTTTTCTAATCTCCAAGGCTCAAACAAGAGATGTGTGGAGAATCTTTGTGTGCTGCCCTTCACACTTGCATTCAAATCTTCCCTGCTTAATGAGCCATGGGCTGTTGCTCTGAAACAGAGGACGTTAACAGTTCAGAAAAAAATACACCCCTGCAGATTAATCACCTGGCTTCTTCGTGGGCCCAATTCCAATCAGCAGACTGTGTGAAAGCAGAATATCTCCGTATACACTGCCTGACTGATAGGCATATTAGCTGATCACTATGCTTTGCTTTGACAACCATATAGCATATGAGTCTTATTTCGTGTTTATTTCAAATGAATACCGGAGGTCTCCAAATGTCACTATATTCACAGAAACTAACAACTGTGCAGCCATTACATGATTCTCTTAGCATTCCCTCCTTCTCTGTGCCAGTGAAATAATACCTATTTTATACTTCTTGATTTTTAAACTGAATGTTTTATTGCTTTCTGAACAGCACTTAACTGCTAGGTATCACTTCTGAGTCCACCATGCAAAGACAAGGATCTCAATTCATCTTGAGAACTACACTTTTTGCTAGAAACTGACCACTGACTGATGGTATTCCTTGGTAAACCACTAATAGCTTTATTGTTACTTAGCCTGACCACTCCATTTTAGTACAGGAGGGACAGTATGAAAAGGAAACAGGATTAAGTGTTGGCCAAAAGGATGGCAAACGCATCAAAATCCCTTTGCCAAACCTTCAACATAGCATAGGCAGGACACAGCACTTAATTTTCCAGAAACACAGAGAAAGGAAACAGCCAAACAACCAGTTGTGTTGTCAGCACGACTTCTCCCATCCCACAGCAAAGTAAGCTCAGAAAAGAGAAATGGGATACAGCATTAAACAGTTAAACAGACCTGAACTGCTCCAATTTATGTAATGACAATACCCTCCCATCACCATAACCCACCTCTTCACCCCTGCCCGCCCCAGCTCTCCATGGTTCGGGAGACTTTTTGAACAGAGTGATTCTAGCATAACATGAAGGAAACACCAGCTCTATCTTTTGATCATTTTTTTATTCATCTCCTTTCTCTTGTTGGGTCAAATCTCAGTCCCACTGAACTCCCGATTTAGCCTATTAGCAGGAAACAGTGAACCCCTGTCCTCATTTCTTTCCTTCACATATCTACTAGCTTGTTTCCCATGTTTCCATTTTTATAGCCCTTAGAGGCTACAGGAGTGTGCTGCTTTGATTGCCTTTACCTTATGCTTCCTATAGGTCATGCAGGTCAGTGGCATACCTGGAATAAACTGGGACTGTTATTTCAACCGTCAGTCACGCTTCAGCTGGAAGGCAGAGTCCTGTTAGCAGGGAGACTGAAGCGCTGCAGAGCAAAGCAGAGGACAGTAGTGTCTTTGATGGCAACTGTGTGCTTCAGCTCCTGCCTGTTAACAGGTATCCATGGGCACCGCTGTTCCCCTGGCTCCGTCTGCCTTTGATCACGTTGTGTTGCTATTGGAGCATTTCAGTAAACAGGGCCCAGAGCGGGGTGTGTGTGCCCCTGAGACCATGCACCACAGGCTAGATCCTCCACAGATTAAAAGTCAAAAAAAGTTGTGGTGTTTTCTTGAGCTGAAGATTTGGCCCTATATTCGTACTGTTCCTCTGCCACCAAGCAGGGCCTCATCAGGTAAGACGCTGAGCAGCGTTTGATTAAGGCCAGTGTGAATGGAGTACACAGGGCACCACAGATTCCCCAGAAATGGTCCTTTACAAAGATCCACCTGGATGCCACAAAATGAGCTGTGAGCAGAGACCCCATAAGTACAATGGCACTTCAAACTGGATGTCTTCGTAGACCTTCAGCCTATGCTGGAGTCGCAAGTCCTGGATTTGGGCACGTTAATTCATCACTTCTTCAAAGAGGCAAAAACACTGTTGAGAGGGATGCAAACATGTTTGCTTTATGATGACGCATAAAGACTCTGCCTGGAGTCTCCCAAACAAGCCTTCCCTTTCCTTTAGTGGCATGCGAACAGTGCACACTACATGCTTTAAATGGGATTCAAGTCACTTTTTTCATTGCTACTAGAGCAGGTACTGCTGGAGATAAAAGCAACTGTCTCAGAAGAGCAGGTATGACATCTGGTTCATAGCACCAAAAATAAATCTTTAACTTCCTCTCATACCTGCCAAACCTGCTCCAAGGAAATAAACCTGGGAAATATTACAAATACACACTTCTCTCTGATTTCAAAGGAAGAACTGACCTATTTTTTCTTTGCCCATATTAAACATTTCCTATGACAAGATCAGTTTGCTAAAACAATGGGCTATGTTTGGAATAACCACAATCATAAAAGAAAATTGCACGCATGTGAGAAAGGCAAGTGGTCTGATGTTTGCATTGGAGGTAATTCACGCTAATACCGCTATTTATAGTGCAGCAGCACCTTAGGGACCCAGTCATGCTCAGCACACCTACTTGGTAAGCACTATACAAACATGAAATCTGATAGTCTCTCCCCTGTAGTGCACTCGTACTTGTGATTTATGGAAACTGGTTGTGTAACGCCATATAATTTGGGAGCGGTCCTTTGTTAAATTATTTTCTCCAGTCATATTTGTGTAGTAAGTATTTTCCATATCCTTTCAATAGGTGACCTGGCTTACGAGAAGACAAGAGATTTGTGTATTGGCGAAGATGACCTACTTAAATCAGGAACAATTAAAGACCCAGTTTCTATTTACAAGCTTGACTGAGGAACCACACACACAAAAAAAATCAAACTGAAGAAGCCAGGAAATGTTTCTCAGTGCTACAATTCTGGTCATATGGGAGGGTCTATGGGGGGAATCAAAAGAGGAAGTGCTTGTGATTCATTATTAGCAATGTAAATAGGACACATTTGGAGGCTGTCACCATCCTGATCGCTCATCTGCTTTTATTAGTCCTCATTCTTTATTCTTATTGTCTTTGGTTTTCTGCGCTTGTCGTTAAAGTTAGTTATGTTATAGGCATCTGTTTAGCATATTCTATATGAAAATGCAAATGGAGATGAAAAACAGTAAAATAAATATATGCAGCTTCCATGTCATGTATATATTTGACTGTAGCATGTCAAATACAAAAGAATTGTTTATCACTTCGGAAGTCTGCTTGTTCATTATGTGCATTACTTTTTTACCAGCAGATGGCAGTTTACCATTATTTTAAATAGGTTCTTTTGTTAATATCAGATGTTTTAAAGTTCTGAGTGGTTGGTGAAAAGCCTTGAGCTCATTTCACGGTTAATTTTTAATTCAATTTCCTTCTGCATCATCCCCTCTAGAAAAAGTAATCAAGACTGAGCTATTTCTTTCAGTTTACAGCCTTGCTGTTGACCAAGACTAAACATTATCTATATAGTTACCTGACAGCAAGTTCATCCAGCACCAGTGGGTATTATATCCAGCCTCAAACACTCACTGCTGCTACCAGCCCCCTGAGGCACACTTTACACTCCCTAATTCCCAGTCTGTGCTTGGGGAATCGCATACAACATTATTAACACTAGTAGCAGGGGCAACATGAAGGATGTGACTCTGTACAAAGGGGCCAGTGGTTTATTTACTGCTGTGCTGCTTGGACACTGTCTGAATTTTAGGTAACGAAGAGTTAAAACTACCATCCGGGCAACACTGCACTGCCTCCTGCACCGAAGCCAAGGAGGACCAAGGGCGCAGGAGTCTGTGCCAGGAGATGCAGCCTGCAGGGTGCTTTCAGAAATCCTGCTGGTACCCAAGGCCGTCCTTTAACCCAGTCAGAGGCGCAACTACGAGACCATCTCCCCTGGCCTAACACAGCACTGAAAATGAGCGCTTTCCTAGCAACAAACTCCAGCAGGGAGCACAAGCAAAATGAAGGTCTGTCAGTCCAATGCTGCTTTAACACCTGGGCAGAGATTTACCCCACCCTGGGCATCACCTGACATGTGCAGCCCTCACAGGCACAGCAGTGCCATCCACATCCTAAAACCAGGCACCGGGGAGAGACTCATGCACCAAGAGCCTCGCTCTCCACTGACCCTGTGGTGACATTGCTCAGCCTGTGTGAGCCCATCTTCCCTTCCTGCCCCAACAACCCCCTCCTTTGTGTCAATACAAGCATTCAGGCTGACCCGATGAGGCAACGCAGTAGCTCGCAGTTGGATTTGTTCCCTCATCCAACTCTGCCACCCACCACAGCACACAAATGCTCCTTTTGGCAGCATCAGCCACAGAGATTTTTGCTAGATTGAAGCAATCACGTGACCCCCGGCTTCCCACAGGAGCGGCACCAAAACGGCAACAAAGAGCAGAACTCCTCTCACCTTACACCACAGGCACACCAGCTCGGCCTTTCACTATGTGATGGTATTTCAGGCACACATCCATTTCTGCCACTCTCCAGCCACTGAGCACGATGGTGGGTTGAAACAGACTGTACAGAGAGCGGGAGAGAGGAAAGGGCTTCCCTCACCTGCCCGCAGGCTGGGGACAGACTAGTTTTGTGGCTGGGCTGGGATTTTGTTCATTTGGGTTTTTGTTTTGCTTACATGGCAAACTGCCCTTTCCCTAGGGCTGCACAGGTCCTTTCAAGTCCTGCAACTTTTGAATTTGTGATCCTTGTATTCTCACATTGAAGTGGCAAACGAGAGATCCAGAGACCATTTTGCATCTGTTAAAGAACTAAACAAAGCTAAACGTTCCAAAACAAAGAGTACCGACACACACCAGTCTGTAACCTATCTTGGGAATGCAGCGTTTTCTTTTACAAGCAGTCCCACATAGCCTCTTTTTAATGATCTGCAGAGAGACTGAGAAATTCACCAGTGGTATTAAATTAGAAGCTGAAAACAACAGAGAGCAGATGCGTTATACAAATGGGCAAAGAAAGATGAAAAACACGGGAAGGAGAAAGGAAATGTGACAACATTTGGGAAAATCAGGAGAGCATTACGGTCTGGGGAACAATAGGACACATGTATACATGGTATCAGGTGCAGATTGACCAGGGGAGATCAAAAAATGTGCCAAGGGGAAGAGTTCAGCACTAGAGGGGAGAGACTGACTAACAGATCTTTTCTCTCTAACGCTGAAGATTCTCGAAGATGCAGGACACTGGTACCCATCCTGGTGAAGTCCTCATGGGCAGAGCTGTGCTTATAAAATAACACTAATACAGTTCCAACAGCCTTTTGTTGCAACAAATAGCAAGTGGAAGTATTTATGAATCACATAATGACTTTTTAGCCTTTGATAGTTCCCAGACAATCATATAGCCAGGAAATACATGCTGATCAACCTCTCTTCCTTGTGTGGGCAACTGCATAAGCAAAGCAGATGTCCAAGTGAACTGACACCATCCTATCAACTTTTGTTTCCATCTGAGAAGTGCTTTAAATAACAAAGTAGGCTTAACATCAGTTATTACTGATTATCACACTCCTAAGGTAATGGATTTCAAAATTGTATTTTCCAGTTGAAGATTAAAGAGCTACTTCTAGGCTTCCTACCTTCTTTAATAAAATAAGATTCAATCTAGTCTCAAAAGTTGAACATTAATATGAAGGAGATTTGCTGTCATCTTAGTAAGTGTTAGCAGCAATCATTTAGCATTCCCATTACTTTCCCACCCAAACCTCACCTACTCACACTGAGAAGCAAACTGGATTTCTTATACCCACATGCCACTTTCATCTTGCAGATACTCAGGGATACCTACCACTGTTGGACCCCAGCTTTTCTGCTCTGCTTCACAGAGTGAAAGCAGGTTTGTGCCTCCAGGCAGAAAGAGGGCAGCTTTTCACGCCTGTGATGCACAGGTATCCCCCAACCTTCTGAGCAGCCTGCTCCCCCTCCAGGGACGTTGCTGTGAACAGGGCAGAAGGCTGCTGGCTCACCGCGTGGCCAACGTGCAAGTAGCATCTAGGCATGTTTGATGCTGTGGTATATACTTGGCATTGGAAAGCAACACACGTTCCTTCAGAGGGATCCTTTTAATTGTCAGATCATGCACATCAGCAAGCAGCAGAAGTCCATTTAGCTAGCCCTGCATTTCTTGCGTACACATTGTCACCTTCATATTGCAGGCACAGAGCCCCAGCACTTGCCTATGACTACAGCATACATCCCCAGAAACAGGGGTGGAGGGAAGAAGGAAGAGAAGAGATGCATCTCTTGGCAAGGTGCAGAGCTGGGCCCTCTCGATCTCACCTTGCAGAGCCAAGAACAGGTTAGCTCCTGGCTCTGCTGCTGGAGAAAACAGAGGGAAAATCCCACATCCTGATGAGAATGTGGAGCAAAACTATGCCCCGTGGATTTTGTCCGAGATACGGCATTGCCTAAATCAGGTCTAGTTGCCACATGACACAGGATGGAGAATTTCTTAATTCCCCCAGAATCTGTCCCAAAGGCTGAGCACTCTTAGCCGCTTCATAATCTTGTGTAAAAGTTAAATCAGCAGCAGGACTCAGCCTAGGTTTGCCACTCTATGAATGTGCACTGCACTGGGAGGAAGGAAGAGTTGCAATCTGAGCCTAAAAGCCAGGGTGTGCACTTCCTCCCCCCGCTTCATGCCAAAAGCAGAGCAGCAACCAGGTGACTTATCTGCTGTCAGCACCTTCTATTTTTCTAAGTTTCCTATCAGGGCACAGAGAAGCCATGATGCTGAAGAACTACATTATCTCACTTTGCACCACATCTTCCACCTCCCTCTGTGACTTATCATGCTAAAATCTTTGCCATTTGAGTGATGTGGAAAGCAGGAGATGAAGGCTCAAAATCTGCAATTTCGTCTAGAATATGCAGCAATTCCCTAATTAGAAATTAATATTTATGAGCTATGTTCCTCTACTATAAATTGTTCTGCCCCGAAGTATCAGTACAGTGTCACTTAGAAGACAAGAAGGGTTGAGGTGAAGTCTCTTAATAGAGAAACATAGCAGAGTACCATGTGGGGAGCAGAAGCAGACTGGAGGCTGACAGTGCTTTGCTCTACAGAGACACCGGCCTGCAGGACAGGGACAGAGGAGCCCACGGACAGGAGAGCTTCGAGACATTAAATACCTGGTGGCTGAGAGCTGGTGCAGCTGCAGCAACCAAGAAGGGTTTGTCTTCATCTGCTGAGCAGGGCTGTGGGCTCCTTCCCGGTGGAGGCGGACGTGGGTGGGTCACGTGCAGCTGTGTCCCTGGAGTCCAGCTTCCTGCAGAGGGCTCTGCGGAGGGCAGCAGCTCAGTCAGCGCAGGAACTGAAGCCAGCCAAAAAAACCCGCCTGTCTTACAGCGCGTCTTACTGTAAGGATGTCCCTGATCAACATCTCTGTCTTTGCCTTTGCCTGTTGGTTTCTGGGTACAACTAAGGCCCAGAAAGGAGTGTCTCGAACCTGGCACCGTGCAATGGAGCTTCCAAATAACTGGATGCTTAAAAAAACCTGCGCTACAATGTGTGTAACAAAGTTGGGAATTAAACATATGGCATAAATTCAGGATTTGACTGTGTGCGTAAGGGAGGCTGTGTCCCGTCAGAAGCCAACCTATGATTAAAACCGGGAACAAAGCAAGGCCTGAGCACCTACAGAATGGAGAATACCCTCAAATGAAGCAAACAGCTTAAACGAAACGAACCATTAGAGTCAAATCCCCTTTCACCTCCTCGCAGCATGTAAACACGTGAAGGCCAAACTTAGGCAGAACTGTTGGTTTTGTGGCAAGCTTCCTCTGACTAAGAACTTGTGTTTTTAGTCCAGCATCTGAGGAGATCTTTGGACAAGCTGCACACTGCTACATACTCTGCAGTTCTTCTACTTGGCTGGGGCGTGGGACAAACACAAGACTAACTCTTCAGCCAGGACTGTGGCAAATACGATGAATTAAGAATACACTCATTAGGTCAGTGGGTCCTAGAAATTACAAGTGTTGCAAGGGTTACTGGCAAAAGAAACTGCAGGATATACTGAGTTTCATTTACAGCTTGTGTACTGAAACTAAGGATCCTTACCCAGGAGTGAATTTTGCTCAGTGAAACTCAAAGTTTAAGTAAATGCAAATAGCCTACACTGAAAATGTGAAAAATAAACAAAATATCATTTAATTTAATTTGAGTGCCCAAGCAAGTCATTCGCAAGTCTGTTTAATGTTTAGGAAGAAAAAGCCTTAGTTCAGTCTCTACAAATGGTTTTAGTTACTTCTGTGACTTTCCATCTCTTGAGGATAATCTACTCCTAATAAGGACAATTGCTTAGATTTATTACCCCACTGAGGTCTTGTTAAAGATCTAACAAAAATCCTATTTAAATGAAAAGGACAATAGAATCTTTAAAGTCAGTGTAGAGTTTAATTAAAACCTGAAACAGAATCCCTGTCTTTATGCATAAGAAAAGCAAAAACAGATTTCAAAGCTGTTAAACTACATGTAATTGGCATAAACTATCCATTGAGCCAAAGTAAAAAAAAAAGTAGGCTATCATATGGAAATTGGAGTCTATTAATAAATAACAAACCTGATACATGTGCATAGCACCATATTTTTGCATGCATTTTTTAATTTGCCTAATTTGCTAGGCATATCTTAGAGCAAACATGAGACACGCTAGCTGTTAAGTTGAACAAATCCAAAAGGGACAAAAAAAAGACTGATTGAAATTAATGCATTAACATGCACCACCATTTAAAAACGTTTCATAACGTTCCCAAAGAGAGCATGTAAACTGCAGCAGTCTCAGTGCAAAACTGCTGTAATCTGTGTTCCCATGTAGCCATTAGTCACACATGGGAGTATACAGTTCCTACAGTCATTTTTCATGCATGAATAGTTTAAAAACCAAAATCACTGACATAAATACACAAGGGGGACCTCCCTTTCGAAAGTTAACATCTTATGAACTCTGAAAGGGAATGGGAAGATAGATACTGGTCCATGTGCTGACACAGCTCTCCTGTAGGGAAGGGTGTGTGTGCAGCCCCCCTGCAACCGCAGGCACACCCAAGCCTTCCCCAGGCTGAGAGTCACCACCAGCCACTCGGCCCCCAGCTGCACAGCCAAATCCAGCAAGGCCAGGACAGGACAGAGCAGAAGAACTGCTTCCCTTACCACTTCTCCCTTCCCCCCACCAGCATGCAACAGGGGCCGCACATGTAGGGAAGGGAGGTCAGCCCAACAGCTGCTTTGGGCATGCAGTTTCCTTTTCAGGAGATAATAAATTCTGAGACAAAAAAAAAAAAAAAAAATCCCGTAACCTATTTCTGTATTAAAGAAAAGGCACTTTTCTTTCTCTGCTTTTCCACGATAAAGGATGATCGGCTGGCTAGGGGCAGGCAGACACACAGATGGGCTCTGTGCAGAGAGGAAACGCACATGAAGACAGCTCTACGCAGCAGCAGTGAGTGTAATGCAGCGGCTGGAGAAGGAGGTGACAAAATGGTGGCCCTCCCCTCCTGGCTGGCTCAGTTTGCACCCGATCGGTGAGAATGACAAAGCAGAAGAGTCATCAGGGAACTCCAGCACTGAGGTGGGTCACACGACTCCCTCGTCTGGAAAAATCCCGAGAGGATGGTATGTTAACCTTCCCTCTGCAGCATGGCAGTCCCTTGTTTAATCCATTTTGTTAGAACACATTTCAAGCCCACAGTAAGTGGCCACCTTGCTACTTAGGGTTTTCCCCATTTAAAATCACAGCTCTTGCCAGTGCTATAGTATAGTCAGCACCTTTGCGTTCAAATTGCATTTTTGTGCAAGTGACCCCTGGCACTATGTCTGACTTGGCAGCAGTTGCTGAACCTATCAGAAGGGCTAAAAACCATCTCAAGCCAACAGCCACCTGTATTAACCGATTCCCAGCTTCCCTCTCACAGACTTCTGTCACTGAATTGGTGGGATGATGTCCTTTTCAGCATTTAGGCCCACTGAAGTCCAGGAAAACCTGTCTTAAGGCCAGCTGCGTGCCCAGCCAGCAGGTCCCACAGAGGCCTGGGAGACGGCGGTGGTGGGCCAGGGCCCCTGCCCGTGAGTCTCTGTGGCACCCCTTCCCACCGACAGCTCTGCCGACTCCAACTGCAGTGACTTGAGAGGTCTTTGGATAAACACAGTGAAATACACCACGGTTCGGTTACAACGTAAGCTTTGCAATGCCTCAAACTCACCTTGCACCCGGTGCTACTAACACCAAGGTGGAGGGCATGGTAACAATTTAACCCAACGGCGGGACCGAGGCAGGCGGCCCGCTGCGGGCTGAGGGCCCGCTGGCAGGCAGCGGGGAAGATGGCTGCCGCCCCGCGCCGGGCCCCGCCCGCCGAGCCCGCCTGTCTCCATGGCGACGGCCGCCAGAGAGGCGCGGGGCGGGGGGGCGAAGGAAACGGAGCGCGGCGGCAGCGGCCTGCGCCGGGCCCGAGCCCGGGCCCGAGGGGAGAGCCGGCGGCGGGGAGCCAACCCCGAAACGTGCCCCCGGGCCCGGCCCCCCGCAGCGCGGTACCCGGGCGCAGGGAGCGGGGTGCCTGGCAGCCGTGGGCCCGGCGGCGGCCTCGAACAGCCGTTTGTATGCAGGAAGGGAAGGGCGCGGCGCGGCCCTGATAAATGGCGGCTCGTTTCCGCGTACGGTGTTTGCAAGGCAGATGGGCGATCCCTCAGTGCGCCTCAGGCCGGCGATTGCCAGCGTAATTACGGAGGGGAAATGCCCAGTATGAGGCCTATGTGAAAGCCATATTAAAACACTTAGCGTGCGGTGCATCCTGGGGGTTGTACTCCTCAATGACCTCTTTAAAGAAATACGTTCTGAAATCTCTTGTCTGAGTCTGTGGGAAGGCACAGATGTTTACAGATGTTAGACAGGACTTGAAATTATATTACCGATTCCACTTGGTGGCAAAGAGCTCATCTCCCATTCCATCCGCATAGCAATGTAAATTTAATGCTCCTCTTTTTTTTCAGCTCTTCCACGAGAGATACAAAACCCAGCACAGTTTCAAGGCGACGTGGAAGGCTGTGAAGCTGGGGTGGAATCTTGGAGCATCCCAAGCACTTTCAACCTCCTCTAAAGCTAGCAAGAAGAACTACATCTTTGTAAGTTATTACTAAGCTACAAATAAAAAATACAATTGAAAAGACATTAATAGCTGCCAACGGCAATTCCAAGCAGGATTTAGGATCTCTGTTTTATTAATGTTATGTAGTTCACTTGTCATATACGTGAAGCAAAGGCTATTTCCCAATTTAAGGATGAATGAAATATAACCGTGAAAGATAACATTTTAGTCTGCTTTGCTCTTTGCGCGCGTGCACTTTTTTCTAGCAAAACCAGCATTGCCAAGAGATAAGAGACAAGCTTCTCAAAGGAGGGGATGGAGATTACTCACAGAGTTGTTTTAACTAATTTCACACAACAACCCTACAGAACAACTGGATTGGCAGAACAGCGGGGTGGCACAGGGCAGGAGCGGAGCTCAGCAGCATCAACAAGTTTTTCTGCCAGAACATGCTTAACACAGAAGTACATTCTCAGTGGGTACTTTCATTGCTGGTTAGGTTCCTGTGTCTTCACAAGCACATTCCAGTCATACTAACTTCCAAAAACGTCTGGCCAGTCAGCACCACCTTGTCTAGCAGTAGAAAACGTGGCATCTGCATAAAGCTTGTCCATAGGAGAGACAGGGCAAAACACAGGCAATGAAGGTGAGGAATGTCCCTAACTTCACATCTACACTGCTCCAGCAGCCTCAGTGCTTCGTGTAAGCAAGAGATGATTTCTAAAGCTGTGCCTCTGAAGGAGGCAATACTTTGTCCACTATTTTTTCCTCCTTTTTTTTTAGTTACAAGATTAATTGAATTAAAAGTGTTAGGCCAGATGCCCCACTCCCACATTAAAAGTTATGGGAGGGGCTTTTTCATAAAAACACTTGTATGAGAAGGTTCCTTAAGTAATCTTACTCTGTTGGGGGAATGGATTGCTGTCCTTGTCCCGGGGAAAGCTGCTCTGAGGAGGCTGACACTGGACACGTGGCTGCTCTGTGTGCCTCTCCTGATCCAGAGCCCTGCGACTCTCCTTACAGGTGTGTATCATGATGTTTCCATGTCTGACACCAGCTCTTCCTATGGCTGCAGGCACAGGTTTTGCAGTGAGTACTTACGGAGCTACAGCACCTGACACTGTCTCAGCCTAGCACTTCCAGAACACACGAAGGGTATGGAGGAACACAGATGAAGTACTTTGTTCTGTGCATCATCCCACCCCAGGAAAGGAAACAGTTTCTCACAGGGCTTCAAGTAACTAAAAGGTGTGGCCTACAATTAACTGGGCCCACAAATACAAATGTTTTGATAATTACCTCAATGGATAGGTAAATGTTTCACTGCTAACACCTGAAACCTTGAAATTGGATGACACATTTTACAATCAGCCTCAGAGTGATAAACCCAAAGGAGAATATACAGCTACTTTGGAAAGTGTTAATGCAGATTAAATTCAGTCAATAGCAGAAGTCAAGAGTTACTCTCAAACTCTGCTGGTCCTCAGATCTGCTCTTCCAGAAGAAAAGCACTTTAAGAACGTGACGGATACTTCGCTTTTGAGCACCCTGCAGCAGACCTCAGCAGAGCTCATATATACCTGAGTGAGCAGGAGTTCACTCCAGTGAACAGGCCTGTCCCACATCAGTTACAACTTAGCCACTTGCAGGACCAGCACCCAATTATCTCTGTAAAGCTAAAACCAACCAACCAAAACCAGAAAAAGGCAAGGTTTAAGAGTAGTTAGCTCTTTTTGACCCTATCCGCAGGGACCCTGAATTAGCAATTGTCTCTAGGTAGAAGCTTTTCCTTCTGATAAGCACACCCACAGAATCCAGATTTTTAAGAGCAGATGTTATTAGAATGTTAAGACAGAATTATTCTTTAAATCATGAGAAGTCTCATCTGTTGGAGAGCTAGATTAAATAGAAAAGCTTGAAAGTTAATCTCCCCGTTGTGTCACTGCAGGATAAATCTTTCTTTCCAGTCTTACTTCCAATCTGAAAATTTCCAAATGGTTCACAGAGCACCACAGACACCACTCAGCCTGGGCTAGGGAATTCTCCTTTCTCCTGTCACTTCTAAAGCTTGGCTCTGTCCCGCAAGCAAAATCCTAGCTCTTCCACGACACTGCCTACAAGATCTTGGCTCACTGCGTTTCCCTTCTCTACCCCACCTGGGAGCGCCAGAAGTCCCCACCCCTGAGCACTGCTCAGTTCCTCTCAGCGGAGGAGACATCTGCCTCTTCCCCCAGTCACCCAGAACGCAGGAGGCAAACAGGCACCCTCCTTGCAGCCTTCTTCATGCCCTGCGAAACTCCCAGCAAGAGAACATAATAGGCAGTATGCAGCGAACCAAATGTTCATCACAGACTCAAGCAGGGAAAATCCAGGACACTGGTTAACATGAGGAACAACTGAAGACGGACTTGGGTTTTTCTTTGAGACAATCCTTTTTGTTTACACAGACTGTAGAAAAGTCACGTTTTCTTGAGCACAGTTGTTTCTAAAAAGCAGGAGGTATTTTTTTTGCTCAAAATAGAAAAGGGACATTCAACTGCACTAAACATAAACATGCTTTTAGCATTTTATTAGGCAAGCTTCTTCTACTGTCACTATCACTAGTCCTGTCATACTGTCACCTTCCTGCCCTGTTAACTACTAATGCTGCATTTCATATGCATGTACATGCAGATACACCCATCTACTACAACAAAGTGCAGCAAAGCCTCTACCCAACTTTGGATCAGTTTATGACAGTGAAGCCACATGGTACACTAGAACTACCTGTAAGTATTCTCAAGAAAGTACAATTAAATAAAACACTAAAACTAGAAAAAAATTTACAGCAGGTTTTGTAAGAGTGTTCAGACAAGAACTTAAAGTAACACCTCGTTTCTTTTCAGGTTACCATTTGTTTTGCACTACATTTAAATACTGAAGAATGCTGGCAGGAAAAATATTTATGTTGTTATTCTTCTAGGGTTTCTCTAGGCACCATAAGACAGTCATTCTCCAGCAAAACTTCTGCAGAGGTAGGCTCTGGTGATAGAATGCATTTAGAAATGATGGCCAGATGGTGGCACAGTAAACGCCCTTCTTTTGAAGGGCTGTACGTGTCTATTAGACATATTCTTTGTTCCATATGCATATCGCAGAGGATTAGACACATACATTCCTCACACAGAACCACCACCTCCCAAAACACATGTCAGCACAGTATTTACTACCAAATCCAGGAGGAGTTTGTGATTCTAACATTGTCCCCATTAATGAGAAAAATGTCACTATACAAAAGCTCTTTTTTTTTTTCCTCCTTCTTATCAAATCCTTCAAACAGCTGATAACTAGCTTTTATAGATTGGAGAGTCAGATAGAATTCTGAATCTATTATTTTACTAAAACCCCAGGGGTCAACTTATCACCTGAAAACCATTTTACATGGACAATTTGACTTTCATGTGGAGTGTCAGAACATACCCTAGATGGAAATCTAAAATAAATTATATGGAATACTGCCTTCTTTGTGCTGAAATTTATCGGTCCCACACTACAATAATTTTGAAAATTGTATCCCTTAAGCTACAGTGCTGAGATATTATTAACTGCTTGACTGAAAGAGCAGTTCTGATTGGCTGCTATAAAGTCTGTGGACAGAGACTAATTTCTATTGAACCACATCCTTATCCAAAGCTGTTTTCCACCATTCCAAGATGCCAACTTTATTTTCTTCCAGAACACACTGCCTATGTTATTATTACCGCCATCCTCGGTATGCACTGTCATTTTGGTAAATCTCTTCCAGAAGCTAAGAATGCATCTAAGCTTCTGCTAATATGGTTGCCTGAGACAATCACACCCAAGAGAGGGGGAGGGAGAGAGATCCACTTGTACCTCTTATCTTCCTAATACAGGTTATTTTCCTCACTAAGCAAGCCTCCAGTCTCTGAAATGCATCTCTGTGATATATCACAAGATAAGCAGGTCTATTTCATTGCCCACACTTTCTTAATCACTTCTACTGCCATACTTTTGAAATAAAATTATTTGATAATGTGTTGATGCTTTGCTGGATGCTCCTTTTACATCTATCAGTACAATCTTTAGAAACCACCCAACTGGCCTCAGAGCCTAAAATCTTTATAATTGAGGAGATACTGAAAATGTTAATGATCCAGCTGCTGGGTGACTATTCTTTGAGTAGAAATTCCAAGCTAGGCAGAAAAAACTCCTCTAGGCATAACACGTAAGACACAAGAATGGAGCCCTGGGATAAAAGAAATTTATTTCCTGCACCCAGTAACCTAACAAGTCTGGACTACAATAGCTAAAATATTACACCACAACCAGAAAAAATAAATCGGAATCCTAGTAATTAACTCTACTGCCTCACTTTAATTCAGATAAATTAATAGCCTTTATAAATCAAAAGAAATTGCTAAAAAGGAAGTTCTGACCTGCACATCCAAGTTTCTAGACAGCACTACTTTAACTTTTTCTTTACTAAACAGTGTCAAGCCTCTCTCTTCAAGAGGCATTCAGACTAATGACAATTCACTGTGGGCAGTCAGTCCCTCTGAGTAGACAACCTACTGCTTCTGGCAACAGCATTCAGCTCAGTAAGGCCTTTGCCAAGCAGGGATTTGAAAACCAAGGTTTGGCGGGTCTTTTCCAAACCCTTTACTGCCTGGCTCGCCAACATCTTTCTTTTATGTTAGGATACATCTAAGAAGCAGCAGGAGCCTGTCAGTAAATGAACACTGCATTGCAAAGCCATGGTCACAGCCTTTCAGGGAGGGAAGTGGCTAGTTGTTGACTGGAACCCTGTGTTCGCTTTCTCTCATGCTAGCTGACTTCCCAAGGGTATTCCTCAAGGATCTGGGGGAGCTCTGCCAGCTTGCCTGGGAGTGGCAGTGGTCTGTTCTGCAGAGCTTGGCTTTGCTTGGTGCCTAAACTCCATATAAGCATTGGTGTAACATCAGAGCTCAGCAATTAGATGACTACTACATTGAAGACTGTTCATTATTAAAATCATCTAGAGTTACACTTCTACTAAAATAAATATCATATTTCAGAGAATTTGTGCAGTGAGCCGGAACAACTGGGATAAAATGGCATATATAGCTCTGAAGCACTTGCTTTTTGTTTTGGCCAAGCATCTCAATTGGCCACCATCTCAGTGGTGGCGTATGTCAGGCAGAAATTTTTAGAAGCATGAACTTATCTTTAATAGAAAAGATAACCTGAGGAAACGATTTGGGACAGTAAAAATAAAATCCTCGTATCTGCTTTAATTACATCCTACCATTTATTAAAGTGACTAGAGTAAGTTAGTGGAACTTTTCCTGTCTTATCCAAACAATAGGAATTCCCTTGCATCACAAATTCACGGTACTGAAGATAAGGAAAAGTGCCAAGTTTGGAGTTGTCCACTTGCATTGATAAATATTCTGAGCAATTTGAAGTGCTTAAGTTCTTTTGGAATCTATTGCTACAAATGATAGCTTAATTAGCTCAAAAGAAGAAATTCACAATTTCATAGTGGGCACAACTGATAGAGCCTGAATCTAGCTGGAAGTATGATCAGGTATCAACATGCAGCAGCTTAAAAAAAGTTACACAACCTGACCTTAATATGTGTGGCTATCAGGTTTTCACTGTAGAAATATATATTTTTCAATATCCTTTTCTGAGCAGAAATCATGTCATTTATATGCAAATCAGACTATATTCTGCAGCTGTTTCTTCTGTGCTGAAGCCATGGGAATTATTTGCACTTAATAAAGCCTCATAAATAGGTTTTGCCTCTAAATGGGTGGGGGAGCAGCAAATATATCATAGCCATTTACAGTTACAAGCAGCTTTTTATTTTGAAAGTTATATGCATCCTTTAATAGGAAGTTTCACAGTTACAAAAGAAACATTGTTTCATTTATATAAACAAAATACCCTTACAGCCTTCAAAACAAAATGTTTTGCATTTTTCCCTATGCTCAGCTATCTAAAATGTAGAAATTACCATGTAGCATCAATCAAAAGGACAGTCTGTATCACCATTACATGCTAGCTCCATGTAGTATATGTTAAATACAGGAAGAAATTCCTTGCTATTCTATCTAGGTACTTTTATTATATTTGAAAGAACATATACCTTCTTTATACAAAGTATGTCCACCAGTATACTATCATCTACTGCATTTCTGCAAAATGTGTAACATTTTCACACACCACCAATCAGATGTGCCCCTCAAGTCCTGGCACACGGAAACAATCCATTTAAAAGCCGCAGGAGGACAGACTCAGGAGCACGCAAAGCACACCCCACAAGACCATAATGACAGCGTAGTGTTTTAGTGTGGTAGGCAGCATACTAAAGGGAACTGGGAAACAACCCTCTCTAACTGGTATAAACTGTCTGGATTGGGACCTCTTGTTAAGAACAGGACTGCAGGTTAAGAGCAGCACAGCTTTTCCAGTCACTTCACAACCACAGGGAAGAGCAACAGTGATCAGCACGGCCCAGAGAAAGTCAGGAGACAAAAGGGCCCCAAGGGCCCCTGCCACTTAGAAGGATGCAGTCCTTACCCCAGCCCACTCCATCAGAAATACCTGCCAAGAGCACATGGAGACCACGAGTTACAACACTGGGAGAAAAGCAAGGGCTTGGACAGGCACAATTTTCTCTCATACAGGTCTGAAGAACAAATACAGAAACACGGTTCAGCCAGGGTGGCCCTTACCTCAGCTGAACAGTGGCAGCCAATAAACCACTGCCCTTTTTCTATCTGACTTTTTTTCAAGCTGAACTTCATCACTGCAAACTATCTGCACACTGTATGTGCCTCAGTTTATTCTCATGTAAGCCTTCAATAAATTCAATGTGGTGTTAGTCCTCTGCAGGAAGTGAATTTTACCCTGACTAATACCTCCTTCTCTATTTCCTTGTTAAGCAAAGGAGCTAGGGGGAAAAAAAAAAAAAACAAAACAACACAACAAAACAGGCATTCATGGATCTCATTTCATGGATATCATTTAAATATTCCATCAGTAAAACAATTGATATGATACTGCTCTCTTGCTTCTACATAAAACGCAGAAGGGGGGGTGACATAAAGAGGTAACGCAAGATACCTGTTATTTCAGAAGAGATACCACTGATTCCATCATAATGCCTTAGAGAGGTATCATTTGTACTCTGCAAAATGACTGATTTTAACTATTTTTCAGGTGCATATTGGTTCCACATGGCGACTTATGTTCACTCTTTATCATTACGCTGACTGCCTTTAAGAGCGCCAACTTTTATACCTCACGTAACTATTCTGTGAAGGCATATCTACATAAAAATACACCCAAATAACAGGAGTCTGACTTGTTGCAACTGCCGCTATTATTTTAACAATTACTGTAATGTTTAACCCATTAAAGTCTTCAAATACATGAATAAAGTCTACGTAATTAAAATGATCATGAGACATGCTGCATACAATTAGAATGATGTCACAATACATTCAGAGTATTCTATATGCTGTAAACGTACCTTATACACAAATGTGTCTGGCAACATGTTTAAACACTATACTTATTTTTCTGCTAACAATTTTTTAAGATCATGGATTTTGAGTGCATATTGCATTTTCTTCAGGCACAGATACGGTTGACCTCAGTTTATATTTTGAAACCAATATATGTGATAGGACAAGGAAGTATATAAGGAAGTTGAAGTTAAATTAAAAGCAGGTATGAGCATGTATTTTATTACGGAGAATCAGACAAGTAAGATAGTAAAACCTGACTTCTTGTCACATTGAATTTTCTTTCACTACTCCATTATGGGAAACAGTATTTTTATAATGTAAATTTTATAGAATCATCCCCAGACTAAAGTCTGTGGCATTCTGCTGTATCCCCAAAGAATTACTTATACAATCCCACTGATTCAAACTCAAGCCACTGATTTAATGTTACAACTCTACGCAGAATTAGAAACAAGGATCCTTTCAGACTTTAGCAATGTTTTTATGTATTTTAGTCTGTATTTTATCTATTGGTAGTAGCTTAGTGAAATTGTCTGAGGTTACTGTGTTGAATTTAATTAGTCTGTTTTATCATCTGGGCAGCACCTGAAAGGAAGCTGCGTGCAGCAACATTAGCGCAGCACAGCCATCTTTTGCTGTACAGAAACAAGACTATTCAGCTTTTCTAAGTTGGATCCTTTTGCAGATAAAAGAACCCAGGCGTCTCACGTGCACAAGAAAGGCAATATTCAGTGAGCGTGGCCATGAATTTACAGCGCACCAGCTTCTCCATGCTAACTGTACGCGGTCACTTTCATCATAGGTAATTTGGTGAGTTCCACCAGAGAGCAATTCAGCCCACTTACAATCCGAGTCATCTTCTGACAGTGTCTGCCTCTTCCTAGTGACTACACAGGGAGTCCAGGTAAACTAGGTTTATCACTGAAGGTGATTCAGTTAAATGACCAAAATTAGACAGCTCTTTATAGCTATGTCTGTGCTTACCTTTTGGGGCATGACCTGGGATTTTGGTCCCCTGGTCATTCATATAAAGCAGCTGCAGAGAAACACCACTGTTCCTGCCTGAGAGCCATCTGATTTCCATGGAAATCAGGAGATGGTGACGGGCAGAAGGTAAACTCTGCATTCTTAAATCTTACCGTGACACGAAACTGGGATATGACTGGGATGTACATGACTAGGACTGCTGGGCTAAACATAGCAGTAGTGTGGTAATTCTAAGTTACCTCAGTTTGGAAGTTTAATTTTTAAAACATAATTCAGATTTGACTAGGTTTTTCTGCTTCTGCAGTCAATATGCTCCTTCTGCCTGTATTTGTTTTGAAGTACAGTCATTGCGTATCTGCAATTAATTATTGCCATAGAGACGTACCATGGTTATCACTTTTAATCTTTCAATTATGATGATTTGAAAAATGGAACAATAACAAATGCTGCCATATGAAAAGTCATTCCTTTAGACTTTAAAGAGTCATAGAGCTAATATGAATAATGAAGCAAAACAACAATGCCAAATAAAGCACTTATCTCTAGAAAAATGTTTTTGCACCAGAGGTTCAATATTACTGTAAAGACATTGCAGTATTGAAAGATTTATATTCTGAAATCTGTGAAATGTTGTCAGCAGCAATAGCACAATTTTGTAATTTTCTGAGGTTGATATAGGATGCTGATTTCTTGTGAAAAACAGAGACAGAAAACAATCTTATAAACCATCTGCAAAGTACTCTGAATAGTCTTGAAAGTACTGAAATGCATTTGTTATTGTGTATTCTGACTATGGATCAAATTGGGAATTAAAGCCTTTTAAAAATCAAAAGGAAAAATTTGGATACAGTATCAGAAAATTAATCAGCCTGAATCTTGAAGAAACCCAGTAACAACTACTGAACTCCTGCACTGGGGAAAACTAAGAGGAAAATAAAATACCTGCCTGCAAGGATTTTTTTCTTTGAAGTAATAGTCTAAATATAAACCTACTCCTATAAACTAACTAAAACCAAGTGGTTATATTTACAGTATACAAAAAAATGAAGCAAAAATGACAATAATGTCAATTACTTTCTAGACAGTACATAAACTACCAAAATATTTCACAGAAGAATGGAAATACACCTTCAGTGTAGAAATGGGGCCAAAAAACATCTCAAAAAGATAATTCCTTAGTACAGAGAAATAAATACAAGCTTACCTTTTTCATTTTTATGAAGACCTAAGCACATTCAGCTTCTACTACAGTTGCTGCCTCACAGTTCAGAGCCTTTAGAAGGAGCTTCACCGGCAGATGAGGTTTTTGAAAGTTGCAATTTGTATAACCACAAGATTATATAAAAGATATAATCACAAGATTGTATTAATTGTTTCCTTTCTCTCCTATTTTCCATGTTTGAAGCTCAGCTTTGTGTTGCTGTATAAAAGCTTTTGTCAGACTTGAAGAAACTGAGAAACAGCTCAATTAGTTGTTGCAAGCTAAAACCACAGGGAAAGGCACAATACAACGGCAATTAAAGAATGCTATGTAAATATGAACTATAAATTGGAAAAAAAAAATTGTGCATCTCAAGCAGCAGGGAGAGAGTCAGGTGCTTAAACATCTAGGGCATCAAGTACCATTTTAGATGCCCTAGAGGAGCTGGAACCTCTCCATGGGGGAGACCTGTGCTCTTCTGGCATGGCAGACGGAGCTGAGGGAAGATTCTCTGGGGCATCTAAAATGACATTTGGCACTCTGCATTCTTAAATCTCACCCTGACACAGAAATGGGAGGTGACTAGGATGTACATGACTAGGACTGCTGGACTAAACATAGCAGTAGTATAGTAATTCCGAGTTACCTCAGTTTGGAAGTCTAATTAAAAAAAATTGAGACAAAAAGAGATCTGACATGCTA
The DNA here is from genome assembly GCA_020745775.1 of Theristicus caerulescens. Taxonomy (NCBI): domain Eukaryota; kingdom Metazoa; phylum Chordata; class Aves; order Pelecaniformes; family Threskiornithidae; genus Theristicus; species Theristicus caerulescens. Next base: position 62,424,548 of record CM036562.1, on the reverse strand, counting down.
CTAACTTCCAGATGCGATTAAATACTTGAGGTACAGCAAAGTGAGTTATAAGCTTGAGCCTGCTGGAATTTGCACAGTCAAAAACATATCGAGTGTTGAGTGTTGAGGCTGCTTGTGCTAGGTCATTTCTTCATATGGAAAAAGAGTTATGTCAGAAAGTAAGTCAAGAGTGTAAGGAAACACTGGAGTCAAGTAAAATGTTATTAGCTGAGAAAAACACATCCACGTAGTGCAGCAAAACATGGTTGCATGTGGTTGCACCACAAACAATGTTGCAAGAACAGACAGCTAAGGTTCCATGTGTGATTTTAACATTTTAATTCCACACATTTTGAATAATTAGCAGTGAAAATTAACATTCTCTTGGATTTCAGGCAATATAATGTATTTTTCTAACTATTGAACTTCCAAGGTCTACTGTTCAAACACTAGAGCTACAAGAAGATAGTCAAGTCCAATCTTTGGTTGCCTAAATCTGTACCGGGATGCATAGATGTCCATTTTATGACCTCAGGTGTCAAAGTGAACAGCCAAACTTTAGAATACTGTTTATAGATATTTTACAACTGGTTTGTTGAGAGTCTGGAAACACATTTCCTTGGAGGAAGTTGCACTTTTTTATTAACGAGTTGATAGCACTGTCAAAAGGAATATATTCTAGAATAACTTACCATTCTATTACTTTTACTTGTAATTATTTTACAGAATCAGTGCTATGAAAAATTCAGCATTAGAGAAACTGAAAGACAAAACTAAAAAGCACTAAGAAATTTCTGAGGAAAGAGTCTTGTGAACAGGGCATGTAATAAACAGCTTACTCTCCCTTATGTGATTTTTACTTTATCTATAAAAGCATGTTCAGTTTGAGAACTATTCTCCTCTGACACATTCCAATATTTTTATTTGTAATCCTGAAAACAGCAAGGTCAACAAACAAATATTTTTAAAATAAGATAATATATCTAGAATTCCATAAATTAGACATCAATTTTGTTATTATCTACCCTATGCAGCAATCCAGCTATTGGTAAATAGGTATACAACAGAAATCAAATTCTCTTAACTGTATTTGAAGGCTTCACTTTAAAAACGACTGTAACTTTTTTCCCCCAGCACTCACAATGTATTTTGTTTATATGTTTTACAAAATGCCATCAAATATTCCAAGAAAGGGCTTGACATCATCGATTTCATCATCAAGAAGATATCTAATGAAGATTAAGCAAACAAAAAAAATTAAATTAGGTATAGTACATCCAAACCTATGAAATCAGGAACACTATACAAAGTATAGTCAAGAGATACCAAGACAAGCAAAATAATTTTAAAGTCTTTTCCTTTCTAAGAAAAGTTAATTGCTACTATTGTTGTGAAAATTCATCTTTTTAAAATGAATGTTATAAATTAACACATCGACTAAAGGTCTGTGTTCCATGAAGAAGTAAGCACTGGAACACTAAGGCAACAGAAAAACATACAGAACTTTTTATTACCTGGGATCCACTTTTTCCTGTTCTTTTGTGAAAATAAAAAAATCCTCTTTCCTAGTGAATTTAGAAGAGTCTGAGACTATTTCTGAGATCGAAGAACACTGTATGTTTTTCGGCTCTTGTGAAGGATTTGAATGCTTTTTTTCTTGAAAACTGAACTGCAATGTAAATGTTAAAAAGTGTATATGGTTAAAATAACTAACCAAAAGAGAAACTGCCAGATTGTTGTAGTATGTAGTACAGATATTTACACTGATGTTATGGTATTTGACAAAGACCAAGCACATGATAAATATAATTATATACCTGGATGACTTGCAGAATCACAATCAAATTGAGTAAATAGTTTTGAAGTCATGCTATATAAAGTAAATTTAAGTCCTAGTTCCTTGTATCATGAATATCACACTGAACACAGAATCCATGCATGTTTGGACAACACAGAAAAGTTCAGAAATTCAGTATGTCCAAACTGATTCATAAGTCAGATAAGGTAAATATAAATATATTTACCCATTAAATACTCTAATTATAGGAAATTCTGTTATTGAAATATTTTTACTCACCATATTTATATTTCCACTCTGTACAGATAAATTCCCTTTTGATGTGCTATTAACCACAGAAAGAACTGAGTTCTGAATATTGGTCTCATCTTGTAATGTACATGAACTGAAAATATCAAGTTGAATAATTTAACTATTTTTACAGAAGTGCAGAATGATTTACTTTTCAGATCAGGTTTTCCTATTTATTTCCCTCCACACTTAAATAAAAAAAAATTTCAAATCATTCAACAATTCCTACCTTTTGAAAGTTGAAATTTCACTCACTTTTATGAGTGAACAACCTTCTATACATTTAATTGTACAGATACATGTGAAATACAGACAATATTTCCAAGTGAATAAAATTGTAATAAATTATATAATGCTTACTCTTTTGAAATGTCATTTGTGGCTTTGCTTCTTGTATACTGGCAAAGTGGTTCACACTCATCTGGAATTTGAAGGCAGATATTTCCACGTTCCATATAAGAATGAAAGGTTCAAAAACTGAGTCACAAAACAGCCAAAACCCCTTGTAAATGTATTACATAATATGATAAATAACAGTTTGAAAATTATTCAAATGTCTTAACACTTGAAATATTTCTTCTGTGGGTTTTGGGCTAATGTAAAGATAAGCAGAGATAAGCAGTCAGATAAATTAACAAATATGCAGTTGCAGGCCATCAAAAGAATTTTTAATTATGACTTTTCTCAACTCTCCCTTCTGTAGCAGATTTGTCTCAACATAGGTGACATTCAAGGTAGAGTAATAAACCTGGCAATCAAGTCAATTAACCAAAAAATTTCAGGTAATTCTATTCATTGCATACCATAATAAATTATTCTCAAGTAACAGCCTGTAAAATAATTTGTACATAGGAAACAAAGAATTTTGGTAACATTACTTTACCTAATTCTCTACTGGCAAAGTTGCTAGCAAATACTAGTTTCTCGTCATCAATATCATCCCAAACATCATCTCTCAGTTCAAAGTCCACATCCAAAGCATCTGAAAAACAAGATCTCCTTTTACCTGTATCAGTCAAGTTATGCATTAAAGATTCTTTAACTTTTTTTTTTTATGCCATTGGCTCTCGGCTCTTCTCACTCACAAACACTGAATGTTTCCAAGAGAAAGCTGTAATACATTTGTAATGTGCAAGTACAACAAAAACTGTTCTATGTTTTACGACCAGTTGTTCCATCTATTGAAAGGAGGATTGTCACATATGCACTTTTTCCTCAGCATTATTTTCAGAAAAGTTATCCTCAGTGTAGATTCTAGAAAAACAGGCCTTATCAAAATCATGCCAATTTAACTCTTTCCCTTTGTCAGAAGCATTGTTTGATTCCAAATTTAATATTTTTAATTCAGTCCTTTCTTCTCTCCCCAGTTTTCCAAAACAGTCTGAATGCTGTCTTCCTCCCATACATCTAATGCCTAAGAACTAGCCATGACAAACATGTTTTCAAGTACTGTCGTTAAAATTGTTAATTAAAATGTGATAGTTAATGTTTTAAAATACTTTTTTTCTGGTGCAAAGATGACTTTCCTGTTTCCTCTCTTACTCTCTTTCCCTTTTGTTTGTTGCATTCCCTCTTTTAATCACCAGTCCAATTCTTTCTGCTAATTTTTTTCATGTCTCTTTTGCCACGCTACCCTCCAGCATCAGTCAGTGCTGGAATCTTCATTCTGTTGTCATGGCCCTAATATGCCTAAGAAACCCTGATCCAGGTGTCCCTTTCAACAGAGGGGGAGCAGGACAGGCTCAAATAAAAAATCCTGTTCCACAGACACTGGCAACACCAGGAAGGCACTGCTAATGTAATTTTGGACGTGCACAGTCAGCACGGTGCATTATTGCACAGACAGACAGACTTTAAATAAATTATAGGTTTAAGTTACTACAATTTCCCAGTATATTCTTAATTACCTACTTTTTTTATGGAATGGAAAGATACCATGTTACAGATGCAGTTAACCCTATAAAAATTATATGAACTGATGCCTTAATTCATTACAACTATTTCTGGTGCATTTTTTTTAAAGGCAGCCAGACCAATCAAGGTCTGGCCAAGGTTACCTTTTTACTGCTATTCAATGGAGATGGTTTTCAGTCAGCAACGTCTACTACGTCCCCTTAATCCTGTATGATTTGCCTCAAGATGTTCTTGAGCATAGACTATAGCTATACTAGAATATCCATCTGTCTTCCCATGACGTTACTCTTTTAACACAATCATACGCTAACTGCCCCTCCAACCCCCCACCCCCAGCAACTGATGATATGGCTATGCAACAGTCTTCCCTCTTAAGACTAGGTAACAACTACAGCAGGTAAACTAGTATGGCAGGAAAATACAAAGCATTAATTCGAAGGAATAGGATTACAATCCCATCGTCAAAGTATTAAGTAAAAATGAAATTACACAGTATAGCTGCCAACACTTAAGGCAGTATGAACTAAAAAAACGTTTCAATTCATTTCAGCACAGTGTTTCTTATATGTCTGAGTATGATCTAAACATTGGACCTGCTACTTATTAACCAAATTAATGAAAACCTGATTCACAGCAATCTAATCTACTGTCACCAAATACAATGGCAAAAGGCATGCAGCAAGGAGAAAATCATAGTTATGTACTGATAATGAAGACTGATCATTTAATACCAAATGTAAAAACATTTGTAGCCTTTCCAGTAGAAGGAAAACAGAAAGGAAATTTTTTTCCAGATAGAGATGTTCTATGAGTTATGAACTCAGCTATTGAACGGTCATATTTTGTCAACTACCAAACAAAAGCTCCTATTTCACTAACTTCTTCCAGCAGAAAGGGAAAAGAAGAAAATGTATAGATACAGGGGTAAAATACCTCTTATATTACAAGCAGCTTCAGTGGAAATAGATTACAGTCATACCTTTCAGGAAGTGTTTATAGATTTTGACCCTCATATATTTGATTTAGTCATTACTGTTTTATTTAAAGGTACATTTAGATGCTTAGATCTACATTAGAAATTCTTACCAATACCAGAAAGCAAGCCAATTAAGGCCACTATATTTCCCTATGCATTCAGTGTGTTGTAACGCTATACCGGTTGCCGTAGTGATCTCAGCAAGTTTGAGTTTACAAGTATATTCAAATCAAAACAGTGAAAATCGTAATTTCAAACATTAGCAATAACTTACTGCTCTTTCCATAATTCCAGGATTGCAGTTGTTTCTGAGATCCTCCTAAGCTATTAACATTATCTACCTGGTCCACTGAAGGTGGTGACGGTGATGAAGATGACTGTTTATTGCTAGACCTATTAAAAAAAATAATCACTGACATGTCAGTAAAACAGTTGCAGAAAGTTGCAAAATAATTTTATTCAGAAAACAGTTTTTAGTTGTTACAACTTAACATGCTATCTAAAGTAAGACATGTCTTTTTTTGTTACTTATATTAATCAGTACCTCGGCAATGCTGGCAACAAAGATTTAGGTGTAAAAACAAATTGTTTAAGATCCACATTTTGAGCTTGATTTAACATCTGCATCTAAAGAAAGTAGATTATTGTAACTGGTAAGATATAAACATATTGAAAAATGTTTTGTTTTGTTTTTTTTTAACAGTCTTAATGACATCATTAATACTCTATCAAGTTAGCATAATTTTTAAAGATCATATAAAATCTTTCTGATGTCTGCTTACCTAATGTAATCAGTTAAAAAGGTTTGAATTACATGCTTCTAGTGGAGTTATCCAAGTACCCTGGCAAAGTCAGACTGGTTATCACTAACTCTCATCTGTATGAGCTATAGGCTAAATCATTCTCTATTGCAAACAAACAAGCAAACAAAACTGTGAGGAGGAGCAAAACACTCCAATATCTCAAATGACATTCTTGCTGCAGAAAGAATTAGTTTAGTACTACATTCAAAGGGATAAAGTGTAAGCCATGAAATCTTTCAGAGGTTAAAAACTAACATGGTTGGTTTTCTTATAAACAAGTGTATCTACCTGTCAATGTGAAAAGATCTCTTACTAGCATTACTCTGATAAATACCACTATTTGTTTTCATTCAGGTCATATTTTGCCAAAACCAAGTTACAGTACAGTACCTTCCAATGATGCCTCTGTGCCTCACCCACCACAATCTATCAAATGCCATAAAAGTAAAAACAAAGAGTACATGCACAGAAGTGGATCATCGGAAGCATTCCAAACAGCTGCAGAACCTCTCAAAGGTTCCTGAACCTTTGGTACCTTTGTACTTCTTTGCTTTTTGCATTCCACAGAGAAAAGACAAACTTGAATGTTCATATTTAGTTATAAAATTCTCTCTGCAAATATATACAAATACGTAACAGATTAAAATAAATCTATTCAATGGCTGACTGTATTCAAATGAACCTTTAACCGTTTTACTGGGGGTACAGAAGAAATTGAGTTCCTGCTCCTTAAATCAGCTAGGTACAAAGAAAACTTTGAATCTCCATTCATCTCAGACTTTGGAGGTACTCCAGTTTTACCTGAGAAAATGAATTAAAATAATCTTCAGATCAGTTTAGAAGGGGTAAATCCTAATTCTTACCAGATCAATGGAAACTTTGCCACCAAGCTTAGTATCTTTTATTAAAAGATCCTAAGAGATTTAACACACTAATTAAAAGATTTAACACACCAATATTTATATCAAAGTGTAACAAGCTTGACATTGCTCTTAAATCATATGCTAGATGTCCTGAAAAATATTATTAATCATTGTAATGCCTATAAAAGTGTTATTGACAAAGCTTTTTGTTACTGCTTTTATGACTGCATCATAGCAACAACTCATGCCTGACTCTCTTGCTTATATTGCTTCTGTTAATGTAGCTATTGGTATAAATGAAGCTATTCTAAAAGATATTTGTCTAAAAGTAACAGAAATAGTAGATTGAATGAAACTCACAGCAGTCATGTCCACACATATCTTTATTTTTACAGCGATGGCTGCATTCTCTGTTTCCATATTTCTTGTAGGTAGTGTCTTGTTTAGATCTGCCTCCTAGATAAATATAATACAGAAATGCTAATTTTTTATTTGATATGTATTGTTGAGAGAGTACTTCATGCAGTAAAAGATGGGCTAGAAGTAATCTGGGTCACTAGAATTTTGTTGCATTCAACAAAACTTTGGGCTGCTCCAACAATGTAATTGGAAAGAAATTAATCAATGCTACTGAAAAGGAGAGGCACTACTACATTCCCAAATTCAAGCAGTAATATTAGATACCAAGCACCCATGATTTTTCTTATTTTCAAATTCAAAGAATTGCACTGTAGTACTTGACAAGTGGAAGCAGCAGCATTGTATTTTTATTATACTTGAGACAGGAATTGTATGGATAAATAAAGATCTAGCTCTCTCCTGAAAGCAAAAGTCAATGTTCTGTTGACTTTGGTATTAGCAGATGTTGTCATCTGACCATTTACCTGTATCTACTTTTGCTGCTGGCAGACTTTGTGGTGAGCCACAATACATATCAAGTGAAGACTCAGCTTTCAGTTTTTGATTTGTAACTACTTTACTTCCCACTGTTTTTGGTGTTAAGTAAAAGGCTGTATATGTTTGCTGTATATCAAGGCCAACTTTGAAAAAAAGACAAAAATATTTAAAATTGCTATAAACTGTTTCTAAACTACTGATTACCTTCAGTTTTCTAAACAGTTTAAGAAAGTATAAATGTTTATTAAAAGATCATGGAAATCTGTTAACATAAAAGCATATATTATATGAATGGATTCTTTATGATTGAGATATTAAAAAACCCAAACATTTTCAGAATTAAAGACATGGTTACTAGATGAGTAACAAAATTAGTCCCTTTAACAGATTTTTTTCTGTATTGTTTTAAAACTACACTATCTATGGCTTTGCACTGCCGATATAATTTTAACTTCAAAATTGTACTTCAGTCTGTGTTACAGGAGTATCAGCAGCTCTGTACTGGCAAAGGTGTAAAATGAGTATGTTGATAGTACTTTTGAAGTTGAGCCCTAATAATAGTTCTAGTTCTAATTAAACCAAGATTCATATGAGACTTTGAGAGACACCATTTGTAAAAAGAGTATTTTTGTCTTTTATTAGGAAAATATTGCTGGAAAAGCAGACAGGCTTTTAAAAAATGAGAGACTTCCCTCATGTCCGAAACAGAAGCAGACTTGAAAATAAATAGAGACTAGGAAGACTTGCTTTTAGTCTAACTTCACTGGTACCAATTTCAGAGAAATTAACTATTGTGTTGAGTTTTACTGAACTCAGTACAACTTGTAGATAGCCAAGTAGTAATAAATGGACAATTTTTTCCTCATCTCTGTTTGGTTAGAAAAGCCTCCTTTTTCCTGAGCCACAGATTTAGCCATAGGAATACAGATCATTCGAGGCTTGATTATTGCAATAGTCTCAATATTCAATGATTATAATGGAAACACCAGATACACTTCAGTTCATCTAGCACACAGCAATCTTCTTTACCGGTGGGGTATGACGACAGAATTTAATACAGCCAGTCTATTTTTAAACTGTATTTCAAAGTTCTGTGTTTTAAGGTCACCACTGTCTCCTCATCTGCTGCTATCGTTCCAATTCTATGGAAAGTGACACTGAGGGGACCAATGTTTAAATCTACACACATTAAGGCACAAAATTTTCCACCGTAGAAATTTTTTGCTACTGAAGTGGAGACAAATCCATATCTAATATTTTTTTAATGACAATGCAAAACCTAACCATTCACAAAGACAGCTCTTCCCAGCATAAATAACCTATCAAGCTGATAGGTTATCCCTACTGAAAGTTAATTCAATTTGAAGGCAAAGGGCAAAAGAGAATCCTAATCTGTATCAACAGAGCAAAATACTATCACCTAGTAACAGTTTTGATGTTTCCCAGTTCATTAATATGCTAGTTAATGAAACAAACAGATAAGTAATTCGGACTGTTAGGTAATACTCAACCCAGTAAAAAACATGTAATAGAATTTTGTTTCCAGATCAGTTCATTTTATTATATTTTTGGCTTGATATAAAGAGTTTTAATAATTTATTCAAAATTCTTATGCAGTTGTTTTTAACTTAAAAGCATACCAATCAACCTACCATAATCAGAACTAATTAAATTTATACTAATGTCCTCCGATTTAAGAGCTCTTTTCACTTCGATTTTCTTCGTCCAATTTCCAGTTTTCAGCAGCACAGAATCCCTGTAATGTATCAGTAAAGTTCTGTTAGACATGGACAATGAAAACAACACTGTATACTATGGCATCTGGAAACAAGTGAAAGAGCCTTTATTTGGTGTTAGTTCTTGGATTTTGCTTGCTAAGTGGCCTAAGAATAAACTTCCAATAATATATGATTTATGGTCATAAGAGAGCTAGGATCCTGCAGATCAGTTTCAGTTCTGCCAAAAGTGCCAGACTTTGGACAGAACTCACATGAAGGTCACGCAGTTGGAAAAGATTTTGTTTCTCTTTTCCCATTTGCTCCAAGCATATCTTAGGCAACTGGAGAATTTAATTCCATCTCTGAGTGAAAAACAATTTTGACAATGTGATATAATTAAAGAAATATAGCTAATAACAGTATGTAACAACTTGAGAATGTATCTTTTTAATAGGTATTTTACTTCGTTTATATTTATGTGGGAATTATTACGACTTCCATTATATGACATCAGTGTTATACAGATATTTACACATACTCTGTACTGACAAGCACACTGGCATGTTTTGGGGGTTTTTGAGTCTTCTGCAGCATTTTAAATTACAGCAGTGACTAGAAAATGGTGCAGGATAAAGAATAATTTTGTACCATTTGGCATCAGTAGAAAGTATTGCAAAAACTTCAAATCACAAAAAGGATTAAAAGCCAACACACTTAAAAGAGGCAAAGCAAAAAAACCTGATCATACATACATAATTTTCTGATTAAAAATGACTTGGTTGTCAGCATCTCCTATGACCAATGTAACATAGTGAAAGTCTGTCGCTGTTCTCTTTGTCTGTAGCTGCTCATAGTTTGTTAATTTGATGGTTACTAAGATTTCAGCCAATGTATCACTGTATTTTGGAAGCTAGGAAAAAATGATATAGAAGAAGACATAACTGCTAAAATATGCAAAGTAAAATATATGCCATTCCATAAATTTTTAACTATTGATACAAGCACAAAAGCTCAATTCAAGCAATTTCAGTTTGTGGTACAATTTTTATTTGTTGTTCTGAGACACTATTACACAGTACTAACTTGCCCATAGCTGAATATCCAAATTTGGTTGAGAATAAAAGACAGTCTACATTAAGCCCCTGAAAAATCCTCCTCTGTTCAATGCAAAGAGAAAGATGCAAAAAGAAAACTAAGTATATTTTGTCATCCCAACATTTCTCTGTAAGATATTTGTAATTGTTAAATCTTTCTTCTGAGAATAACTTTACTCATCTGGTATTATGTCAAATGAAAAACTAAAATAGAACCAATCATATTTCACACATTTATTGAGTTTTTAACTTCAAAGGTGTCTTCATTTGTACTAACTTCACAAGACACTTTGAGGCTATTTCTCAAATTTTGCATTTCAGAACGGTAGAGTGGCTATGTGACCTGTCTAAAGCCAAAATGCACATCAGAACCTCAAAGCTCTTGATTGCACATGGAACTGCACCCTTCCTTTGAAAGGGTACCAGCTAGGCTAATGTAATAATTTACTGTTTGTCTATATTCCTAAATGTGATGTAGAAAATAAACGTGAGTTAATGCTTCTTCAGTAAGTTTTATATGGAATTTTTTTTCTCTAGGGTTTATTTATATTCAAGATAGAAGAGACCTCTCAGACTCACATATAATGCTAGAATGTGGAATACACTGGTTTGCATCTGTAACAAAATGCTATGAGAGAGAGAGAGAGAGATGCCAATGTGTTACAGGGAATGTCTATTCCAAGGCTCCCCTCCGATACTTAAGAGTTTGATTATACATGCTAAGGTGGAAGGAGGCCACAATGTTGTGTAATCTTCTATCAGCAAAGGCTCAAAATTCTTTAGGTCAGTATTTGCTCTTTCATTTAATAATATTAGCATAAAAACATAATAAACAAAAGCATTTACCTGTTCAATGTTAAGTTCGTATTTTGGAAGGTGCAAAACAGATTCTTTTATCTGGTTTCCAAAAGGAGGATGCCTGTTTAAAATCTGTAAGATTTAATTTCATTTCTGATACATTCAGCTGGTCAGACATGCCAACAGAAATGTAAATCCAAGGAATCAAAGTCACCAGAGTAATTATGCTATCAACAAAAGCCCTTATCACTCCTGGTTCTCTATTGTCAGTCATGCCCAGAATAGTAACATAAACAAAAGAAAATTCCAATACTTTTTCATGTTGCTACTGCTTCTGTTCAGGTAACAGCCAATGAACTAGCCAATGACCTCAAAACCTGACTACTCAGGTTTTATGAGATGACTCTTCTATGTTGTCCTAGGTTTAATCAAAACAAAACAAATGACAGGAAACTGCAAAAGGGGGCAGAAAAGAGAAATCAAATTCTTAAAGCCAAAACAGAAAAACCCAAGTAAGACTGATTTCCTTTAGAAATCTCTTATATCTTCCACAACACTGGAAAAACAGTTTCCTCAGAAAAGAAGCCAAGAGCCAAAGAACTTGTCCTGGGGTAAAATCTAACTTCCCTAAAATAAGAAGTGCTTTATAGGTGATTCAGAAGAATTTTATTCTATGACTACCTTTAACTAAAACTAGCAATAATGGAAATTCAGGATTCTCATCATTACCATACATTAAGAGAAACTGTAAATACATATTCCCTTTTATATTTTTTCTAACACTCCCAAAAGGGAAATGCGTGTTGTCCTTTGTTTCAAACCATGTTAATGATTAAATTCTACATATTTAGGCAACTGCTTTCCAAAACCAGACAAATCAGTGAAATCATCCACATTAAATTTGCTAGAACAAAACATCATACAGTAGTCACATTTTTTTTTTAATTCACTAGTATAAATGAATAAACCACCTAAAGCACTCAATCTTGCTGACAATCATACAGCAGATATATGTTAAGCATACCGCTTTTACTGGTAACAGTATTCATACTCAATATTTTCCTTATCATATTTAGCTGCATACAAAATAATAAATTACCAATTCAAGTTCCCTTGCATTTGTGTCTTCTATTTTTTTAAATGATGTCAGCCCAGCATTTACCATAGCGTTTGACAGTGATACACCTGTGAAAAATTTAAGTTTTATGCTGTTAAATGACAATCACTAATCTCAAATTATTCTCAACAACTGCATTATAGCAGGTAAAAACAAAGCAAAAATAATTTTATAGTCTGTTTCTCCCAGCTTTTTGTCAGGCAAATCACTAAATTTCTTTTCAGTTGATTAAATATTTTAGCATTATTTAATTTCACTTACCCATTAGTAAAGAGAAAAAGAAATGCAATACAAATCAAACATGAAAACATTCAATATTTCAATACTGATAATTTTTAGTTACATTTTCTAGAGTAAAACAGATTTTAGATCACTTTCTACATGAGTCAAGAAATGTGTTCTGCAAATATATGATGGAAAAAAGCATGTCACACAGCATTCTTTGTCTCAGAAATATTTACCCTATCCAAGGAATTATTTAACTATGTTAAAGTCATAAGGATCTCAATATTTTTGAGCAAGCTAATAATGAAATTAACTAAAAAAAATATTTATTACAATATTCTAGGAGTCTTTGCAGATTTAGCAAAAACTTTTCCCATGGCTTTATTTGCCACAAAAGCAGCCTGGCAGAGAATTCCACATACAATCTTATTCCTCTTCATGATTCCCAGTTCTTTCAAACTTACAGTGAGATTTAGAGTCATCACAGCATATGAAAAGGCATTTCCCTTACCTGGAACTATAGCCTACTACAATAATTGCAATAATTTTAGGTAAAAGATAGTACCAAATACTTAAAATGAGTATGTGGATTCTTCATATGTAATTCTGTAGAAACAGTAAGAGAGATCTGAAAATTAAGTGGGAAACCTCTCAAGAGACTCTTAGGTTGCTTCTTGGAAGACATTACAGCAATTTTATAAGACAAGACTCACTTCAACTGAAGAATTTAATGATTTAGAGAAACAGAAGACCTTTCATCCTTTTATGTACACATGAACACCTTTTGGGTCTGACTTAGGGAAAGCATCTTCTACCACCTCCCCTCTCCTTTGCAGAAGCTCTGCAAACAGTCTGAAGACTCTCACTTATTACTTCTGCAGCTACTTCAGTTAGAGCTGTTGCCTTGTTTCTTTATAAGTGAAGCTGAAGACTAGTTCTTTTGTCATAATTCCTAAAATGTCAGAAGGGTTTCCACCAGTGAAGAGAATACGACATATAACTAAGACTTTTTCTCCTTATCTCGTTCTGAGCAAGAAAAAAATGGAGGTGGAAATCAAACTGAACAAGCCGTAAAGGGGATAAAATCCTGTATGGCAACTGATCATTAGCCTGTTTGTCGTCAGAACAAGCATACAGAAATTAAGCATATCATACAGCAATGAGAGGGAGCATCATTATTGGACAAGAGTAACAAATTGAGATAGTTGTAGAAATGCGGTAAGAATTCAACTGAATCCTCAATCTCAGTAAGGCCAAATGTCAGTTAAAGAACAGTCACTCTGATAAAGGAGATACTGATTACTAAGGCTTGTTTAAGATTTAAAAAAAAAAACAACAACCCAAAACAAAACCCAAAACAAAACCCAAAACATACTGAGATAAGAGTTTAAAAATTAGGGACTTCTGAATATGTTACATGGTATCAGTAAATTTCTGTGAGCTCAAACAATTCACTTAACTTCACAAAGACATAGAATAGGCTTAGCAGCCATAGCATGACAGAGGTCAAGAATCAGACATCATAATATAAGCATCGATTCAATATTTGATTCGGGAAAAGAGTGTGAACTGTCAGCAGACGGTTCAAAAGAAACCTGTGAGCAGAACAGATGGAACTTTGAAAGTTAGCAATTCTTTGTAACATATGCTGCAAGAGCAATGACAGCATAGGAAAAAAATACCAAAAAAAAGGAAAACAGGACAGAGATGTGTATATATAGCACTTCTATTATTAAAAAACTAAAACTGACTTTATTCTATTGAATATAGTGTACTGCTGTACAGGAGTACAAAGGATTTGTCTACACTGAAAGTGCCATGTTTATTCCACCCACCCTAACCCCCTAGAAATGCTGAACATGAGGCAGACTCCTCAGATGACCGTGTGTACATCGGCACAGATCCAGGAGTAGTGGAAATGGGTTCCCACCACACTGTAGTGTGCTGCGCACAAGCTAACAAGCCCTGTCCCTTGCTTTGAATCCACATGAATGAAGCAATACAGCTTCTGCACCTGAGCTGGCAAGGCTGTAATGTGCTGTACCATATGGATCTTCTGGCTTAGCTATTCTCTCATTTGCATATCTCTCTACTATACTGTTCTGTACAGAGTAGATGTGTCTTTAAAGAAGAAATACAGAGAACACTGCAGTGAATTCTGAAAGCATGAAGTTATGGTAAGACCAGACATCAAAGCAGGAAGCTATACTATTACCTCAAACAAGTATAACTACATTTTTGTAATACAGAGGACTCCAAAATTTCTGAACTCCTTTCCAAATAATTACGACAAGTCTGTACTTCCAGCCAGAAGTTCATCCAGTAACAGGATACAGTGATAGGAAGATTATTAGAAACTTGTGATCCTCATGTGTATAAGAACCTCATGCACAGTAAATTTATTTCTATTTCATGAGTCCTATCCATGTCAATGCAAATTAAAGGGCTTTCACGCATATGAGTAACAGGACCTACAGTGACAGCTGTCTGGAAAGGAAGGCATAGCCTAGTCAGAGGTATGCAATCACACAAATATGGAATATGCCCAAGATACAGACACGAACATTAAGAAAAAAGAACAACTCTGAAATACTTTGAAAGCCTGTAGAGAATTACTAAATGGATTACTTTTATCACGACAGACTGTTCTGACAACTGTGGTACTCAATTGTGGCAAATGAGGATTGCCACAAATTGTGGCAAATGGGGAGACTCGTTTAATTATGTCACCAGACACCCCAGAAATTAGCAGGCTGATTATGAGTTTTGATTCTGTATTAGATTAAACCTTTATCATTTCCAACGAGTACCTACCAATTTTTTCCAACTGTTTAGACACATGAAGTGAATTTTCCCAAAGTTTGCACCTGAAACACTTTGCTAGAATCAAAGAGTTTAATAAAGCAGAAAAGTTGTTCTTATGTGATGCCAGAAAGTCAGATAACCCTGTAAAAATAAGATTGACTTGTATTACTCAAGTAAAATGTAGCTGATTATTATATGTACCAAAAAAGGATTAAATTTTACCATACATCTAGTAACTCTTAAGCCATTTCTAAATATTCTGCCAGTATCTTGTGTCAAAGTAAAATCTTGAATAGGAATGCATCCTAGCTGAGCCTGAATAAGACTGGAAAAAAAAAAATTTTTGGTACATAAGCCATACTGTAAGTAAAGTATAACAACATAAAAGTTTCTACTGGAAAACAAAAGAAAATTCAGAATAGAAACAACAAAATGCAAGATCTGGTCCTCTATAAAACAATACAAATTTTAGCAGGGACTTCAACAGCCATAAGATGACAGCTTTTCAATAAAAAGTAACAACACAACATAATATTTACCAGTTTATTTTCATTTCTCTTGTTTTTATCTTCCCCTCCATTGGAAACCTATGCATGAAAAGACAGATATTTTCTGCTACTCATTTTATTTATTGCTAAAAAGATACTTTCCTTTTTCAATGCATTTATTTTTTATACCTGATAGTTATTTTGTCCTTGTCTTTATTCAAAGTGTTCAGTATTTTCTTTTCATTTGTTCTTAACTTGACATCCAGAAATTCTGTGCAGTTGGAGATCATTGTAATCTGTAACAATTAACTTTTTTATTAATTTTTTCTTTGCCATTTTTTCTACTTCTTCCAACTTTTTTTAAAAAAACACTTTAAAAAAAATTTGATTGTCTCAACACTATGACGATGAAAAGATGGTCAATCAGTTCTAATACTGACCAACGTTCTTCCTATAAAGGCTATTATATAACAAAAGGGGAAGATTTTTCTTTCAGTTTTTAGATTACTGTTCCACTTGAAATTATCCAAAATCAACCACACTGCTAACACTTTATGACATACAAGGCAAATACAAATAGTTTTTGCTATCTGTTATGCATTTCACTTTACTTTCTTCATACTTTAGTAACAAAGGTAGCCATAGGAGAACAGGCATTCAGTTTTTTCATGGCCAATCTGTTCTACTGTAGTATTTGCTTGAAAACAAAAGGTCTTTTGTGACTTAACAGTAGCAATAACAACCTGTTATCTGACAGAGGAAAATGACTTATAACAGAAAGACAATAACATTCCTTTAAAAGTAAAATCTGCTCTGCATGCAGCTAGGTTTTGCAATAAAAAAATAACTACTAAACCACAAAACAATATAGTGTTTAATACATAAACAGAACAGCTTCAGCAACTTTATATCTTCATAAGCAAGGTTAGCGAGGGGAGAATACAGTTGGAAATCAAAAGATCTCAGAGTACAAAGCCTCAAAAATACTCTATACGGAATTTATTTAGATGTATTCCCTAAAACTTTATATAAACAAAGCCTGAGCTCTTTAAAAGAAATAAACTTCCGCTTCTTATCTTTGATTCTGTTTAAAATCAATTGCACATATGTAAATTTTCTTTAAAAAGTTAAATTACCAATTCATTTAAAGTCTCTGTTCCCTTAATTGTGAAAAATTGTTTCACCGTATCAAATGCAATATAATACCACGCCATTAATCTTCCAGTCTCTGTAAAAGAAGAATATACCTTAAAAATAAATACGCCAAGTATTTTTAATGTATTTTTTTTAAGTCACAAAATTGAATTACTTTTATTACAGGGCTCTATGAGATTTACCACCACTGACTCAGTATGTTATTGCCCCCAGCTGTCTGATGGATATTACTGACCCCCTCACAGAGTGGCAGAAAGAAATACGCGCCAGTTACAGTTTTCTCTAATGGAGATGAATTCACACTAATATACCAGACTGAACTGTGGCTGCTGAGAAGCCAACCACCTCGAGCAGAGTATTGTAGAGAAGACCAAGTATTGATAAAACCTGTCCTTCATTGCACTGTGTCACATCCAATTAGCCTGTGATAATGTTCTATTATTTTCTCCTAATCTGCAACAAAATTTCCAGCAACAAGAGAAGATCTATTAATGGATCAACATTAAGAGAATGAACTTCCATGATTTGTTGAAGAAACTTGCTCATGTATTCCAGTCAAACAATCTCTCAGATTCTACTCTCTACTACATTTCTGTACTCCTATTAATGGGTCACAAGAAGAGTTGTGACCCTTTGTAGTTCACTATTATCTCAACATCACTTCTGAAAATGAGTTTATTTTAAAAAAGTGTTACCTGTTGGTTTGAAATTATTTGTTTCATCCTTCCTGATCAAATCAAAAGATGATAAATCATTTAAGTTCTTCAAACACAGTTCTGTCAACAATTTGAAAATATATGTATTTTTAGTACATGCAGAAAAACTTAATCTGTGTACAAACCAGAAACATCATCATCAAATTGCAATGAATGTATACCAAAGTAATTCCACTGAACTCAAGTAAAGGTTTTAGAATATGATCCTGCTTCTACTAAAGTTGGTAGGTATCTTTTGCCTGGGGAAATCTCACTGAAAGATATTCAATACAGGACAACCCAACTCTTTTTCAGTAAAGCAAAAGTAGCAAAGTAAAAGAAACTAGATGCACAGAATGTAAGCTGCCACATTCAATCCTGAATGACACAGCAGAGAGCCCACAGTAGTTATACAAAAGATTTCTGCTAGAGTGTTAACACTTAAATGGTTGAATTTTCAAATACCCACAGGTATTTATGAATCCTTCATCAGAAATTTTCATACTGTATCAGGTGCATTTGCATTTACTTCACTAAACCTATTTGGTCAGATATCTGCATGAGGATGACCAAAGTGTTTTGCTTTTCTCTCTTTCAAAACGAAGGTAATTAAAAGGCTATAATTACATTAATACAATGTTCAGAATTTAAAAGTTGGGAAAGCACTCGAAGTGATAGTTCCCATAGCAACCAGAAATCATTCACATTGCACATGAAATGTATGCAAACATAACTAACTATATACATTACTACAAAATGTTTCATGTGTGTAGGGAAAAGGAGCTAGTTTCTCTAAGAACTTTAAAAAGAGGTTGTTTTGAAGATCAGAGCACTTCAAGGATATATAATCCACACCTAAAAAGCATTTGTAAGTAAGTGAAGCCTTCTACCCTAGCACTATCTGTAGAGGTGATTTCAAACCATGCCTTCTCCCATAAAGGCTTATTTAGGTAATAACACACTTCATTCCCTCCACTCCTTTCAACCTACATTCCAAAAATAGAAATGTCCTGATCTAAAAGACAGGAAAACGTAGAAAACAACTGAAAGAGCATATGAACTAGGTAACTTTTCTTACTGATAAGTACTCCTTTTTTTCCTATCTGCAAGTCACAGTCAATGTCTCTCATATTTGGAGACTTCAAGCAGTAGTGTATATACTAAGTGTATTCCTGGAGATGGGTCCTTGAAATGCTTACACAATAAACAGCCTCAGCATAGTTCCACCAAACCCAACAGCAATCACAAATTTTTCTACACAATTGTGTAAAATTTAACAAATGTGTAAGTGGAGTTCAAGGATTGGCTCTACAAATTTCAGGGCATATATCAGTCTGTTTTCATGTACCAGGCCCTCCTCCAGATATTTAAGCTCCAAATTAGTCTAGTTCACAAATATACAGAATTATGATGGACATGAGGACTTCCACTGAAGAGAGAAAACTTCCATTTGTAGATTTGCAGAACTCCATTTACAATCTTAGCAAGTAGTCTTTTATTAATAGACTTATTTTGGATCTACTAGAAAACTTACATTCAAATAAATAAAAAAAGAGTTGTATACTATTTTCATATTTAAAAATGAGAGGTACTGATACCCAAACTATTTAGTCAGCTGTATGTTTTCTCATGGAATTGTAAATAACTAAAAAGCAGTATTTAAAAAAAATTCAATAACTGGGGTTTATTTAACCCTTAGCAAAAAAAAACCGCCTTAAAAGTAGTCTTCCAGTAATTTTTACAGTATTACAGGAAAAACATGGTGCTGCTAATTTCTTTTTTTTTTTTTTTGGTATCTGTGAAGTTGGATGCCTCATTCTCGCATTACTGCTCACCTGAAGAGCAAGTGCAATTTCTTCATTATGTATTTGCATTCTCTTAGTTCTTTGCTATTGTATTATGCATTTGCTATTCATATGCAAATTTTAAAACTAAATTTGGAATTAAAATAGCAAAATAATTCTTAAGAGGATCTACTGAATCCACACATCTGAGATATGACTGATACTGTATGGAATGTTTAATGCACAGAAATCTTCAAAAGACTGCAAGTCTTCCCTTGACGCCCCTAAGCAAAATGAATAATTCAATCCATAAGGGCCAAATTTCAGGTAACAAGCAACCCATCCACTAGAATGTGCGTCTCCAATGCAAAATGTCATGGTCAGAGAGTGGAATTCTCAGATCATACAAGTCCAGATGTCTGAATAGCAAACTTATACAACATGAGTATTGTGACTTACCTGTACAAAAATACAGAATTTAAGATTTGCTCCTATCCTCCAGTTCACCGAGTCCATCACTGGACAACATCTGCCACACTCTGGAGTTCTCTAAAATTCCTTTTTCTCACATTATTTATGCATTTTTGAATGACCAATGTAAAAGTATCGATCATAAAAAAGTAATGTGTTCTCTCTCTCTCTCCACCTGGTCTTTATTATTGATGCCTAACATGCTATAATCATGCAATTTTAAACTGTTTCTGAACAAGGTGAAGATGTTTACATTTTACATCCTTTGTTTTCAAGGCTAAATTTATGATGAAGGGAAGATGACAATTTCTGAAAAGGGCTTTTTTTGAAATATAGTAACAGAAATTAATGAAAGCAAACGAGATCAATCAAAGGAAAATTAGGAAGAATGACAGGCAATCAAAATTAAAGTGCTCTGTGTGTAGTTTTATTTCTGAGTATGTATATGGAGATGAGGTAGATAAAGGCATTTAATTTTTTTCCTCTATACAAGAAAACCTTTTCCACCAGTCAAAATGTACTGATAGTGTCTCAAAAGTATTAATAATTAAATAAAATCAATAGCATAACACAGCAAATTACATTTGTTCTGCGAATGGCTCTATTGAAATTAACGGAGCTATATAACAAACATGGATGAACCTGCCCTAAAATGTAACATTTTACTGAAAAAAGCTTAAAAGCCACTTACCTTGTAATTTTGCTTCAATTCCAATTTTATCCAATCCAGATGAAAAACCTTCATGAAAAGACAAATGGCTTTTTAATATAATACAATGATATACTTCCTCCTCAATATCATTACCCATCAAAACTGATTTGCTGATTTTTGGGAGCCAGACAAATACCCCAGAGTGAAGAATTTTTAAATATATTTATTATACTCGGAACAAGTCAAAAGCCTTATGTAGTGTAACTATCTAAGTATCAATAAATGGCTGTTAGAACAGATATGCAAAGGTAAAAATCTGCAGATATTCCCCTGTGTAAAATATCAGAGTCCTAAAAGTTGCAGAAATGTCAGTAAGCAACTTCACACATAGAGTTTTCCTATTTTAGAATACAGGAAGTCACCTAAATTGTAACACCCGTTCAAGTACTAGATGTACTATGTTCCAGTCCCATTTATAAATCCTTAAAAAAAATTGTCTCCAGCAAGTGCCCAATGACTTCAAAACCAGGTGTAGAGCAAGTGGACAGGAACAAATACATGGTCAGGGCTGGGGACTGAGAGGCTGTTCTGGACAAGACAAATTGAAGATACTAGCATTAAGATTATTGAAACTTTGTTTTAGAAAAACTAAGAAACATTAGACAATTTTTTTTTCTTAGCAGCAGATTACATATTCAGCGCAGGAAAGTGCATTATGGCTTGATACTGCATTAATACATAGTCCAGTGTATTAAGAATAAAAGAAAGATCACTATGAAGCTGTAAATGTCTTCTTCATAGCTTTTAAATGTTATACCATGCTGAAACTCCTATTACTTATATTAAAGCAACTGAAACAGTTATTCCTAAAAATGTTACAGGCCATGTTACACACCTTGTTTTCAACTCCTTATGAAATAATAGTCCATAAGAAAACAAAAGAAACAAATAACATGGATCTAACACATCCTAGTGTCATAATTTAGATCAATTAAGAAAACAACAAACCATAATGAGTTGGATTTTTTAAGGCTCTAATGTACAAGAATGTTGATCGTATCCATTCCAAAGCTACAGTGACATCTGTGACAGTATGTAGCACTATTTCTGCATTTAAGTGCTCAACAAGATGCCTGTGCAAGCTAGCAAAAAAAGGAAAGAAAATGGTAAGTACATTTACCAATTATTAGTGCAAAAAGTGCTAAAGCTATTTTTTGGAAAAAACAAAACAAACCCCTTCCCAAAAACCACACAATTTTCTGGTGTGGGTTTTTTTTTTGTTTGGGTTTTTTTTTCTGTCAGCTGTTCACTTTAATCAGTGAAATCAATAGAAAACAGTAAAGAATATGTAAATAATCAACAATGTAATTTGCTTGTTATGGCTTAATATCCAGCAAGCAAAAAAAAAAAAAATTCTGTCAACTGTGAAGTTTCACAATTATTTAGAAAACAAAGCTACATACATTTAAAAGTTACAGAACAGTGTTGATATTTTTAATATATTTGAAAAATTAAACCTTAACAAAATTACATGAGCAAAATTTCCTGGTTTACCCTTTAATGTCTTAACTTTCCTACATATTTCTCTTAATATTCTGTTCGTATCAAGTGAATTCTGTAGTCTGGTATTTTCCAGACTCTATCACCTAAAAACTCAGAGACACGATCTGGGTTCAATTCTTGCTTTTTGTCTTTGCAATATTTATTAATTTTTTTTTTGCAATATTTGCAAAATTTTAAATAATATTTGCAATATTATTTAATATTTCAGTTTCTTCAGTTTTCCAGCAGGAATCTGCAACTATTTTTTTCTGTTAAGTTTAAGATGTTCTAAAGGTGTTTTAGCTGATAAAACAGAGGCTGTTGATTTCTGAACAGCCTGATTTGATTTTCCTTAAATTTTTCTTAGATTTCTTCTAAATAGACCAAAGCCAACCCCCAAAACCCACCTGAAAAACCACATTCTGTAGAAACTATGAAACATTCCTATCATCTATATAGTCTTATAAAAAATACTTAAGTTACCTGCTCTCTATTATATCAGCACCATTTAACATCTGTATATACTTCTCCCTTGTACTCCAACGAGTCATAATAACTGCTGTAGCTGTAGTGTCAAACTGAAAAATAAAACCACAAACAAAAACTGCTCTCTAGCTCTTAGCAAAAGAATTCCAGTTGAATATGCATCACGTATCTGTTGAAATGATTAAAACTGTTTTCTTAAAATCCTTGTTGAAATGGCTGTTGAATGTCAAGGCCTCTCTAACTTAAAGCCAGGTTGTAACTCATTTGGGCAGCAAGCATGACTCAGGATTCCAGCCATTGCTGGCAGGCAGGTCAGCGCACGTGTACATATAACAGCCACACATCAAGAAACAACACAAATGTGAACCGTTACTGATCTCCTTACAAGGTCCACAGCTAAGGAAAGGATTCCCAAGCACAACCACAGCAAATAATTTACTGACACAAATTCTCATCAGTAATCCCCAAACATTAGAAACTCTTGAATGAACAGTCAAGCCTTTTATAGTCATTTCTTATAATCTTCATCATCTACTCTCAAGCCACCTCACTTAGATTATTTTGTTTTGTAATGGAAACAATACTGTTGTTTTTTATATGATAAGTTTCCTGACTTTTGCATTTTTTAGATCAGATTAGTGTATGTAATACTGAAAGGCAGATCTTGGTAAATATTTCAGGTCTTGACTCAGAAAGTTAGAGTGGCTTAGGATTCTGAGTCACAACTTTAAAAATCTTACTGAATTACAATCTCTAGTAAAAAAAAGCCAACCAAACAAACCCCAGTTAAAGTTAGGAATATAGCAATTTCCATACTAGTTTAGATCTTAGGTCCAGATAAAATACTCTCATGTACACAACACACCACAGTGGCTAATATAGGCAGCCTCTGGAGACAAATGTGGGGTAAGCTATCTCCTGTATTAGGCCTTATCTGTATTTCTAAAAACTGAAAGACTTAAAAGCATAAGATTTAACGTAAATGATTCGAAGACTTTCAAGGGGTATAACTAAAATAACTGTTTTTAAATTCTGCCCTCCCCTCCCCCTTTTTACAACCAAATCAATGTCTAAACCCTTTCTAAAACACAGCATTCTTAGCATCAGCAACCTCTTGTGGAAGCAAAATGAATTATAGCTTTTTGAAGGCAGTGTTTCTGACCCCCCCCCTCTACCGCACTTCTAACTTAATTAGATGTTTTCTTGTTCCGATGTTACGAGAACAAAAGCACACTGCTCTCTATACTATTCAATATTCCAGAATTTTTAATCATGCAATTTATAAGTTGTTTGCCAGCTTTCTACTTTTTCTCTAATCCCCATTCATTATGCAACCCAAATGTAATCTTTACATCTTCTTCCACAGCAAGGTGAAGCAGCACTTTTTAGTGGACAATACAAAAGCAAACAGGTTTCTTTCTCAATTAAGAAGTTACTCAGGAGTAATTTAACTATTAATAACAATCCTTTAAAAAACAAATGCCACAGTAAAATTGTTGGCATTGTAGTTTCTTTGCCAAAAATAGTTTCTACTGATCTGCCTATAGACAGCATCAATATAATATAGCATTAACTTACTTGAGGCCTTCCTGCTCTCCCAATCATTTGCAGAATATCAGTTTCACTGTACTCTTGGAACACTCCTCCAACATAGTGCATTGTGGATTTTATAACCACCAGGTGGGCAGGCAGATTGACTCCCATAGCTAAGGTGCTTGTAGTAACTACATCAGATTAAAGTATATTGATTGCAAGAGGAACACCACTGAAATGTCTGGCAGACATTGAACAAGCAGCAAGGGCTAATTCTGATTCCTAAGAGCTCTTATCTTCTAGTGAAGTCAGTGGGCATTCTGCACCACAAAGAATTAGCTGTAGATTACAGACATGTATTTGCATAGCAATTTCCATGATCATCAGCATTCATTTATTATCAAGTATTCGTCAACAAATTACATCCCACACATTTTTACTTAAACATTCCTTAACATTTGGAGATAATCCAGAATCCAATCCATCTTCAATGTAATGTAACACACACACAGAGAAGAAACATTATTCATATTTCTTTGTGGATAGATACTTGAATACAGCCATGACTTCATCTTGCTTTGCAGTGATCAATATCTTTAAGATATATTTTTTTTTAACTCATCAGTCATTACCACTGTTTATATCCATGGTACCGAACCAGAATCACCACCAATACTATCACAGTACTTTACCAATATGTACTTTCACATGGAAAACACCAGTCAAGTTTGTGGCAAATTATCTCACACTCATGTTTTTTAATTTACTTTCTCTAACAAATATATGGGGTGGCAGGAATTGAACATGAAAAGCCAGCTATACAGGCCAACTGATATAACTATTCCACTGGGAAAACAAAGTATTAATGAATTTTCCAATTCTTTTTTGAAATGGAAGGAGAACTAAAATTAGTAATTATAGGTACATCAGGAAAGAAGAATCCAATCTATACTAAAGGCATAACCATACCATCTTGTGAGAATATTATTGTTTTTCATATTGTGATGGTTTGCAAACTGGGAAATTTGTCAAAGCAAAATGACTTAACCATAAAAAAGTTGCAAAGAAAGGTTATTTACCAGTGCAATGAGATCTTCAGTCCACGTATGCACGTGTGTGTATAAATATATATACACACATATACACACACACACTGTGAGTATATGTACGCTCTATTTCAAGACCAAAGACTTTTCCTCTTTTGCAGTATGAGAGGTGTGTTAAAACTCCACTCCCCATCATGCTCACAGACATATAAAGTAGAATACGCTGCATACTCTTCTTGTAGAAATGTAATTCTAGTATCTCAGATGATTCTGAAATATTCATACAATCTATAAAGGACTTAAGTACCAATAAGCAACTTCGCATTCTTTCAGTGGTAGTCCATATGTACGTTTGCATTGTGCTCAGCTGTGGCACAGGCTCTCAAAGTTATTTTTGCAAAGAGCAACTGTAGAACCACGGTCTCCTGAGATTTCAGAAATGGCACTGCAGCTGGCAAAGCCACACACAGTGTACCAGGCAGCCAAAGTACAGTAGATTGCAGGGATACAGAGACTTTTTAATACCATGGACATTGCAACTCTAGCAAGGTTGCCAGATCACAGTAAGGGTATCTACCTTAAGTTTTCATAACGAGTTATGACCATTGTACAGGAAGGAAAAAATTCATTAATCTTTCAGTGTTGTATATGAACCACACAGACAATTCCCCATAGGGTTTGAATCTTTTGAGACCATCACGTCTCAGACAGATACCTTCTCATTTCAGGTAACAGCAGATGGAATATTTCTTAGGAACCTCCCCATCAGTCAAAACACCTTGCATGGGAGTCTGAAAATAGTATCCTGCCCATCTAAGAAGCATAAATGTAAAAGATTACCTTCGGAGAAGCCACTGCGGCAAAGGGCACAAAGAAAGAAAATATCATGTGAACTCTGAGGAAAGAGACACGAGCAGAGAGCTCCACCTCAACAGGATGGCTCAGTGGTATGAAAAGGAAATGGACATGGCCAGACCTATACAGACACGTGAGGGAGGATGACCTCCGCGTATGCTGAAAAGAAGAAAAGTTCTATGGTCTTTAGTAACAGTGCGTATGTATGCTCACAGGGTGAAAGTGCATGTGAAACACAAACACATCTTTAGCCGGATTTCACAAAGTCATTCCAAAGATTAAACAAACTATAGAATCATAAAATATTACCACTTCCAAACTGCAGTCTTCTCAGGATACATTAACAACATTTTAACTTTCAAAGTTAAATTTACTTACAAAGTACTGGTAAGTCTCCTACGGTAAAAGCTCCTTCAATTATTTTTCTGTCAGATATCTCCATACCCGCATGATGATAAGCCACACCATACATTAAAAGATCTGATAATGAAATAATTATGTCTGTCACTGGACTAAATTTACTCAAGCAAGTATTCATCTACAGAGCAGAGAAGTAGTAGGTTATATTTACCTCTCAGTTTGGAATCTTTCAATGAATTTGCAGACCTCTGTAATCTATGCAACACAAAAAAATACAAATACTTCAAAATCACAAAACAGATTCACTAATGTAACTAGAATATACAAAGATACAAGCGTGTTTTTAGAACGCAAAAATAAAGCTTCACATGAAACTAGATACACAATTACCCCACTAAAGATTGTAAAATGTATTCCTTGACATGTACATTTTTTACATACTTTCCCATAGTTCTACTGCATTTGTGCTTTTTAAGGATGTTCTTAGTTTTCAACTACATGTTAGACTATCAAAAGGACATAGCCTTAAAATAACTTTTTAAATATACATTTTTTTGATATTTTCAACCACCACCTTTCCCATCTTCACAAAGGAAACAAACTTGACTCTCTGGGGCAGCTGTTGCAGCCTTTCCAAGTCATGACCTACAACCTACATGTGCTGTTCACATAAGGCAAAGATGACCATGTTTGAAGTCCAAAATCAGGAAGTAGCTTCTGCAGCTGCCATGACTAGGCAACCCTTAAGTAAATAATAATTAATATGGGTCAGGGCTGTATTTAGTAAATGTATCTGATAATGCAAAGACTTCTTATGGCTTAACTTAAAACACTAGTAAGACCACATCCAATTCAAGTATTCATATGCTCAATCTTTGCACTACAAGGCCTTATAGGTCCATAGAAATTAACATTTGTATGTTTAGAAAGCAGCTTTTAGAAACAACTTAATGTTTGCGAAAAGTATCCTAAAAATCTGAGAAGCAAATAAAACTTCCCAAGAAGAGTGCCAATTTACCAAAAAGTATGTCAACTGTGATGATGATTTAGTTGCAGACACTCCTCTGCTAGAAATTGTATTAGCTCAACAGCTTTCTTCACAGATGTCACAGGTTCACTAAAACACACAAACACGTATTAACAACTCAAATATAAAAATACCTTTGTTTCTGTTCTATACTCAGTAGAAATTTAGCATCTTTTGCAAGAACAGAAGCGGCCTGCTGTACTCCTTTTCTTGTGGCACAGAACTATAAATAAGAAGAGATTTTTTTCAATCAACGCTTTTAAGAAAGAAACAATTTCAAATGTGATGAGAAAAAAAGCTGTTGTACCACAAGTGCTGGTTTTTGTTCCGAGTATGTTTGTATAATACTAGCTATCTTGTAGTTAAGAGTTAAGTCAAATTTGAATTCTGTCTGATTGTCACTGCAAGGAAAACCAAGAACAATTTTGCGTAGCTTCACTGGTCGTTGATCCTCATCTATTTTCAGACATACAGCAGGCATCTTACTATCTGAAAGCCATTCTGCAATCTTTAAAAAAGAAGAAATAGAATGAAAATGATAAATTTCTACTTTTAATCATGCTCTGCTCTAACTGCATCACACAATAACTAACTTCACTTCTGTCACATGTAAACTATTAACAGATTTGATATTGCTTTTATCATTAAAATCATAGGTGAAGTTGTGTTTTCTACAGGACCAATATAATTCAGACTGAAACCTCAAGTCTGTTGTGATTTGTACTTAGAGACAAAAATAACAAACAGAAATCTAAAGCTGAAGCATGTCCATACTTGGCTGATAGTTCCTTATGGTTGTAGGTCATTTGTTATATTAACATCAACCTCACAGCTGTCTTCAGCTGACAGTATCAAAATGACAACTTTGTTATCAATCTGAATTTATAACTCCAGGTAAATTTTATAAAATACAACTACATTAATTACGATACAGTAAAAATGTAACTCTTACATCTTCAGCGTTTGGGATTGTTGCAGAAACAGCTACAAATCTCAAGGGAGGAACAGTGTTGTGATTCTCTAAAAGACGCCAAAGAGAAGACTGAACAGTCTTCATCCGACTGACTACAACTTCTAATGTTGCGCCACGGCTTTCATCCTTTATAACATGCACCTATTAGGAATTTTAAAAGATTTGCAAAATATTTCTCCAGTTATAATCTATACATGTGTTAAACAAATGTTATATTTTCTAAGTTTACTTTTATCTTCAGGAACAAAAACAGTGCATATAAAACATTAATTTTCTTACCTCATCAATGAGAAACAGTCGTACAAGCTGGACTATAGAGTTGTCTCTCCACCTTCTAGTCATGCTATCCCATTTTTCCTAGGAGACAAAAAAAACACAACAAAACAACAACAGAAGGTGAAAGATGTTTTAAAGGCCAACATATGCCAGAAGTAGAGTACAGGCAGACATGCCTAAACTTTAATAAATCTTTAAATAAAATCAGTTAAATTAATTCAAGCTAATGTCATGTACGTTCAATCTGGCACATTATTATATTACTAACTGTTGTTTATATGAACTAGTAGTATGCACAGCAGTGTGCAGGCAAGCATAAGGATCACAAAACTACTACTTACTACCAAAAAAAGGAGCGGTTCTAGTAGCATACAATTAGTAGAGTACTAATGTCTGCTTATTCTAGGGTTTTGCAAGAACTGAGATTGAAACCTACAGGTGTAGTGATAATAATGTGAGCATGATGTATTTCAAATAAATCATCCATCACTGTATCCCCTGTCAGTTCCTTGCAGCTGAGTCCTATAGGTCCAAATTTTTCTTTCCAATCATCAAAACGCTGACTGCATAGAGCTTTTATCGGAGCCACTAAAAATAACACAAAATAATCAGAGTTATATCAGGAAAATCAAATCTTTAACTGCATTGCTAAAGAAGCTAAATGCACACATTTTTAAGATGTTTTCTTGAATTTAATTTCCCTAATTTTCAGCTTTGCTCCCAGAACCATAAAATTTGTAACTGGTATTATTATCCTTATTATCCTATTCCATGTGCAGATCAATGTTGAGCTTTGGGCCCCAGTTCTTCCCTATCAGCAATCAGAAACAGAACCCTTTAATTAACGTTATCTATGCCCTCTCTTAATCCTGATTTTTTCCTCAATCCCACATGGAAACGATCATTCAGCTACCAAATGTTTTCTCACAGACAGAAGAAACCACAGGAAATACATCTTTTCTAATGGAAGATCATACAAATACCAACCTTTTTCGAGTTCAGAATTATTTGAGCACTCTGTATTCAGAAAAAAAAAAGGGTTTATAAATGAGAAACTATCCATGAGACAGAATACCAGAAGAGATCAAAATCTATCTAAACCAAATGTATGTTTAAGTGTAATCAGGGTCATACTGAGCACCTAACACAGCAGGCAGCAGCTAACACGGCAGGTAGCAGTTCTGATGCTGGTCCTCATGAACAGACTCCTAAAACAATGTATTTCTTCATATTTTTTTCTTCCTGAGGATACATACTATACTTTTGCAGATGGAGGTTGATTTCTAGAAATCAGAAGTAATTCTCTCCAAGGACTGACACTAGCAACACATGTAAGTCTATATTGGATGGGTAATCTATACAGAAAATGCAGTGATTTAAGTGAAAGAAGTGATCTATACATGATCCAAAACCAGCAAATAGATCTTGCAGTGATTATGTTCTAGGCTAGTTAGAGCCACTGGAATATGAACCATTTCTGCATATCAGCTGACAAGTGATCCCTAAGATGAAGAGATTTAAAGAACCAGTTTCTGCTTCAGAAAGAGGTGTAAAATCTTATAAGCGTATCAGTGGCTTAAAGCAGGGCAAATCACTAGCTCCAGAAAGTTGATTAAGGTACCAGCAAGTAGCTCACAAAACTGCAAAAGTAATCATCTTCCGCTATGCAAGAAGCTAGTGATTGCTCCTGGAACTTCAGTCACCAATCCTTAGCACGTGTTAAAAGCTACTGGGAAACAACTCTAATTTACACAACTACTGCAAGCTAATTCACATACATCGGCCACTGATGAACCAGGTACCAGAGCACGCTCTGGCAGTACATAATCTGATTAGCACCAAATGTTGGAACAGAGGAAGACTGACGTGTCTCCTTCTCCATCATTGTCAAACCTGGAAAGGTCAGCAGATCTAATTCCACCAGCAGGTAACTGCTTCCTTACTGAAAGTTCCAACCAGCCGATTTGTATGAATTCTACCAAGGCAATCAAAAACATTACAGAACGCTGAAATGCTCCACCTTGATCCGCTGACAGAGAAACTGTAATACATGCCTGATTATAAAAGATCTATTTACAACATGCGGTAAACTCTAAATCAACTCTAACTTTATTCTAAGAACTTGAACACATTGGAATTAAAAAAAAATAATAATAATTAGGCTGAAACCTTTGTAAATATAAAGATTAACCATCAATATACAAATATATCACTGTATGAATTAATTAAAACTGGGACAAAACCACCAATTTCATCCGATTTACATGATATGAACTCAATTCTCCAGGAAGGAAAGAAAAAAAGTGTAATTGTTGTGACTATCTTCAAGTATTTTTATTAGTTCCTATATAGATTAATTAAACCCATGAAGACCACAGCTCTGTTGCCTCTGAACTAGTAGACAGAAAGCAACAGTTAGCACAAAACCTTGCCAGGTAAGTGCATATTGGAAAATTTGATCCTCATCTCAGAGCAACAGACAGGCATACGAAAGATACGGCATGATTTCTGGCTCTGCCACTAAGAATTTGTTTTAATTTCCTTTGCTTCCTTCTTCATGTACACCTTGCCTTCTTAGAGGACAAACTCTTGACAAGATTTTTTAAATTTTTATTCGTATAGGCAATGCTGAACACTACAATTACACAGTGCTGTTAAATACTACTAACAGTTACAATGGTATCACAAATAAAACAAACCCTAAAAGAAATAACTTGTTAAAGAATGAGGTAGGTCACAATTTTTTAACATATTTAATTTCAATATTATTAAAGGACTCACTCCACATCTCCACATTTACAGAATGACATTTTCTACTGCTGTCACCAAAATGTTTAAAGCTGCATAATACTTACTGTAAACAACTTTAATATTTAACCAAGGCAGTGGGGCTTCCATGAGTAATCTGGTAATAGCTAGCTCGAACATTACAGTTTTTCCAGAGCCAGTCGGAGCACAAATCACAAAATTCCTATCTGTATAAAGAAGCTAGGAAAGAATTGCAAAGTAGTAAATATAACACAGCTATCCATTGTACCTATTCATACATTCCAAAAGCATTGTCTAAGGGAAAATGACAGAAGGAAATTATTATTACATTGATATATGTAGTCCTCTAAAAAATTTTGTATTATATGTGAACTTTAAGTTACAGCAAAAGAAAGAACATCTTCTGCTACACATCTGCCAGAGAAACGTAAACGAGATACTGTTCATCTAAGGTTATTATGTAATGAAGTCTACCATTCTGCGACAAACAAAAAAACCCCAGTATCTAGCCTTAGATGACGTTAATATAGAATTGCTGCCAATGTCCAACTGCAAGCAAATGTAGGCTCATCAAAAAGAGGTATTTTGTGTTCAAATTCAAAGTGCAATTGGTTTTCCTTCTGTAATTCAATCTGCATTCAAAATTCCAACATTGTTGAATATATATAATTTTAAAAGAATGTTAAGTTTTCAATAATGACAGAAGTAGGTTTTGTATGACTATGCTTCCTGCCTTCCCCCACATTCCATCCTCCACCATCTTGGAAGCCAGGTATGTCCATGTCAGCTTCCCTCATTTTTCCCTGACCAGGTTGACTCTACCCTCCTTCCTCCTCTGCAGCGTCACTCACTCACCCTCCCTCCATGCAGCATGCTCTCTGCAGCTTCATTTCCTTCCTTCTCTCCCAAAACCTCATGGATTCTACTATTCTCATTCTTTTCTCCTTTTCTTCTAGCTGTTAATGCTCTAAAACTATTCTATGACTGTTAGGAGCTCACAAGGATGAATGAGAATCACTTAGTACTTGACTTATAAAACTGTAGCAATGAATGACACTGACAGTACTGCTGAACAGCTGCAGGAATTACCTGTGTTCTTCATCTACCATTTCCAGTTTTCCAATGCTCACAAAAATCAATGAAGTATGAACGCTGTATGAATACAAAATTTTCCCTGATTTTTGTTAAGTAATCCTTTGTAACATTCACTGTGAATCAACCAGAGAAATTCTACCAAGTTGAATGCTTTCAACTTATTTCTTGGAAGCAGAGAGTTGCTACCAAGTTGAATTTTGCAAGCTTAACCAATAAAAAAAAAAAACCCATGACCATTATATTTTTAATATGCTGATTCCTCTTAATTTTTAACAACGTGTCATGTCTTATACACGAATGACAAGCAAATCTTGTCCTTTCTGGTACCTTACAAACAAGTTTATATTTAGGAGTACTAATACATAACTCATTAAAAAAAAAAAATTTTTTTTTAAAAACTATTGCACTGAGAACTCTGTTTTTGCAACTTCCATGAAATTAAACCTTGCTTACAGCTGCAGTTTTCCATTATTCTAGGAACAAAGAGTCACACAAGATTATTTTACAGGCCAATATGATGTATAACTCTCATCAGAAAATAAACACAAATTTGGAATAAGGAAAAATACCCCAAATCTATGCATAAAACTAAAAATGTAAGGAAAAAAAGAAAAATACAGCTCTCCATATAATTTAAATACAAGATTATTCTGCTCATATAAGCACCGTTCTTAAAATCTTCTCTTTATAAAACATTACTTAGTGAATTAAAAAATTCAAACAAAAACATTTGCAACATCAAAAGTAGCTTAAAACACATGCTTAGAAATGTTTGTGAATGACACTGGGATTTCCCCTAGAGTTGAATAAAAATTTCAAATGCTCTGTTGAAGACTCTGGTGGAACCTGTATCTCTTCTCTGCAATACCTATAATACAATCTTTCTCAAATTGGTTGCTTTCAAAATAATTTTTGGGTTTTAAAGAAAGAGCATAGCTGATAAAAAGGGCACAGACAAACATTGCATCTCCAAAAGGACAACCATCTCTAAAGGTCTGCTTTTCTTAATCTTCTTGTGAAAATCATTAAAAAATGTTACTAATCTGTAGGCATAAATACACATATAATTCACATCTTTACACAAATGTATTTAAAACTGAGAAAAACATTTTAGAAGTATTTCTGGTCTCTTCTTTCAGCTAAGCACAACTCTGCTCAACTATTCCAGGAAGAGGTTCTAGATATATTACAGTTTTCTAACCCCTTTTAAGTGCCGAATATCAAAGTATTATTTAAATTTATCTACAAAGTACTACTTGCAGCTGCAGCTAATGTTTCTTACTTACATCATCCAAAACTTTTGACTGTGCATAGTTAAAATATGGGAACTCCTTAAAAATACTTCTAAATTGGGTTGCTTGACAGCATTAAGGAATTGAAAACAATTGAGTGAAAATTATGAAATTTACTTAGAACTGTAAAATGCATCTCTTTCTTGAAATTTAAATGCAAACTTAAAACATATGCAACAATCTTTCACTGATACAGGCTTGTAAAAAAATATCAAAAAGTAACTCATTAAATGATTTAGTAACTTTATTTAGATTCTTGGTGTGCCATATATTCCACTTCACCAAAAAAACCACTACCTATTTGAGAGGTCTCAGGATTATACCAATAATCAAGAACCTCCTCCCTGGCATAGGCTTCATGGAACGGCATACAGTTATGGAATGTGAAACTGCAAGGGACAAAAGCTTTATTCTACACTGCAAACCAGATACACGAGCAAGCAGAGCACTACTGTTAGCATATCTAAAGTGTCAATGGTCACATTATATTTGTAAAATAACACAAATTAATTAGCATAATATTGTACGTCCAGTCGTAACAGTAGCAAAGAAATTCACTCTTAGTGCTGACAGTGGTTTTAAAGAGATTTTCAATTGCTAGTATTGTGTATTCTTCAGACAACAACATTCTTATCTAAAATACGAGTAAGAGGAAAGAGAGTATTGTTACATTACAAATCCAAATGAGTAAGTTGATCCTTGTCTGGACTTGCACTGAAGCCAGAGAAGCAGACTAACTGTAACCATCCCATCAGGCTGAGGATGCACACACAGTCAGACATAACACCAACAGTAACAAGAACAAAAGGAAAAGAAAAAGGAGTAAAACAAGAAATAAGAGTACTTAAATATAAACATTAGAAATGGGTAAAGATAAGCAAGTAATATTTGACTACAGAAAATACAGATTTTTTAAAAAGACTTCTTTAAAATTATGTCTCTAAATAAGTGATCTATTTCCAAGATGCAGAACATTGACTATCTGTAATTGGCAACACCAGAACAACTGAGTCCTTACTCATTTTCGAAATCATGACATTTCTTAAAGCTATTCACGTGAATTTAAGTTGCCTAAATTTAGACATTTCCTCTTCCTGATATTTAGCCTGCCATTTGACAGGTTACTAGAAACAAATATTGAAAAGACAGTGTAAAAAAAAAAAAGAAAAAAAAAGTTTGTCAGGTATAGATGGATGGTTAATTACATTATGGGTTCAAGGCAGGGGCAAGAAGAAGGAAAATTATTGTAAAATCTGCTTAAAGAATGGAAATACACTGTATGCACACTACAACATAAATACAGACCTGTAAGGAATATATGAAGTTTATTTTCTCCTGAGAAAATGCGACAAGAAGATAGATTCAGTGTTCCTAATAAGCCTAAACACTAATTCACTTTTCCTTTATTTAAAGTGTATGGGGATATATGTGTATATGTGTCTTTGCATATAAAATCTGGCCTCAAATATATATTACACAAACTAAAAATTTTACATTTTACATTTTAAAAATAAACAGTTTTGAGGATAAAATTTGAATGTTTGAAATAAGAATAAATTTGCTTAGCAATGGATGATCTATAAGTTGTCCTATTTTCATTCTAGCTTTGGAAGTCCAAAAGGCAAACGCCTATTCATCATTTGATTCCCAGCATTACGTTACAAAGCAAAACTATTATAGTGTAATGCATGAGTTCCTATGGCTACAAAGTAAACACTATAATTTTGTAAACATAAAAGCATTGTAATAAAATCAGTAAATCAGATACAGCAGACACAAGGATACGTATTTCTGTAACAGCCCTCAAAACTTCCAGTTTTCTTCCTGTAGTTCCTAAAGAAATAAAAGTAGTAAACTTTTTTAAAGCCAGATTTGTTTACAACCATGAAAAATATCTTCCTGACCCCAAGCTATGTGTTCTGTGAGGAGCTGCAAGGCCATAACAAGGTCCAGCTGATATAGGAGGAGCTGACAGGATAGGACAGGGAGGTCACAAGCTCATCATTTGAAAGGACCATTTTAGTGGCCCTTTGCTGAACTCATTCCAGTTTAAGGATGTCTTGCCCATACCAGAGGCTCAAAACTTGATGCAGTACCTAGACGTGGTCTCAAAAGTGCCAAGAAGAAGGGGATAATCATTTCCTTCAACTTCCTGGCTTTGTTCCTGTTAACAAAGGCCAGGACGCTGTTGGCCTTTGTTACTGCTGGGGCACACTGCTCACTCAGGTTCAGCGAGCTGTTCACCAGACGCCAGGCCCTTTTCTGCAGAGCTGGCCCCAGTCAGTCCATTGCAGGGGAACCCCGGGGGTTCTTCTCTTTCCCTGGGGCAGGACTTTACATTCGTCCCTACTGAATTTCATGAGATCCCTGGCAGCCCCCTCCTCCAGGACAGACCCCTGCAGTACTCCACTTGTGGCATGTGGCAGAGTGTGACCCATTAACCACTACCCTCTGAGCCTGACCATCCAACCATTTTTTTACTGATGCAGATCCATTCCTAATGTCCTAACTTGAATGACAACAACAAGAATGTTGTGGAAGACAGTGTTTCTCAACCATTCTATGATTCTATGAAAAGCCTTGCTGAAGTCAAAGTAAATGACATCCACTGCTCTCCTCTCAGCCACAAATCTAGTCACCATTGCTCAGAAGGCAATCAGACAGGAATCACATTTTTCCGTTCCTGACCAGCCTCCAAATCCCATCTTAAGCCAAAGCTCTGCCCTACAATTTTCTGCTGAAACTATTTTTCTAGTCTGTATTTGTATATGTAGCAGTTAGCCAGGTACACAAGGTACCTTCCACAGATGCAATGAGTCCCTGTCCCAAAAAGCTTAAAATCTAGAAATAAACCACATATTTTTAAAAACTACTAAAAAACAAAAATGATTTCTAAAACAAGTATTTTATCATTTCATCAAAATTCTCACCACTTTCCTCCATTTTCCAGATTTTTCCCATTTAAAATCTATTTCTACAAAGATACAAATATGAGCTGCATCACAAATAAACATTCCATTTTCAATTTCTGGTTTCAAATGAAGATGAGACTATTTACCACATGAAGGGACAAGGCTGCTCTTTTTCAAATTCAGGGGACTGGTCTGAAGTGACATTTTCAAAAAGGTTTACATGACTTGGCACTTTTGAAAATGTGACTCCTCTTCACAAATTGTTTACCCAGCTCATATTAAACAACAATGCAATTAAGTTCCATAGAATTGCAATATCTTCTATCAAGTTTAGCTAGTAGAGCTATCAAGTTTAGCTCTACCTCAGATCATGGATATCCATTATCATTATATACCAAAGACAGACAGTGGACTATCTTTCTTGAAATAGGGTAATAATTACCTGTCATATCCAGAATCTCTGAAGCATTAGAAAATGATTTAATTTTAATTCCATTTTTAGACGCAATGTCCCCATCAGTTATCCTATGCAGAGTAAAATCTGAGTCTTTAGTTATTGGAACATGATGATTATTTCTCCATAAACCTTCTTCTCTCACTTCTTTCATGTTTTCACTTTTATTTAAGTAAGTATCAATTTCTTTCACATCCATAGAACTACCTTTAAATTCTGTATTTTTATACATATAACCAGACATTTTAAATAAGCTGCAAAAGATCCAAGATTTCCGTTAGTTTGTTGTAATGTTAAACAGTTTCTCTAATATTTGAAAAACATGTATGTTTCTATTAGAAGCAGAACTAGTAAGATACAATCATAAAAAAAAGTTTGTATCTAATTTTGTTTAATCTGACACTCCTCCACCTGAAGAAGACTCCTTTCAAGATACACATTAACTTTACTTTCATTCCAGAAAGAACCTGAAAGAATAAACTGCCTGTCCAGATGGGCTCTGAATCCCAATAGCAGATTAACTGTCCGTCTCTGCATAATTAAAAACAATAGAGACATACAGATTCTGATGAATGAGAAGAGCTGGGCATAGAAGAGTTCATCTGTAAACCCCCTCCTCCCAGGCAGCACTGAAATCATGTCGAGAACTGCTCAAGGTATTCCTGACTGGCTGACCTTTGCTCTGAAAAGCAAGTGATCTTAGCCTTCTTGCTCATTACCGTGTGGACAAAGAACTCAAAATAGTATCTTGGAAAACCTTTGTTATCTAACAATTTCTTTAAAATTAAAGCGTTAAATTAAAACCTCATCCTTACTTTTCTCATAAAAGAGGCTGAGCTCAGGACACATTTAATTACAGTACTAAAATATCTTTTTTACTTATACTGAAAAGAATTAGCATGTGGAGCCCTCTTAAAGTACCTTCAATTGAAGGATCCAGAACTTGCATTTAACAAATGTATCTAAAATGATATTATATTTCTGACAGTTGATAAATTATCAGAATTGATTAGACACCTACCTTTTTCTGAATATTGAATGGACACTCTCATCATCACTGTTCTCTGGAAAGTTACTTAATATTTTATTTTGTGAAAAATTTGCACCAGGTTGCTGAGAAACCCCTGTTCCTGCTTTAGATTCATCTTGGTCAGAAGAGAGAAACAATGAAACCATTTTCAGACTTTCATGCCGACAACTATTTTTTTCTCTTTCTCCTACACTTAATTGGAGCACTTCTTTTTCAGAGGCTACGCCACAATGAACAGGTGCTGGTGATTTATCATTTACTTCCTCAGTGTTACTCTTACATTGCTGTATAAACTTCTGGTGCTTTCTCCCTCCTACAAAAACAATAAATTATTATTTCTATTAATATTCATATTCCTATTCATAGTAATTTTACTAAATATCTTCCACACAGAATAAGCCAAATTCACATATATGAACTGATATTTCTGTCTTATTGCAAGAACTTTAGTGTATATTTTAATACTCATGCTGACGAATGCAATGCATCTGTTGTCAATTAAAAAGTTATAAAAACAGGGTCACTTTCTATGCTTCTTATACAAAGTAATGGAGCAAAACTATTCCTCAGAACTACAAAGTAGTTTGTAAGATAGAAACTCTTCACCCTGTCCCAGAACAAAGACAGTCTTTTAAAAAAATGACACAAAGACCAAGCCTGAAATTCCTACTACAAACAGCTGTGAGATAAACCCTGCAATCTCAACAGTTAAAATTTGTAATGATGTCGGTGACAGGCTGGTTTCATAGTCATCTTGGTTAATTATCACATTTTGCAGGGTTAGTTCGCAGTAGGACCAGTGTCCTGATCTGGCTGACCATACAAGCGTTGCTGTCAGCAGAAGGAAAGCAAGAGCAGAAATAAGCAACTGAATGCAACAAGATTACACAACAGCTCTATTCCACAGCCTATTAATTTCAGTGTTATCCATCTAGAAACCTAAAATGACAATGGCCTGTTTGTGACATAACCCTAACAGTTCTAATTCTACAAACACCAGAAAGCGTATTTGAACGAGGAGTTCTTAATGTAATTGCTCTTGGATAAAGTAGAAAAAAACCCTTCTGTCTTAACAATACAATTCCTAACCAGAGAATATCATAAATCAGCACAGCAGCTAAGAAATGCAGACATCT
Source organism: Theristicus caerulescens (assembly GCA_020745775.1). Lineage (NCBI taxonomy): Eukaryota > Metazoa > Chordata > Aves > Pelecaniformes > Threskiornithidae > Theristicus > Theristicus caerulescens. The sequence goes on along the minus strand of CM036562.1, from coordinate 62,385,239 downwards.
AGTTGACAGAGATAAAGCAACCAAATTCCTTAAAATAAATTTCCTGAAGGTGATCCTGAATGTCTAGATGGAAAGAATACTCCACTTAGCAGCAATCAATGGCCAGATTCAAATTTGGCCTCCTGAATAGCAATTTGAAAAAAGCCCCAAAAGGGAAGAAGAAAGTTAGGTTCATATAAACTCTCTGTTCCTTGTGTGGGAGACAGGTCATCCATGTGTTGCATTATGCTCTTACAGCTGCTTTCCACTGTGTTATGATGCTTCATATAGCTGACATTTTGATCATACTTCTTACCTTGCCCACTTCTGCACAGTAAACTTGTAGCCTGTGTATGCCCAAAGAGGACTGCTAATACTCCAAACATATGTAAGACCATCACTCTCAACTAAAATATATTCTTTGTCTATATTTGCTTACCTAGAATACTTCATATTTCACAGCATTAGAAGAGAGAGAAGAATTAGTCAAGCTAATTATTTCTTAAGCCATTCAAAATGAATGTCAAATATGGTTTAGTGGGACTTGGCAGTGTTAGGTTTATGGTTGGACTTGATGATCTTAAAGGTCTTTTCCAACCTAAATGATTCTATGATTCTATTCTATGATATTTTACCCATATGAGTGTTGGTTGTGTTTTTTTCCAGTTCCCTCTGTAATTCCTCTGCAGCTGGAATTTCAGCAATAGCTGGAGCAGGTGCAATACACCAAATCTTAGGCTCTTCATTTTCTAGATACCTATTTTTAACACAGAAATGTAAGGTAAAAGCATTCTTTAAGCACCCTCCACATCAACCCTCCTACCAACCCTCCACAAATCACCAATCATAAATAACCTACAGTTTCTCCTGCTAAAAAAATATTCTTGTTCTTTAATTCATGTGATTTTTAATCACAGAAAATTTAAGAGGTAAAACTTCTGCTAACCCGTATTTCTTATAGCCCTAAGATACACCTGCATCATTCAAAATTCAGTGTGCTTGGAAAAACATTTCAAAGTAAGGGTTATGAACCTGGAAATTTCTAGCCCCACATTTCTATTGGTAGACAGAAAAGTGAGTTACAAAAAAAATTCTGCTGTAAAATGATTCAGAGTGTGGAAAAACTTGGAAAACAATTATATATATTTAACAATATTTACCTTTGTCTTGTATCTGGTCTTTCATAAAATAAATTATCCAATGAAAAGACCATGTTTGCTGAGTTAAACATTTTTAGACCAAATGTGAAGTCTCTTAATCTGCAAAAGGCAGCACATGGAACTGTGAAACTGAAATTACCAGAACTGAACCTGTATAAGCAACAGAAAGCTTATTAGTTATAAGTGCCAATACTTAATTTCTAGACTTTTTTCTTTTAGAGCTCTTGCCTGCATCCTTAATTCTTCTTCAAACAGAGAATCTCTCTCCTGATAAAATATCATTCCTATTACTTATGACCAAAAAATCCTGTAGGACAGCACTTTAAAAAACCTTTACATTACCATGACATGTCAGGAGGTAAAAAGTGGGTAAAAGTAAAGATCCACATAAAGTTTGTTAAATTATTTAAGTTCTAAGAATAATGCTAAGATTCTTCTATTCAACTGCAGACTATACATTTTTTTCTCAGATTGTTTCTGTTCTGATGGAAAAATACAATTGTCTTATGATCAGATTCTATCAATTTTTACAAAATAAAATTATTCTATTATCTAAAAAACCCAAACAATTATTTTAATTTACCAGCAAATCAGATTTTTTTTTTAACATAGATACAAATTGCTTACCTGGATAACTGGAGTATGGGCCCAATTCCTTAACATTAACAGATTTGTTCTGAAACATCAGGACCAGGGATTATTTCTAAATTATTTATCATATACACCCATTTTAAAAATACTCCAGTTAATTTAAATGGTTTTCATTTAGCACCAACTCTAGGCATTAAACATGTTTTCTTTATGTGTTTGTGTTGAGAAGCTTCACAGCTCTTAATTTTGCTTAAGGACAACTTTAAAAAGCAAAGATCTTACTAAAAGAATACCATAGAAAGGATTTTATGAGTCAAAAATCTTAAGATTCATTGAAACAAATGGTAAAATACCAGATCAACAGAGTTTATAAAACTCAATAAAGGCCAAATCTGGTGATAAAAAAACAAAGCAAAGCTAACTTCTTTACCTACAGAGATAAACCAAAGGCGACATTTCTTTTGTAGTCCAGCATCTCATTAGTAACATATGAAAAAAAAATCTTTTAGAGTGCTTTGCAAATAGGATTCAGGTTTACTTAATTACTGTATACTGTCAGCTGTGAATCAAAAATTTTAAAAATATTTTTCTTCCACAGAAGCTGTAAAACTTCAAATATTCCAGAGAAATGTTTCAAATTTTAAACAGAAAACATTTCACAATACCGGCAGAATATAGAGCATGTAATCAAAACTGTCTGTGAACACAGTGAAGAAGATAGGTTTTAGAACTTCAAACAAGAAATCTGTCAATGCCCCTTTTACACTCCTTTTCAGAGTAAGTCTGCAAAACCACTTCTACCAATTTCTGTCACCCCCCCCACCGCCAGGTTTTGCCACTTTTTCCTTCACACTAATAAATCTAGAATTTAGAAATCAGACTAACAAACCTAACAAAGCTGGTTAATTTTGCCACCATGTTTTTGCATGCTTTTAAGGTCAGTAACCTAAAGCAGGAGTTCTCAGGCTTGGGTATCAGCAGTGGCAGAAGCAAGCATCTGTCAGGAGCACTATCAAGTTGTTGCTATTCAAGTAGTAATTATCTGCTTTAAGTGCTCATCCAACTGAATAACCACCACTCCATCAGCTCCAAGGAGCTGCAAAAACCGCACACCAGTATGAAATGGTTTTCATACCGCAGGTGGGGAATTGTCAATCTATGATTATGCAACTTCCATTTAAGTAATTTGGATTTATGATTCCCATCCTTGAGCAGTCTTTGTTATACACAATACTTAATCTGCCAGGCCCTTCAGGCCCCTGCTCTCTAAAATCATTCATTCTTTGACTGGCTCCATTAATTGCAATTGCTTGATAATGTAAATAAAAATGATAGGAGTTGTCGTGGTCATTCTAAGAGACTGGAAAACCCTGGCACAATGTTCCTTTATACAGTTCTGCTCGCTGGCTGTCAGCTGGGACATCCCACTCAAAATCCCCAGCCAAGTAGTAGTGAAAAGTCTCTCAGACTTTTAAAGGAAGAAAACAGAAAAAAAAAAGGGGGGGGGGGCTAAAACACGTCTCCAAGATGGACAGGAATCAAAGTCTTTTCCATACCCTCTATGCTGTTTGATAGCACTGGGAAAATGCATATTCAAGATGGAACAATGAGGGAGATAGATAAGTAGGTGTTTGCAGAAGCAGCACAGACCATTGAATCACACTTACAAAGAGATGTTTGCCAACTCCTGTAAGCAAAGACCTCTCATGTATCTGCTTTAAGAAACAGCTTACTACAGACTTATTACAAACACTGCAGGCCACAACGGGGTTTGCTCAGTTTTGAAGCCCCTTTGCTTTTCACTCCCCTCCTAAAACCAAGTCCTTTCCTCAGACCTCTGCATTTCACCTCAGCACTCTCTCCAGGGGCCCCACAGCAAGGGTCGCAACCTTCAGGGGTGACGACCCCAACAAACCGCAACTGCTCGCTGCCAGCTGTGGACCAGGTGCCCTGAAGGGGCAGAGGCCATCCCTGCCTCACAGCGCTCCTTCCCCGTTCCTGCCAGCCCCTAAGGGCCCCCTCACAGCCAGGCTCCCTCCCCACCCTCCTCCCTCGCCTGAGGAAGGACAACCTGGCAGAGCCGCCCCCACCTCACCAACAGCGCCTCCCGCCACCACCGCGCAAAATGGCGGCAACGGAGGAGCCCAGGCGGTGCCACAGCAGCGCCGGGGCAATCAACACCCCTCAGCCGGGCCGGCCGAACGAGCGGGGAGCGGCGATTGCCAGCCGGTCCTTTCCTAGCACTGCCCCAAGGGCGGGCCGCCCTCCAGAGTTTGCGGGAGCCGGCCGGCTCCGGCTTGCTATCGCCGCGGCGGGGTCTGCGGGCTCCCGCTGGCACGAACTGGAGGGCGCCGGGCCCGCTCCGCGACGGCTGCCTTTCCTCTGAGGCGAGGCGAGGCGAGGCGCGGCCTGGCCGTAACACCTGGCAAACCACCTACACTCACAAATCCTGAAACCAATGGGAAAGGAACGGGCTAAATTTTCCTTAAAACGGTAAAAAAGGAATGTGGAGGGACTCCACTCGTTCCAGATTTAGAGCTTGTCCAAACATGGATTTATTGGGAATTACTCTCTGTTGAAAAGTCCTTACTCACTTTTACACTGGTATAAATTAGAAGAGGCAGCCAATTCCTGTGCCATATGACTCTGTTATTAAAAGGATTCCTACAGCAAGAAATAAATATACTGAAAATATTGATCCTTAAAATATTTTCTAGTGGATTTCTGAAAAGCATTCAGGTTTTTTTTTTTTCTTGCTGCTGCTGGCCTACAGCAACAAAGCTGCCTCAAACAATTTATATGAATTGAAACAATATCACATAAAATATTTGTAAAATGCAGAAGTCGGTTGCTATTTTTTTTTCCATAGAAATACTGCAACTTATAATTCTGGGCTTGCCATTTGAGCATAGCTTTTGAACTAGCAAATTTAAAATAAATTGCAGAACTGTCTCAGAAAGACTAAATTTTAAGCTGGTTCAAAGCTTCATGCCATTCAACAAATACTAGAGAGGCAGCTACTGTAAATATGTATTTCCTCATACATAAATAGATGAAAAGGAGACACAAGATTTTCTCAAATATTGATTGATTTTAACATAAATAATTTTTATTTAATGAACTTTTTTTGTTTTCTTTCTTGAAAATATTGATTAATTTTTAACTTTCCATTTCAAATTCTTAGACATTGTATGTTTACATAATGGAAGTATATTCTCTCAGACTCTGCAAGCCCAGGTCAATTAAAAGTGCAGTAAAGGTTATGCTTGTTTTTACAATTATGTGTATATGAGGTCTTTCCTTTATTATTCTTACCTTAAAAAGACTCGCATCAGAACTGTGTCATATTACAGTATTCCAAAATTTACACCACATGTTTAGATGCTTTAATCCACCTCCCCATCTAATTACTGGGCAGACAGCCAAGGGTAAGAAGCACTTCATTCCTACTTCCAACATGACAGGATCTTGGCCAGCACAGAAAAACAAAAGATTTTATGATAAAGAGCTTAGAACTCAATCAGGATTGCTAATGAACCCATTGTCTGAAATTAAATTCTGAATCCACCAATATTATTCAGTAACTTGAATAAAAGTGGAGAAATACTTGTGCTTATAAGCATACAATAAGCATTCATTGTGTGCTTATAATAAATTCTGAAACCATAAAGCATTTTTACTTCTTACTATTAGAGAATGCCTTCTTCTTCGATTCTGGCCTCAGGCAAGTTTCCATCTTAGTTCACAACATCTGCTTTTAGCTGACCAGACTTTAAAGTTTAAAGGGATAATACAAACAGTTCATTTTTTAAAGCTATTTTTTCTTCGATTCCCTTCCCTAGGTGACATCTCCCTCAACGCATACACAAATCACATAAAATATATAGCAAAGCACTCTCTCAACTGCTCTGAGACAGTTTAATTTTTGATTTTCCCCAAGCCTAACATCTGATCTGCCATATGTTTTGAATCTTTCCAGCTTGTGGAGATCACATACAAAGTCATAAACCTGCATGTTCTGGAGCAACACGACTAGAAAATCATGAACACCAGACATTGGTCAGTGATCCATATGATAATAGAATAATACTCGTACTTAGTAAATACAAAGCTGTTAGAAGATTCAGTTTTCTCCAGAACTTACAAATGGAACAAATCAGCTACAAACAAACTAAATGCAGAAAAGTATCATGACATAAGCGGGCTGACAGCCGCCGGTGTCTTCTCTCAGTTTCCTTTGTTTGGTTTTATCCACAATTTCAGAGATGTGACAAAACCATTGGTCTCTAAAAAGTGCCCTACCCCGTAACAGAAATCACTATGAAGTATTAGAAGGTCTTAAAATCACAGGTGCCCCCTGAACTGTATGATTTTTACCATATGCTTGAGATGGTTGCAATCATTCATTTATTAAAGAAATTGTAAGATTCAAGAATTAAAAAAAAATATTTGCAGCTGTAACCTTTTCCAGTCAAAACTGGGAAATAAAAATACGGCAAGAACTAAGTTGCTTAGATGAGGAAAAGAAAAGGGGAGTTTCTTCCATTTTATCCCGTTGCCTTGCATTTACAAATGTGGGCCTGATGTTGCACCACCCTTGCAAAAACTTAAAACAGGTGAATAACTTGATTCGTGGCAGCTGAAATTACTCATGTGCATAAGTGTTTGCAAGATTGGGTCTTAAGAGAGCTAAACGCCGCTCCTACTGGGACCTGGCAATACTGCTCTGCATGTCCGCCGGAGGGGATCTCCCAGACCTGATACAAGGCACTGCTCCTCAGGGCTGCAGCATATGCTTCCCCAGGAAGTTTAGCTCTTGAACTTTGGTTTTTATGTGGCTAAAGAAAAATATATTTAACGCTATTTTTTTTTTTATGTGAGGTGGGGAAAGTGTTCTTTTCTGTACTTTTTTACCTTCATTTCCTTTTTCAGTTTCTTACCCATCCATTTTTTCTTTTAAGAGATTAACTCCTCCCACTGAATCCCTCAAGCATAGACTAGCTGCCAAGGACCAATTTCTTTATGTATAGTATTAGCATCTTACTTCAAATGAAAAAAAACAAGCACATTTCACATTCAGAACTCCACCCTGAACAAATCTCACCATGTACAAACACATTATTTTATGTCACATGCTATTTAGAGACATTGGCAATTTTGCACCTAGACAAAGGAATTTTTTTTTTATTGAGTATAGATTTTAGAGTTCACATAGTTTTACTTTTTAATTTTTGTATATTTAAGTCATCGTCTCAGTTGATAAAATCAGACTTATGCAGAAGGAAAGAAAATGAGATTAATGCCATGGTGATACTTGCTCCTTTGGAGTGTGCCTCCTAGGAGGCAAGTCATTGCTGCTTCCCTTACAAGTAAAACATAAAGAATGTCCCATTGATACAGTGTCCATGGAGTTTGCTTTTGAATAAATGACAAACCTGAAAGTTATATCTGCAACCGCTGTTTTGGAAAATAACTAACTTGGCTATTTTCATCTTGTCAGTTCCAACAATGTACTTTTTTAAAGGGAGTAAGGGAATGGATGTTTTTTAAGCTAGAGCTATTTTGTTGAAGTCAGATCTCAGCAGAAGTATAAGGTACAACAAAATGCTCTCATTTTATTAGCTTTTTTCTCTAAATTATTATGAATCAATGATATTTACTACTATACAATGGCTAACATCTGGATTCCAGATCCTCTGGTAGTTCATTCACTTTGACAAGATTTCCTGTTGGCATAATTTCTTGCTTTGGATTGGAAACTGTAATTCTATCATTGAGAAAAACGATTCAGAAACCCATGAAAAGAAATATTTGTAGATTTCTTTTTATTAGATAAGCATATTATAAAATCTACAGATTTTTGCTAGAATAATTCATTTGTAAAAAATACAAACAGTTCTAATAAAAATTAATGTTATAAATAGTCCCAGTTCTGTGGTGAGCTTTGTGCAGGAACAGGGAACTTAATTGATAATGTTTTCTTGTTGCAGTGTGAGCCTATTTATCATTTTATAAAACCAGTTCCCTGGAGAAAAGAAAGTCTTTTTCTGCCCATGTTTTGAAGTAATATGCACTGTTTATGAATTTCATTTTGTGTACAGTTTTGGCAATTTTTAAAATATTTAGTCATAGTAGTCTTCATGTATCATTCTGAATCACTGAATAAATATATGTCCAAAACATTCATCTTCCAAATCCTCAGTTCTACAAATATTCCTCAGTAATACTTGCAGACCAGTTGGCTTTGAGTTAGGATTGTAAGTGAAAGCCTGCTAACTTGCTGCTGCTCATTAAACCGGCAAGAAAATACACTATGGAAAGAAAAGGTCCATAGAATAAGTCAGGAAATGCAATTCTCTGGAAAAGGGATGTTTCTCATCTTGGAAAAGCTGCTTATACAGAAATCTTAATATGACTGAGGTATTTGTCCACATTCAAGGGACAGAAAAAAATTTGTGAGTTTTGAAAAGATGGGTCTGATATAAGATGAGATTTTAGAATATATTTTGTTTTACACGTAGCATTTTTATTCACCAAGAGAGTTTATGTCCATTGAAATGTTTTTTATTTTGGCAGACAATGGTTTGAGGAGCAGACGAGAGGTAAGGAGACCTTGATTCTTTGTGACACACTATGGCTACTTAGCATCTGTATGTCTCATTCTTCCTCAAGGGAATTTATTTTATTGGTTTTATGTCCACTCCATTTTCTTTAGGAAAAAAAAAGAAGCAAATATTTTAGCTACTGTGCTCTTTGAAATGCTCATCCAAAGATTTCTAGAAAAGCTCATCTTACTTCCTTTCTTCCTCCCCTGGTCCCATCCTAATTCCTAAACTGATGTTGATCAACGGGGAATAAAGCAACTCAGCTACATAAACCATGTTTAAGGAAGCAGTGTGATCCACATGTGAGGTGAATAAGGTCCAGCAAATATGATTAATGGCCTGATGTAGTCAGGACTAAGATACATATATATTCTAGAGGTAATTCTGATAATTTTAAACTGTCTTTCCTAGGATGACAAGCTGCTTACTCAGTTATTTCTAGTAATCTTGTGTACTGTAGCTATGCTGTGCATTTTAAGTTAAATGGCAACAATATGCCAATTAAATTTCTGCAGACTATATGATCTGAACACCCTACAGATCCTTAGCTTTTTCAAAGTAGGTCCATGTATACAGATTTTGTTTGATCTCTGGTTCATGTCAGCCTGGTTTTGAAACATATCGTAACTAGAAGATATTTCTTTATGATATGTTAGTTATCAGGAATGTGATCTATACTGATAGAGGGGAAAAGAGTTCATGCAGTGATCTTTCTTCAGAAATGAAGTTTATTCTCCTTGCATTAAAGAGCATGCATTCCTCAAAGTTTGTATTTTCTCCCATACTTATCTATTTTAACTTTTATGATCATAAAGAACATTGCCTTGAGCCTTATGATTTTAAGTTTAATAATTTGATGCTTGATAATACTGTAGCATTTACTGATTGCGTCATAAAAAGGTTAAGTGCAAAACTGTGTCTCTGGTACACAGCTAACAAAGTGCAGTGTAGTCCTGAGCAGAGCTTTAGGATATTATTGCAGTGCGAGTAATAAGCAGTAGGAAGCACAAGTGCAGAAGTAGTACGTATCCTTGCAGATGGTGGAAGGGACATAAGCCAACCCTCCTGACTCCGTATCAGATACCAGGAAAACGTTTGTGTTTTGCAGCACTTGGACCGTATTGATTTAGGAACTTAACATGATGTGGGCCTTTGAAAGGTGTGAGGAAACTGTACTGTTGTAGATGCAACAAGATGTTGATGTTATAGTACAAACAAGAATGATACAAGTAGCTAATATTAAAGTATCTATTATGTTGAGTACTTCATCATACTTCTTGGGTTCACTGACTTTCATGTACAGATCTATGCAATTCTATTGCACAAGTCTTGAAAGCATTTGAACAGAATATTTTTTCCAATTTAACCAGATTTGTACCTCTGTAAACTTCAGCAGCATTGCATTTTTTGGACTGAAAATCCTTGTGAAACAAGTATAATTCAAAACTTGAAAATAGCAAGTGTCTTACATTCTGCAATGCAGTAACTTGTACAGATGTTCAGCTTTCAGTTGGGGCACTTGAGGCAACTGTACCCCTTCCTGCCATGTTCTCTTCTGAAAACAAAACCCCAAACAAAACAGAAAATTACATGAGAAGCAGCAGAATAGAAAGCCTGAGTATGCTCACACTTAAGAAATTGTCCATCACCAGATGGGTTTGTTCCAACCAAACTGTGGACTCGACATTGCAGAGCACGTCAGAAGTAGGCATTGAATTAGATCGAACATGTTCTGGGAAACTTCCAAACTGAGAAGTAAAGGCAGTGACTGAAGCTTGGGGACTTCTCACCATCACAGAAACATTTGAGTTCAAAATCCCACTGCACTTTGGCGCAAAACGCTGAAGATGGTTTACACAGACTCAACTTATCCTCAAAGTAGCACAACTGCTTTGGTGACAGTGGAGAACCTGAGATATCAACATGTTGCAAAGAAAGAGGAAAAACTTCTGTCACACAGAATTTTTGATAAAAATGGAAGAGGCAGCAAGGAACACAGCTGAAAAATGCAGTATGTTGACACACTACCAAAAGAAACAGAGTTAGATATGAAACACTTTTATAACAAGCTGACTACTGACAACGATACAGAAAGTAGGTGACAGCATTTCAAAGTCAAGACATTCTACATACTCGTTGATGTGTTTACAACATAGATGAAAGAGCAGTTTCAAGATTTCACAGAGAAATGCAGGCTGACACATTGACGTTGATAAAGTTTTTAAAACATCTTCTCATATAAAGCCATGAAGAAAACTTTGTAATTTGCATATTTAGTCCCGCTATTCACTAATCAGCCCTTTCACATATTAATTCAAACCATATAGACTTATTGGTAGATTTTTTGTAAGATATTCAGAAGAGGACATATATTTAAATACGTAAAGAAAAGATGGAATGGTCAGTGGACTGAGGCTGTATCTGCAGAAGAACTCAGGATGCCATAATGCTCTGACAGTTTTGTGTGTCTTCTGCTGGAATGTGGTGTATGTGTTTTCTACTGAAATGTCCTGTGGAAAATTGAAAGCCTTGGCTTCTTATGCGTGCTGGTTTTGGCTGGGATAGAGTTAATTTTCTTCACAGTAGCTTGTATGGGGCTGTGTTTTGGATTTATGCTGGAAACAATGTTGATAATACAGGGATGTTTTAGTTATTGCTGAGCAGTGCTTACACAGAGTCAAGGCCTTTTCTACTTCTCACCCCACGCCGCCAGCGAGCAGCTGGGGGTGCATGAGAAGCTGGGAGAGGACAGGGCTGGGACAGCTGACCCCAACTGACCAAAGCGATATTCCACACCGTATGATGTCATGCTCAGCATATAAAGCTGGGGGAAGAAGAAGGAAGTGGGGGACATTCGGAGTGATGGCGTTTGTCTTCCCAAGTAACTGCTAGGTGTGATGGAGCCCTGCTTTCCTGGAGATGGCTGAACACCTGCCTGGTGATGGGAAGCAGCGAATGAATTCCTTGCTTTGCTTTGCTTGTGTGCATGGCTTTTGCTTTCCCTATTAAACTGTCTTTATCTCAGCCCATGAGTTTTCTCGCTTTTAGTCTTCTGATTCTCTCCCCCACCCCACCACAGGGGAATGAGCAAGTGGCTGTGTGGGGCCTAGTTGCCAGCTGGGATTAAACCATGACACTATGTAATTCTGGGGAAAACTTGGGAGCTTATAGAATCTAGCAAGCCACTACAAAGTATGGTAGGGTTCTCCCTTCTCATTTTTCCAAACAGCATTATAGTTACAGCACTCGCTCAAGATCCCTTCCCTTTTTATGACGTGATTTCAACCAACATCTCCCACCTTCTGAGTGAAAACTCCAGTTACTCAATTATTGGGTTTCGTGGGCCAGGCCTGTCTCAGCTCTTTAATGGTAAAACCGTTTGAAATGGTATGGAATAATTAAACCTTATGTAGAAAGAGTGTATATGTGCCAATAGGACTGTATGGCTCAGGAAAATACCCTGAGAGTTGGGAGACTGCCCCTCCCAGCCAAATCACTGCATTCCACTGGGCTACAAGAGAATACAGTCATGCACGCTCTTGTCCAAATATTTAATTCATGCAAAGGAACCCAACCAAATACCCACTGTAAGCAAGGAAAGTATTTCTAGTGACATCAGTGGTGTTTGGATCACATTTGTGAGGAGAGCCAAAAGGTCAAATCAATATTTAAAAGTGGAAAATTTAATTTGTTCACATTCTAGTAACACTGAATTTCAGGAGTGGATTTTATGTAACTTTTAAAATTGTTTAATTTAGTATGAAAGAAACTAAAGATTAAAAACTTGTCCCTTAACAGAATGCTTTTGCAAATCATACTAACTTACAAAAAAATAATGAGATCAGCTTAACCTAAACTATTGCTGCAGCATCGCTAGATGTTAGAAAGTGTGGGTTTCAAGTGTTTATTAGCATTCATTACTGCTTCATACTCATTTAGGCACCTTATTTTCCTGTAAAATAAGCTAGAATTGCAACATCTAGGCAAATGACTTTAACATTTGGTCTTCATAAGCTGACTACAAAATACCTAGTGTGAAAAAAAATAAATTTCTTTGTGACAAGGAAGTGTTGTTTTGCTTCTTGAGAAGTTGCTGACAGATTTCTTTTTACATGTATTTTTAGCTAATTAAAATACTACCTGAATATCAGGAGCATGTTATCTATCTCCTGTCGCCTTGTTCTAGCTCTTGTTTTTCTCTTGGTTTTAGCCTCTACAGAGCCACTGTTGTAAGACCAGGGAGTCCATAAGAATCTCCAGTGTGAGCTCCTGCATGTAAAAAGCCATTCACCAAGTCACCCCTTTTTTGAGACCTGTAACTTTTCCTTTTCTCTCCACCCTTTTTTTCTTTTCTCCAAAGTGTGAACTTTGGCCTATATTCACGGTCTGTGCATAGACTTTGGAAGTGGAGGGATTTGAGGCAGAAGCATTTCCTTGGGCAAGAGAAGTGGCAACAGCAGGAGTACCAGGGAAAACAAAGTGTTAGGATAAATCTCCTCAAAAAAAAAAAAAATCACAGTGCCAAGCTATTCCTCCCAGCTACTGCATATGTATGGGGAAGAATCTTAATCACCAGCACATGAGGTACAGAATATAGAACTACAGAACTTTAGAATTAACTTAGATAAACTCACAGTATTCATTACAAATAATAGTAATTAAAAAAAACCTGAGCGTGAGCAAGAGAAATGCACCAAAGTATTAAGACATAAGCCCAGCATTCATGCAATTTTAGAGCACATATTTATCATGTTGCCAGTCAGCACACTGCAGCTGGCAGCTCTGCTACGTGGGTCTACCATGGCTTTCCAGATGCCAAAGAGCAGCAAAGAGTTGTCGTGATGGAGCCAAGATCTAGCACCACAATAATAACTGTGCAATAAAACAGTGGACATCAGCTCAGTGGTGGTGGTTTACTCAGCAAAAGAAAGAAAAAAAAAAGGAAGAAGCATAGGGAAAGGCTCTGAGAGTGGCTGAGACTCCTGGAAGGGGTATCTGGATCCTGACTTCCCAACTTTGATAGCACCTGCCTTGGTCAATTCATAAAGAAAGATCTGGTCCTATTTACTTACAGGTATTTTGTGTTTCAAAAGTAAATTTTTATTTCCCCAAATGCATTCCAAGCTTTTAAGACAGGGTCATTACTACTGCTTCGTGTCATCTGTTTCAGAGACTAAAGGGAATTCACAGTGGTCTTTCACAGAGACTTTCTGCTTTCTCATTAGCCCATGGGGTGTGCGTTGTGTGTATTTCAAGGGTTGAAAATACAGCTTGGGTGTTACCTGGTCCTTCCTGACACTGAGAGCATGAAACGTGCCTCCAGCACTAAACACAGGCCAGCATGCACTGGAAACGTAGAAATATAAGCACACACGTGTACTAGTATGTCTAGCTCTAAGAGCAAAAATAATCTACAGCAATTATCTTAGGGAACAAGAGAGCAGCAAAACTCCCCCTTTGAGACCACCACTGCTGCATGACCAGCCCGAAATAAGCATTTTAACCATTATTCCTTTCCTGCCAATTAAACAGTTGTACAACGTGTCACTGAAATACAAGGAATTTCAAGGATTCAGACTAATTTCCCAGTAACTGCCACCTCACTTCTCTGGTAGTAAAGCATAGCTTTATTATTTAACTGTTATAATAGTGATTCCTGTACTGATTTCTGGGAAGCCCACAAGCATTATCATCACAGTAGGAGAAGTGTAAGATTTTAAGATTTATTATACTAGTGCTAGGAAGTTTGGTTGGCTTTGTCTTTACACTTGGACAATTTGGTACAGATTCCAGGTGCTTGAGAAATTTACCTTAATAACATTGTGCTTTAATTTGTTAAAACTGCCATCTTTCTGTTGAAGACCATTTCAGATGATGTGGTGGAGTAGGACAGAATCAGGTCTATTCTCCAGACCAAGAGGACACCTTTCATTGCCGACAGAGGACAGGTAAGTAAAAGCTAGTGAAATACCGTGATCACCATTAACGTGACACAGGAATTAAAACAGTGGAATGAAGGAATAAGAAGTGCATTTTCACCTAGAGCTGGTTGAAAAAAAGAGAGGTTTTTATCCTGGTAAAATTCTAATACCTCAGACTGCTTCCCTTTTAAAATATCCAATTGTTTTGAGACTTTCCATCAAAACCTTGGGCAAAGGTGGTATCTCCAAGTGGAATATTCTGATTATGGTGAAATTTCAGCAGAACATGGCTTTGCTTCAACAATATTTCCGTAATTTCTAATTCATTCATAACAATCTTGTAGAAAAAGGCATTAAAATGAGATTTTGCAGGTGCAGAATTTATTTTTTTGTTTCAGTTATATTTTTGCATTATCTACATTTTTCCTAGTTGTATTTTAATAGTGGAAATCTTGGCAATGTTATTTGCTGCTGTCATAAAAACAAGCCATCTTTACCATGATGATTTATATAGCTAGACAGTATGCAGCATGTATCTGAAGTCATATATAGTTGAAATTTGCATGAAATTATATTTTTATGTTATATTTTGACATTATACAAAGAACTGTTGACCATATGTTTGGAAAGGATTTAAAAACCACTATCCTCATATTAACTTTGGGGGAGGGGCTTGCTACTTATCAAATTTCTATTCAATATCCATGACATTTCAAGTAACTGCTATTTTAAACATCAAAACCCACAAGAAATATTTACAGATGTATCGGAAAAGAGAGGAAAAAACATGATACTAAACACAAAAGGTGCTGCTGCATGTCATTACTGTAACTGTTGCATTAAACCAAGCTTCTTGGTTAATAATCTACCAGTTCTCAGGAAAAAGAGACAAAATATTTCAATCGTATACATCCATTTTCGCTGGTTTAAAATGAATTCCTTTCAAAGAAGGTAGCAGTTAACACTGCAGAGGGATTTTTGCCCCTTTGCAGTGCTCTATAGTTCTGAAACACTACCTGGGAAGAGGACTTCAAGGCAGTGGAAGGGCGCATAAGATGAGTTCAGGAGCTTTCTGTGATTCTGCATCCATTGAATCATTAGTACTTCTGAAACTCGAGAACACTGGGTATTGCGTAAAATAGCTTGAGGGAACAGCTTCAGAACATTAAAACACAGTCCACAGGCAATTTTCTAAAAGAACCCCCCCTTTCCATAGTTCTGTCCTCCTTTTTAATATTTTAAGCTAGATGCCTTAAGTGATATATGTATTACTTTCAGTATAAAATTTCTCTCTTTGACAGACTGCTTTGGTCTGGGGGCCCCAGTGCTGCTGTCTGCTGGGGGCTCCAAACCGCTTCCCTCAGCCCACCGGGACCCCGGCACACCTCCACCAGGGATGCTGCCGTGCAGGGTATGGCACAGTTTTCTTTGTATGTATTGCTTTCTTCTGTGTGGGGGTATGGAACAGTTTTCTTCTGAACTGCGTCTCTTTGTTCGTGTGTTGGTAGCTCTTCAGAACCAAAAGTGTGGTAGGCACATGGAAAAACACCGAACAGTCCCACTGCTGCTCTTCGTTAGTTGGTGAACTGAGGGGTTAATTCTACCTCTGTTACACTGATGTAAACAAGGCATAAATACAGTCTCATCTATAATGCTAAACTAAGATAAAATATATATAAATAAGAGTAGCTAAAGCCTGAAGTTTTCAGCTGGGTAGTTAGCAGCTTTTAGAGATGTACAATTTTTTAATTTTTATTTTAAACTGTAGAAGTTAGAGGCAAAGTTTCCTGTGGGTCATGAGTGGGGGCAAAGACTGAAACCACACCAATCACTTTATCGTGGGAGTGGTGAGCTTAGAAAGGCTTGCTGGTTTTGTTTGGCTGTTTGTAAAATCATCTATAGGGGGTTTCTGCCAAAACAACAAGAATAAGAGAGCTAGAGTTTAAAAACATAAATACCTGTAGTTTCTTCTGGTTTTAGAGTAGTAGAGCCTTGTGTGCACACACATGTGCATAAACTATAATAGCAGATAAGTGGGCACAGTTTTACTTGCATGCAAAACCAGGTGTTAGATAAAATAACTGTTCTCACATCAGTGACAACTTCAAAAATAATATAAATGCTACAAGTATAAAAGGTAAAAAAAGTGTTTCAAGCAAAGTCAGTTCTCCTGCTTATTGATTCTGGGAGCTGATTCTCCTCTTTATCGCTCCTTTTTACACCACTGATGCCAAAATACAGAAAATGTGAATACTAACACTGTAAACAAAAATATTTTAAAATGAGCATTGATGGGTAGAATGTACACAGAATTCATAGTTTTAAAATGTGCATGAAGTAGTATACTGTTCAAGCAATAGTGTACAGTATCATGCTTTCCTAAAATGATCTTTTAATTTGAAGAATTTAATCTTGCTAAAAAGCAGAACGCAGATGTGAAACAGGTAAATGTTTACTCATAGGAGATACACGGGAGAAGAAATTCAGCAGTATCTAAAGAACCATAATAGTAACAACAGTGGAACAGTGAAGTTACAATTGCCTAGAAACAGCATAAAAGAGTGGAAAATTTAGCCTTGTGCATTGATTTAAATAAGAGCCTGCATGTATGTTGTTAGATCATATTGAAAGTGACATTGTGTTAAGAGGATTCAGCCAATGAAGTTGTACTGATGTAAGCTCAGGCAGAATTTGGCCCTGCCTATCACATATATTATACATGCGCTGCTCATTCTCTTTTGTTTTGCTCCATTCTGACCTAATGGTTGTCTCTGTTGCCTGTGATGCTGACTTCATCCTTGACCCTGGCTTTCTTCCTCTCCCTGTATCTCCTGTGGCTGCGTATTACTGCTCTCATTGCTTTAGCCATCTATTTTTCTACCATAATTTCATCCTCGCTGAAATCTTCCATTAAGAAATCTCATGTAAAGCTATCATTGAAGCTATTTGCTTTCCTAATTTGAAATGCTTGTATTTTGACCTTAATGGTTCTCAATATAAGCACCCAGCAGAAACATTAAAATCAAACTACTTAAGGCAAATTTTAATGTAAAAATATGACCATTTTCATCCTCAGCTATCCCTATCAGCTCTTCATTGATTTCAGGATCTGTTCAAAATATCTCTCCTTGTTTTCCTCCGTGGATTTTTCTCCAGACTACCTTTTCATCTAAAGGCTTGGCTTTCCATTCCACCTCTCCTTAGGAAGTAACTTTCAGAGCTGCGTGAGTACCAAATGCCATCAAGTAAGACTGTGTTACACGCAGCTTTGTTTGCATTGTATATATACAAATGCAGATAAAGTCAGTGGAGAATAAGGTCCCATTGGTCAGTGCTATGCAAGAGTGCCCCGGGATAAACAGACCATCTATGACACAGAATACCCCTAACTGTGACCAAAGGGTGTATTTTGCGGGGGGGGGGAACCAAACCAACAAGAGGAAATTGGGTTTTCAGAGTTGAGAGGGAATGGTTAGGATGCAAAGCCTGTAGCTACAAGAATATTGAATATAATAGGGAACGTGATAGAGTAACCTCTCAGCCTTTCTTCTGGCATGAAAGGCAGTGTTCATAGGGGAGGGGGGCATTACAGTTGCCTTATTTCTTTTCCCTTACTCATAAGTCTCTGAAGGAAGACACCCTGCTAAGTTGTATACTTCCACAGCAGCTTAAAGATCCTTGCAACTAGGACAAACACGAAGACTTCTCAGCTCTCCCCAGCAACTCCAAATTAAAGCTGTAATGTTCCTGTGAGTTTCCCCCCCCGATTAGCACCATTCTCCATTCTATCCTTTGTTACAGTTTTACCAGCATTGTTTATAAAACTGCTCCTAAGCTGCTGCTGCTATCTGAAGAAAGCCCACTTTCCTCAATCCTTCCATGCAATCCTACTGCTTTCCCATTTGTTTTCAAACTTCATATGATAATAGCTGTTTCTGCGTGACTCCTTTTAATTTGCTACAAATTCCAGTCAATAAGAGAGACAAAAGAGAGAATAAAAGATGTTGCGACAGCGAGCAATGTCTGAAGAGTGCCATGGACTTCCACAAATGTCAGTTTACTACCACATTTGTACCAAAACCAGTAACATGTCAACACCTCATGTCTGTGGAATACATGCGCTAGCCACTAGGTAGCTGACAACTCCTGTGGCCCAAGTATGAACAGCCACCATTGCCTCCCTCATTCCCCTTTCAGGGATGCTAGTAGCAAGTCCATTTCCAGTTAGGCAAAAGAACTGGAGTACCTCCCTGCATTACTCATGAATTAAATTCATTTTCAGTTGTCTTCTAACATTAGATATTTTAGAAATGCCTGTTGGGCAACAATATTTCAGTTTTCACAGATAAGTGTTGGGTCTTGCTGCTTTCTTGAACAGTAACATTATTTTTGATCCATTTAACTCATCATTTCCATCTTTTGTAGCTATAATAGGAAGCAGTTGCATAATCAGCTCGCACATTTCTGTAGCTGTGCCATATGGTCCTGTGGTTTGCATACCACAGAGTGAGGAACAAAAATAAAAGTCAGACTGTAGCCATCAAAATTCTGCCCTGGAAAGCTTGTGTGCAGCCAAACCCTCTACTAGGAACATGCCCACACCAAATTACAGCGCTAAAATATTTCCTCACAGAGGATATGAAAGAGATCCACAAACTCCAAAAATGGTGTTGTATGGGAGGACTTTTCGAAAAACTAATGTACTACATGCCACCCTGCAAAAAAATACTACAGGAGAAAGCAGGCAACCAGATATAGGCAAGGCAATATGACATCATAGTTTTCTAGATGAGTTTCTATGCTTAGAGAAATGTTAGCGAGTTCTGGCATTTGAAGGCTCAAAAAAGTTCATTTTTCATTTTTAAATGACTGTCCTGCCTATTCCAGATGCAGCCGTACCTGCTACTTGGTACTGCCCCTCATCTGTCTGGAGAGGGCTTGTCTCATACACCTGAACATGTAACCTGATAACAAGGAAAGCATGGCTCCCACTTATTTGCCAGAGGTCACAGCAGACTAGAAACATGGCATGCTTTCCCATGTAGGGAGGAGAAGAGACAGAACAGTCGTCCCACACCATCCCATCACTGTCCTCCCTGCGCTGGAGCCTGAGAAGGGCCTTCTGCTCTAGCCTGACACAGAGCTACGCCTGTCGCCAGGGATGGGAGCTACAGTAAACTTCAACATTTTCCTCTACCAGCTCACAGAAGTTGCCACCTTTTCATGTAATTAGGAAAGCCAGCTCATTGTAGTTTTTCATATCGTACCAATGAAGCTAGTTTTCATTACCTGTAGCTGAGAATAAAGAAAAAAGGAAAAGGGAAAAAAAAAAGTCAGACAATTTTCTTTAAAAATAAATGAATGAGTCAAGTCGCAGCAAACTACTCACAAGATAATTCATCCTTGGAATTTAATACAGAACAAGCTCTGCAGTGCACCAATATACACTTTAAATAATGCCTTTCCAAGGCATGTTATCCTCTCCTCTTAGTGAAGAAAAAAAAAAGGAGGGGGGGGGGAAGAAAAAAAGGTTATATATTCAAGTTCAATAACTATTATCGCTACAGTAGCTGGTAGACACTGCAGTAGTATTGCAGACAGTTGACTTAGAGGTATGACTACTTTCAGTATGAGCAGATTGCAAGAAATTAATTGCTTTTCTCAGATTTTAGTATTGATGCCCCAAGGAAAAACTGAAGTGGCAACAGAAGCAAGCTACCAGTATATCACAGCCCAGACTGAGTAATTGTTCTGATTTACTACTGGGCTGGGAGAGCCTAAAAATCAGGTTACTTAGTTGCCTAGACTAGGATATATGGTTCCTGATTTAAATGTCTAGATTTGCTCCAGGCCAAAGAACCTGGGAGTTTGAACCAGGAGCACGTACAGTTACATGCAGAGAGAGCTGCCAGGCTGGAAACGCAGGTCAAGACCTACCTGTCTGGAAGGGTTTCATGGAGAGTCTCTGTAATGGAGGAGAGAAGCAATGGAGAACCAAGATGACAAGTGCTGGATTTCTTCCTCAGTAAAACCCAGTCATAATAATATTCTTCTCAGGGCACACCAAAGGCTGGCAGCTCTCTTTGTGCTGGGCGGGATTCCCCTGGGTGGGCAGGGCAGGACCTCACCAGCCAGGGCTCATCCCACCACCCCCAGCCAGGGAGCTGGGCAGGGAGAAGCCTGGGCAACCCCCAGCATCCATCTGGCACCTCCCAGGGCACGGGGACAGCCCAAGGCTGGGCCGGGACATCAGCCCACGGGTTGGCCCACAGCCAGGCAGAGCTGCAGGGCACCAGAAACCAGCACTGTTACAGCATCACCAGAGGCTGGTGGCTCCAGTCTGGGCTGAAGTAGGGTCCTGGGCAGGGTGGGGAGAGGCCCCAGGTGGGGCTGACCGGGCAGTCAGTGCTCCCAGGGCCCTGGCAAATCTCAGTGTATGTAACCACTTCCAAAAAACAAAAGGGAAAAAAAAAATCATCATATTAATATCCCTGGTTTTCCTCCCTTTGCAGAGCTAGGAGTAAAATTCCCATTCATTTCTGTAGGGAAAAGTAGCATCTCTCCTCCACCAGGAGTGGAGAGGAAGGAACTGCTTAAGAATTTCTGGATCAGTAACTTATCCCTTCCACTCAGGCCCACAAAATGATGTAATGTGCAGGTGACAGCTCATGCCTCCAGATTCAGTATTTACTGAATTCAGTAGGTGAAACTATGCAATTGAAGAATACTGTATGCACATTTTCTGAACTCATCTGTACCTTTAATTCTAGCCTTACTAGAATATTGCAAATAGTCTACAACTTTACTTTCTAGATGATAAACAAGCTGATTTTGTTTTCAACATTCAGCCATGGGGGATCAAATATACCAAAATTAGCATGCACTTCCATAATTTTTTCCCACTCCTTTTACTACTCGTTTTCGTAAATAAAGCTTCATAAAATGTCCTAGGGGTTAGAATTTGAGTCCATTTTCAAAGAGAAATTTTTTGGCATATCAAATGTCTGTAGACTTAAAAATTTGTTATTCTTGGCTACAATGCTGTCACAGACATCCCAGCAAAACAGACATTTATACTTGTTTTACTTTCTGATTTGACTCCGCTTATTGTGAATAATTGTGAATAATATTGTGACTAGAAAGCAAATACATACTATTAAAGGAATAACAGCATTCTGCTGTTGTCTAAAAGTTTTAGCTAGTATTTGACATGCAGAAGATTAAAGAGTCTCCAGAAAGTTTACTGTAATGACTTTTTTTTTTTAAATTAAACTCCATAAATGAAAGTTACAGTGCTACAATATTGATTCTTCTTCAAAAATTAATGCAGTGAGTACTTTAGGCATAGTGCTTTCAGGACTTACTCAATGTTATCAAAAATGAAAACAAAATCTGTGGTTGTACAAGCTGGCATGAAAAGTGCGGGTTTTTGAAGAATTTTGTAATTCTAAACACCTGATCATGTGTAAATTATTACAGAATTAATGTACCTGATTAAATTTTGCTCTGACCAGCATTAGGTATGCATCTTTGTCCATAATGACTATGCAAAGTTGAAAATTTTTGGAACATCCTTTGCCTCCCTGATTCTGTCAACCAAACCTGGATCCTTCAAAGTAGCTGCAAGCTGTTACTGAGGAATACTCCCTCCTGCTCTTCTGACCGCACACATGCCCATCTAGCACATGCTGCTAACAGCGGCACACAACCCAGTTTGATGCCTTCAAGAAGGCTACACATGTGTTTAAAGTTATGCACACACTTAAGTTCTTGGTTGGATGAAGTCCAATATAGCGGCTTGCAGCTCCTTACGTCACATGCAAAAAAATGGTTCAGGAACAGTCGTGTATACAATTACAGGCTAATTTCTTAGTCTTGATGATTTTGAGATGTTGAGAGACTTCCACCAGCTATGCTCCATGGTCTTGCTTCCAGAGAAACACTAAAATCAGTCCATATCCAATTGGCAGGGTCAAAATACAAGCTAGCAACTTCTCCCACAAAACATCTTCAGCTCTCTACACAAGCCCAGGCAGCCTAGGTGTACTCCACTACTTCTAATTTACAGTAGTTTTGCTGCGGTGAATTTCAGAGGTACTGTGGGCGAGATTAAAACTCTGCTTGGATTACAGCATACAGTAATAAAACCCTGTGGGTTGATCTGTAATGCTCAGCAGGTGTTTCACATCCAGCCCTTTTCCCTTCCATTTTCATTGTTTTAGGTCATCTATAGGCACCCAGGTGCAATAGCACTGGACATCTGATGCTGTGTTGCTCTATATGTCTCATCCTTCAACTCCGCAGGGAGACTTCAGTGGCAGTATTTCAAAAAGTGCCCATTTTAACGGCGATAACAAGACCTAACTTGGACAAAGCAATTTACAGAAACTTCATTTAGCCACTTTTGTCTCTATGCCTTGCTCTGATTTTGCTGTAGAAAATACCTGGGTCCCTAAAGTCCCCCTGCTGCAGACCTGAAGAAGCTGATGTTTTGGCTAAGCAGAGCATCGGGGCATCCCTGTTCTGCGCAAACCCATCAGGAGGTCGCAGACCTGGCTGTCCCGAGCCAGGGTTCGGTGCCGGGGCTTGGCTCCGTAGGCAACCTCATTCGCAGCACAGGCAGAACCGAGTTCACCACAGGAGTGCTCTGACTACGATCTGTACCCGAAGGGAACGTTAAATGCTGGACACTTAAATGATGGTTTAAGGCATTTTCAGGCTGTGCATTGCACTGCCATAGATGCGGTTAATCCTAGGTCTGCAGACCAGCACCTCTGCCCAGGGCAGGCACAGCATTTTCCCCGCATGCTTCTCCCTGTCTTCCTTAAGCATCTTTTCATTATTCAAAATTATTTCAGGGTGTATGATCAAAAAAAGGTATTAAATTGCTCTGTTCCTCGCAGGCAGTTCTTGGAACTTAGCGATGGGGATGGGTTCAGTCCATTTTCCAGAAAGTGCCTCTACCAGGGAGAAATGCATAAAGAAAAGAGTATTTCATCTGGATAACCCAATGTTTCCATTACAAACACATAACGTCTAATTATGTACTCCATAAATCTTCATATTTTGTTATGAAGCCCATAATAACAAAGTCTGATAAATAGATTCTCTCCCCTGGCCACTACCAATTGAGTAGAAAAAATACTTATTTATGAAGCTTTATTAATAAAATGTGAATAATTCAAACAGCTTCTTCAGTGAAGAAACAGCAGTAGAGTGTATTCTTATTTGCATATAAATGAAATGATGCTTTAGTGTCAGAGTGAAGAATTAAATAATATGAATTTTTACAGTGCAGTCCTGACAGCCTCATAAATATTGTGGTCATAAGTTGCAGTTTCCTAAAAATCTCATTTTATCTTTTATTACAAAAATATGACCAAAGGGCCAAGTCCTGCTCATTTTACATGTGTGAGCATTCCCAGTGACAACACAATTATTCAGTAAGTGACGTTACCAGGTTCAGCCTTATGTCAGTGGAGCACAAGCACAGTGTTATCTGCATGTCTATTAGGAGAACAGAATCTCTTATTTAACCATGAGAAAAACCTTCTACGTTGGTAAAATATAGAGAACAACAAAGACAATTGTAACTCTACATTCAAACAGATGCTCCAAGTAAAGACAATATACAACGTGGGGAGAGGGAAAGCGCTCAGCTAATATCCATAAGATGCCAGTTTTCCCCTTAGTTACGCGGGTACCAGTTTGGCCAAGCCCAGTATCCCTGTTAGGCTGTAAGCAATCCCAAAAGCTGCAGCGAATATAAAAACTTGTAAATGACTTTAAATGGATTGTTGCTGCTGAGGAAAGCTTTGATTTTGTCCCTTTTAATTTTGTCTAAAGGCTGAAAAAGTCTCTGAAGCACAACCCCCACCCGGCTATCTTGCTTTGCTTTTGGCTGTAGCCTCAATCATTTGCTGAGCCACATTTGACAAGCTGAGCTCTCAGCAGACTGCAGTATTTGAGCGTGGAAGGACTGGGTTTGGGTAGAGGGAGCTGAGCTGGATGAAGCACCTCCTCCTAGGGGACAAATAAAGGCAAGGGCCAGGGACGCTACTTCAGAATCTCCTCTGAGAGGTGTGGAGCAGTTTTCAGCAGCTGGGACAAGAAGCAGGTGCCGTCATCTCCCCGTTACCTGTCAGTGATATTTTTCTGGCTGCAGTGCTGTGCAAATGGGATGGGATAGGATAGTCAAATATGGAAACAGCATACGTGGAAAGGAAAATGAGATCTGGGGTGGTAGGAGGAAAAGAATTATTTATAGAGGTTTTGGAAAGCTTATAAAGTATGGGAATTTATTTATGAAGTCTAGAAAAGAGGGACTACGGGTGTGTATATTCTGATCTCCTGTAAATTACAGGCAATTGTATTTGACCCTGAACTGAGCCTGCTGTACCTAAACACAACATAGCCTGGTTTTGGCTAGTCTGCATTTTCCAGGAAGGCACTGAGTCTCAATCTGAAGACATCAAGAGACAAGGAATCAACCACAGCCCTTAACTGTTTGTTTCAAGGATTATTTATTGTCAGTGGTACTGAAGACTACACTGTTTTAATTTGCTAGATTCCAGCTACTAGGCATTATTTCTTCTTATTTCACCCTCTGGTAGGTTCAAGTGGCCCTTATATTCCATATTTTTTCCTGTGCATGTATGTATACAATGTTATCAACTCACCTTTCAATTTTTTTATCCAGTGGATAGGTTAAGATTTTTAGTTCTTCAATTACATGGCATCTTCTCTGACTTCAGATCATTCTGTAGATCTTTATACTCCATTTTTCTCGGTATCCATCTTGCAATGTGAGCATCAGAACTGTGCACACCAGGCCTTAATCACCCTCGGCAATTTGCACATACAGGTAAAAACTGCCACCATTAACATCTGCGCTCTGTCTATAAGTCAAGGTTTGCAGAAATCCTTTTTGCGACAGCAGACTCATCAGCTGCCTCATCAGTCCTTTTCAAACTTTTCCATTGTGTAGGAGAGCCTACATTCCTTATTCTTAGGTATATGTCTTCTATTGATTTTGTTAAAGCATACTTTGTTTGAATGAGACCCAGTCTATAAAAGGTCAAGAATTCCTCTGCATCTTTGCCCGAGGTCATTTTTATACCTATTTTTAACTCCCTTTAAATAGGCTGTAGAGGCTGCTATATTCTGGCGTATTTTCTGACACCACAATCATTCTTGACATTTCAGATACAACCGATCAGAAAATACTGGCAGAGACGGTCACTGCCACATCCACGTGCATTATTCTAGGGCTGCGTAGCGTCGGGAAGTGCTCATTTGCATGTGAGAGCAAAGCTGGCGATCTCAGCTTTCCTGTAAAATGGTTGAGGTCTGGAAACGGGAAATGAAAAACAGAAAAAAGGACTTTAGTCCCATGGTTTTTAAATCAATCTCTTCATGTTAGTGCAAGACTCACGAGTCCTGAATGATTGAATTTGACAGTATTCCTAAAGGGCACAATAGCATGAAGAGATTTCTCTCAACCTGGTGCTAAAGAGAGAAAATTTTGCCATAGAATCATATTGCCTAACAAAAAGAGGAATTAAAAGTTGGAAAGCATGTTGCATTTAGGCTAATGAAGACTGAATAATACATTTAACAGTCTATACTATCATTAAAATGGAATTTTGTATAGATCTGTATATGTATATATATTTTTAATACTGCCAGGGCAATAACTACCTTTATTTGCTCATTTCTAAGTAGTTTCTGATTTCTGATTCTAAGTTTCTCATTTATGAACAGATGTTCTTGGCAGCAGTGGGATGTAAGGATCTCCTACCTCTGTCTGTGCTGGATACAGTCATCAGTTATCTTCCTGGATCTTGCTTATCTTTTTCTCAAGGCTGGAGGACAGTACAAACACGGAGAGACTTCTACTAGCTTAATTGACCTAGGAGGAGGTTAATAGACGTGCTCTAGTGTCAGCACGGATTCTTTTAGATCTGTCAGCAGATACAAAAAGTGAGATTCAGCTGCATATTCTGGCAGCAGTGGATGCAATCGCACAGCAATGTTTTGATCCTTTCTTGGAGAGCTCCCAGAGGTGGGCTTTGGCCATTGCTTGTCAGCCGCAAGGAACATTCTGCGTGGGCCTGGCTTGTCAGGTGGCTTCTCATCCTTCAGATCCAACCTAGAGATAAAGCCACAAGAGAAGACAGTGAAGCAGTTTGGCTTGCAGAACATTAGACACGATGCTTTGTTTGTCATATTCGGTTGATGTCATTTCTTCTCTTTCCTTCTGAGAAGTTCCTGCCTTGGTGCGTTGTTAGAACTGGAAGCTGAGCGCTGAATGAGAAGATGGAGCCTTCTCTGCCCCAACAGCAAAGAAGGGTGTTCTGCTTACTCAAGCCAACAGAAAAGGAGGAGAGTCTCATGCTGTAGCAAAGGCACAGAAGCTGTGCAGAAGCAAAGCAGAAGCTGTGCCTTTACCTATTCTACGTTCACTCTGAATAAAGCAAAAAGCAGCGAGAGATACGTAAGCAAGTACTGAGGAAATCTAGTGGAAACAGTATACGTAATCTGTCACTGTCCTGTGAAGATGTACATGAAGACAGACGTTGATGAAGAGGTGACTTTTGAGAAGATAGTCGCATGAGGGGAGTCATAGCCAATTTGACTGAACTTCCTCCTTAAACAGAGGAGAAGCAAGAAGGTAAAAGCCTTTTTTAGAGAGATAAATGAAGGCAAGCATCAAGGCTGGCATTTCTGGCAGACTATAAAGAGTAGGGCAATAAAATAAGAGACAATATTAGATTATATTACAAGTGCAGTTATGCTTGTGAGAACAAATAAATGTAAATTTGACATGACGGAGAACCAGAATCACTGGAAAGACAGCACGAGAGCGCACAACACACTTGGATCAATAGGAAGGGAGGAAATGGAGAGGAACAAGTGATCAAGGTAGATAAATGACCTGGGTCTAAATGAAAATGGTTTTAGGTGTTGGAACCAAGATAAATTGAGATATTGCAGGGAAAGAAACCACAGCTAGACAGGGTCTGGATCAGAAGATAAAATGAAACGGATTTCTCACCGCGTATGAATGCAACCTAAGTGATGGGGAGAAAGGCAGTATGTATATGACTGCCAGAGAAATGCCAATAACGGGAGCTGTATAGAAACGGTGATGAGTCAATATTCTACATGATGACAACTCTGAGGCAGGGAGGCCAAGGAGGTTGGCTGAAACCCTGACCTGCCCAGGAGGCAGCAGAGTTAAATACGCAACTCATAAATAATCACCAGCTATTTTGCAAGTATTAATTTGAAAAAGTAATCCATGGTTCAATACAGCATTCAGCAATGACTGCAGGTGAGATTGTCCCGAGCGGTTCATTGAGAATGACGGTGCCCGTCATTAGCACTAGGACAAGCCTATGCTCATGAATGTCTACACTGCCCTTCCAACTTCTGTAAGATTACATGGATAAAAGAACGAACAGAATTTGGCCTGCATTATTTTGTCATTATCCTTCATTTAATTCATGCTTGGTATAATCTGCTTTTAAATACTGTCACCCTTAACTGAAATTATTGAGAGTTAGCGTACTTAACTTAGCTAAATCTCAAGCTGCTGCACTGGCTTATTAGTGTTCTTAACAGAAAGTGCAAATTACAACAACTGTTGGAAAAAAAACCACATGCATCAAAACAAACCCCCCAAAAGCACCAAAGCAGCTCAGCAACTCGTTTCTGCACCCTCCTTCTAAACTGTGTAATAGGAGACTTGACAAGTTAGCAAAAGTGGTGGAACCTGTTTTCCTTTTAACGTTTTTGTTAATCTAAGTGCAGCTTATTATAAGGTAACAGGCAAGTTACAACCTTGCCTTGGGAACTTTGGCAGCCCCAGGCTTGGTTGTTACTGACCAAGGGGTGCAGTTAGGTATGTCTACATGAAGTATGTAATAAACAAGAGTATTATAGTTCATATCCTAGTGAACAAGAGATCTATGCATTATCAAATGCAGGAGAGCTAGTCTTTAACAAGAGCAATGTTTTTTTATCTTAAAATAAAAAAAAATAATGACCAAAATGGATAAAAGACAAAAATTGCTAAATTCTTTCATTTACAAACAGGCAACTGTATTGGCTTCAGTAAAATCCCATCACTTTAAACCACAGCAAAACGTAATTCCAGTAACTAGTCTCTTTTCCTAGTCCTGCTCATTGTTGGTCAGTGGCTACAGCGCAGTCCAGAACCAAGATGCGTATTTATTTTTAATTTTTTATTCTGTGCAATCTCTTTTGTTACATAATTAGGTAATAAGACAAAGCTGCAAGCCAAGTTACATTCTCCATTATTACTAGTGTAAATGGAGAGTAGCTTCACGGACTCTGGACTATTTAACTGAATTTATAGCCGAGCTAATGAAAACAAGATCTTATCCAGGGATTTTAATTATTTCGAAATAACGACATGTAGAAAAGAAAATTTATAAGGGCTGAATATTGCTGTACAGAGCACCAACATCTTCAACAGCTGCAGACCCTCGGAGTCGGCAGACCCAGACAATCCTGAGGTACAAGCCGTGTACCCACCGCGTCCCCCACTCTCCGGCCGGGGCGCTTCGGGCGGAGCGTGTGTCCCCCCCGCCCCCGCCCCTCGCAGAGGCACCGGAGCCCTCCTCGGGCAGCGGCACCGCGGTCCCTCAGCAGCCGCCAGGAATTCGCTCAACGCCCGCACCACGCCGGCTGAACGAGGATCCCTCATTCCCCACCACAGGACGTCCGTTACGAGCCCAGGCAGCCGGTGGCGGGCGGGCAGCCGGTGGCGGGCAGCCGGGGAGACCCGGGCGGCGCTGCCCGCCCCCCGGCCGGAGCGGCCCCTCACAGGCCCGAACCCGCCGTGCCGCCTGACGCCCCGCTCCCGCCGCTGCTCTGGGCGGGCCTCTCCTCGCCGGCCGACCAATAGCAACGCGCCTTCCTCCGACCGGCGATCCCATTGGCCCGGCCCGCGGCTTCCGCCGAGGGCCGGGATTGGTCGCGGAGGGGCGCTCGGCGAAAGGCGGCAGCAGGCAAAACCCCGGCGCGCCGCGGCAGCCCGCGCCCCGCGTGAGTGAGTCCCCGCGCGAGCTCCTCGGCCCCGCCCGCACCGCGGCCAACCGCCCCTCAGGCCGCGGCCATGGCGCCCCTCCGCCGGGACGGGGGGTCCTGCCCGGCGCGGCCCGGCCTGCTCGTCCCCGGGGAGTCCCCGCTCCGCCCGATCCCCGCGGGGAGGGTGGGGGGCAGTTCCCGTGGGGCCGGTCGGAACGAGCGCCCGGCCCGGCGGAGCGGAGCTGAGGGCCGGCTCCTCGGGGGGAGCTGAGGCGCCCTTCTTCGCCCTCCTCCCGGCGGCCCCACGCCCGCTGGCGGACCCGCGGGGACCCCCCCGCCGCCCTCGTTCCAACGCGTGCCTGCAGCGCCGCCGCTCCGCCCGTTCCCGCCGCTCGCCTGCGGCGCGGCCGCTGCCGGGGGGGCGGCGGGGAACGTCGGCTTGGCCCAGGGTCTCGCTGCCGGCGCTGCCCTGCAAAGCCAGCCTGCCGTGACAAGCGCCGGGTGTTTGTCCTTTTGCCTGGCAGCACTGGCGTCGTCAGCGCAAACCGAAGTTCTGGGTGCGGGACTTCTGTGGCGTGGCTTGTAGCAGGCGGATTTATTGTCTGTCCGTAGCAAACGTCAGCTTGTTGCAAGACTTAATCCAGCCGCAAAATTTGCTTTTTTAAAATGACAAAGTAGAGATGTTAACATCAACTTTTGTTTTCGGCACGTTGAGCTTTCTCCAGGGGTGTCCGTGTGTAAGTTCCCGTTTCAAAGAGCTTTGCACTTTAGTGGCAGCAGACTGTGTTCCGGTTAGCAGCGTTGCTTTAGCCAAGGATTCAGCAGCAGTATCGCTCATTTTTGTGTGCAAGGTTCAAATGTCTGACTCGGAAGACCCTGAAGCTATGTGGGGTGTTTGAATCTGTCACTATCTGTGGGGTTTTTTTTCTTATTTTGATATTATGGAGAACTTTTTAATTGGTGATGTGATTTAACTGCCAGAAAGTTCTTTGAGCTGAAACTTTGATCACTTTGGTCTTCCTCTTAACTTCTCTCTGATGGTGTCTTTTGAGTGTTTTTTAATGTATGAACTAAATATCTGACTGAATCAAACTTTGATGTTCTATTTTATAACTGTTATGCCCACTTCCAAATGAGTAAGCCATTTTTAATATACTCACGTATTCAAGGTATTCTGTTCTGCAGATGGTAGCTTGTGCATTTAACATAAATGAAATGACACCATGAGTTACTGAGCCCCTTTCACCCTCCTCATGGCCAGCACGCCATGGACGTGTTCCCATGGCGGTTTGCAGGCAGACAGAAGCGTCCATTTTCTCGTTCCAGACAAGGTGTTTGTGGCCAGCCTTGAACTGGAAGAGCCCAGAGCAGAGGCTGGCGTGGGGCTGAACCAGAGCAAGCAGGCCGTGGTGAGCAGCGGGAGGTGCCTGTATTAATTTGCACTCCTTATTCTGCTAATGAGGCCATGCCCTTTCAGGTTTGGAACAGGCTTATCTGCCTACTCAGCTCTAGCAGAGGGAGCGTCTACCTGTGAGAGAAGAGAAATATCTCTAATCTCATTGCGTTGGTTTGTAAGTCCCACTCTCCAGCAAAGCTGCCTCAAAAAAAGCAGCTTTTGCCTGTCCCTGTTATGTTGCATGAGATGAAAGACTAAAGGTAGCTCGGATTCTCTGGGGACAAAATATATTTCTAACTCCATAGCTGAAACAGATGAATCCTTTAATTTGAAGTTTTTCAGAATATGTTTCCCGCGTGTGGAAAAGTTCAGCCAGAACTTTGAAGGTTTGGCAAACTGACAAGCAAGGAAGATCTTTGAATGGAACCAGTGTTGGGCAACTGTAAGAGGTGGTGCTTCCAGGCTCACTTGTCGCCGCTTATCCTGCCTTTCTTTTCCTCATTAAATAGGATTATCAGGGTTTTTTGATTGTACAATATTAGTACACTTTACTAATCTACAGTTTTATTTACAGCGTTTCCAAGATTTGGTAAGAAGCATTTCAAAATAAGCATGTGGTATTATTTCTTGTTAGGGAGGGAGGGCAACAAATACTTAGGCCTTTTGTTGATCTTATCTAGAAGAGAGAGAAATATCTCATATAAGAAGATTTTTTTTTCCCCCCCCCCTTATAATTTCTTTCAGGATTTCTGTCTTTGTACAGGTGTTGCAGTATGCAATGCAGCTATTCCTGTGTGCATCAGTTCCTTGCTGTTCAAAGCAAACTTCAGGGAAAAAATAATGCTTTAATGTGAATGAGGAAACACACAAGAGATGAAAGAAAATCACTTGTGTCTAAGCTTATCCTGCAGCCTTCTTTCCCTTCCCCCTTTTTTCGTCTTACTAGAGAAAGAGTGGCTTTACTGGGATGTTTACTGGTTTTTTTTCTGGGACGATGGGTGACGCTTTGTTGTTTTAGGTAGCAAAGAGGAACTCCTCAGACTCCCTAAATCTCATCTCAGGAACTGAGTGCAGCGCCAGGAAGTGTCCTACCAGATGTGCTTGCTCCCCTAGGTGTCCAGAAGTGGTCCTCAAAGTCTTTGGATTTTTTCACTTCAGGTCTGTTTTGTAATGGAGACAGTGTTGAAGTCTCACTGCGATGAACAGCACCCTCATCAGGCTGAAGACTTCCATGAGAAGCATGAGCAGAACAGCAAGCTGTCAGGTATGTGCTAAGATAGGGATTGCTAACATTATGTTTTGTTGCTGACATGATTCTTCATTGCTGCAGGAAGTTTCAGCATCAATTATAACCCTGTCTGTATATGGTCCTACTGTATAAAGAATTAATGAAATGAAAATATTTGAGAGTGCTTTTGATTTTAGGCTAATTCCTGCTTTCCATGTGTTACAAAACTTCAGCAGCAGTAGTTTGTCACAATTTGCTATCCCTACTATTTATTACAGAATATGTAATTATAAGAGGATACCAGAATTCCAAAAAGGCAGTCCTTGAGAATAAAACTCTCTGACCAGACAAGTACACAAAAATAATATTTTGCCTTTTAACCTGTAATTGCCAACCTTATCCCCAAATTTCTTTAGATGTGTCTATGTGCATAAAAACACTGTTCTTGCTCTTACCAGAGAAGCTGAACTATGAACGTGTGCTCCGATAGTGTTTTTGTTGCTCGATTTTTTGGGTCTCTTTGTGAATGTACTTCAATCTGGACTTTCCGTACAATGCTTGCTCAGTAATTGTGGATGGTCAGCCAGCTTATATGTAATGGTTACTGATTTTCCTAGAAACAGTCCTCCGTCAGTCCCCTGCACATCCATGTCCGGAATTACATAGAGTGATGCTGAATAACGTTTAATTGTCTCGCTTTGCAAATGCTTTTCATTCTAGGAAGTAAAGAAATGACTTTAAAATCTGCTCACAGAAAATGTTGGGTATTATTATACATTGATGGTACAATGACTGTGTGTTCTCTCTACCCAACTGGGGATTCAGGCCCCCAGAAGAGAACAGGTGATGTTTATACTGCTGTCTATCAACAAGGACAGTCGCTGACTGTTTCTAGCACTTTTGGGGATCTTTCGCATAAGAAGCCGTGTTGAGTTACTAAATGCTCTCAGTGCCTTGGGTAGGCACTACTCGGGCCTAGGATCTGCACCCTGTGTCACCCAGCTCATAGTGCTCTGATAGCGTTGAACTCCGTCCAGGCAGGAACCTGAATTCAGTGTTGGACAAAACAGAGTATATGGCAGATTCTATAGCAGGTATTGAGAGAGCTTTTCATCATTGTTAGTATCTGTTAGACTGGTGGCACAAAACAACCCAAATCTGCTGGTTTCTAAAGACTTAAAAGATGTGCCTTTGGAGTCCTTGTTAGGAGTCTTGGATTTTGCCAGTTAAGTTCTTTTTTCCTAACCAAGCAACTTTACTGGAGAAGTTCCAGTGCAAATTTTATGTTGTAATATACTGTCAGTATATTTTTTTAGTAAAAACTGAAGCTTAAGCAACTCTCATCAGAAGTCAGCCTAAAATGCAAGCGTTGGAACAAAACTGTAAGTTGCTTTATTTGGAGCCAGTTAGATAGCAAACCAGTTCTAAACAATGTTGTTCTAACAGAGCCTGTTAGAACTGTATCACTGTTGAAAACAATTTTCTAGCTCTGTCCTGTGGCTACTGACCTCTTGGGATGAAGTTTGTGTAAGATGTTTCAGAACCCAGTAACAGGATTATCTTCCTGTGGGGAAAGGCCTATGTCTTTCTGTGATGCAATAACGTTTTGGTGTTAAGTTCTTTATAGTTCTGTTATGTGGTTTCAGCTCTTAACGTCTTTTGAGTATTCCTGGGGAAAATGGAACATGGTACAAATACCAGCCTTTCCCCTTCCTATATTTTCTGAAGATTTCAGAAAGCTTTCTTGAATGTCTTACGTTTGTTATGTAATACATGAACATTTGTGTAAAAAGTTGAAATTACTGTGCGAACTGTAACTGGAAATACCACTTTTTAAATGCTAAAGCTTTTTATCAACAATTCTTTTTTAGTGACAAAACAACAAGAATTACAGCAATAATAGATAAATTTCATAACAAATTTCAGAGCACATGGGCAATATGAATGCTATCAATTCAAAAAATGTTATGTAGTAACCTCTTGAATTTTAATGTTACTTTCAGCAGAAATTTTTACTATATTGACAGGAAAATGAAATGATTCTTCAAACTTTCTATGTCCTACTTTCCAAGGTGTTTAACTTAATCTGGCTGTGTAAAATTGGGAAATAACCAGAATAACTGTACAGTTGACCAGTTTTCCGTAGCCTTTTGCTTCAGGGATTATCTGACACAGGGTCCTGTACATCTTGACTGTTAGTACAAGTCTGGTCATTTTTGTCCTAGGATATTTTTAAAGTTTTTAAATATGATTTCTAGCAGAACTGATTAACCTTTTACTTATATTTGTTGATCAAAACAGTATCTGAAATGAATGTTAGTGGTTTTGGTGTGTAGCATAGAGTTTTCTTTTCATTCCTGACGTATCCCCCCTGAAATGACTTAAAACAAAATACCTTGGAGAAGCAGAGGGAACAACTTAAAGGAAAAAAATAAGTAAATGGATAGTAAGAGAGGCAGCAGGCTTCAGTTCTCAAGAGTATTTTTGGTATGTTGGTTTTTATAAACTTTTGAAATAAAAAAAAAATTACAATCAAAAGTTAACTATAACTTGAATTACCAACTAATTTATTGGGCTTTTACCAGGAAGAAAGGGTTCTCTAAGCAGACTTCAGATTTTGTCACTGTATAAAGTGAGCTAACGTAGAAGGCTGGGGATGCACGCTAATCCATGCTTCGTTTCTAGCATATCAGTAATATTTTGAAAATAATTCTCATTGCTTGTGACTTACTGTTTTGGTAAAATGTAGTACATTTTTATGTATAAAATACAATTTATATATTTGTTAAATTTAATTTTTTATTTTTAGGATGAAAAATGTATACACGTTTTTTTTTCTTCTATTTGACTGACTTTCCAAATACCAGTTTGTGCTTACTTCTGTACAATAAAATGTTCTTCACCCCTGTTTTACAGAAATTAGTCACAGCCTCTACATACTTCATAGCTTCAAAAGAAGTGACTTCTTATGCAGGGTATAGAGGATTCGTAAACTGAATGGAGAACTACATAATTTTTTGAAATAATACAGTACAACATCCTTGTTATGCCATCTAGTGATGGCAGCACAAAGTGCAGCAACTTAAATGCAGAGCAAACGTTTTTGGGTGTTTACTATTTTAAGTAACAGTGTGAAAGATTGCATTATTGATCTTAAAAAAAAAAAAAAAATCCTACATTTTTGATTTGCATTCCATGGATGTGCTCCTGTGCTTACAGAAACAACTATTATAGTTTTGTCTTTTATGAAATTGACGTTGCAAATTTCATGAAAACATTTATCAATGAGCTGTAAACTGATGCCTTACTAACCAGACGGCTTTTGCCCTCTCAGGAACTGCTAGGTGGCAAATAAGTAAAAAAAAAAAAAAAAAAAAAAAATTTAAATGCTTAAAAGGGAGTGTGATGAAGACCAACCATAATATCAAGTATGCAGATGGTAATGTCAGCAGGGATAGATACCAGTCTGCTGTTTCTTCCTCTCTTTATGTGAGTTCAGTCCTATGAACTGAAGTGTGATTTGCCTCAAATGTAGATTAGATACTGAATCAAGCAACAAAATTCCTAACTTACTTTCCCTATTCTTTCTACAGCAGGAATAAAAAAGGATATTGAAAAACTTTATGAAGCAGTGCCACAGCTTGTAAATGTGTTCAAAATTAAGGAAAAAATTGGAGAAGGTAAATGTTTTATTTTAGCTTGCTTAGACTTAGATTTCTTTTGGTATTTCTAATTTAAAAGGTACAAATCTTGAGATCCCAATATATGCAATTTAAGCCAAATGCCTTTTTGATTTGCTTCTTGGTCTCTGTAGGAATTCCAATATGTTGCTGAGCATAGAGGTGTGTTAATTAGGGATATTGTCAAGATACTTTCTTCAAAATCTGGTATATTAAAGCCTTTCAAAAAGCCAGCATTCCAGTTTCGACAACTAAAAATTTTTGAGATAAATTGCAGTAAATAAGTCTTTACACTCCATCCTTTTTCTCTTTTACATGAGAAATCTATTTATACGCAGCTGTGTTTTGACGTATTTAACTGCTGTTCCTTAACTTGGCTTTGTTTCCACTGAAACCCTGTGGGCAGAGCTGGAGGAGGAGACTGAAAGATTATAGCTGCTTTATTTAAAAAAAAAACCCACCACTTTTTTTTTTTTAAGACATACAGTATCAAATTTTAGAACACTTGTGTATACTTTGCCTTCAACAGATACTATTGCAGATACCTTCAATAAAATTAGGCATGACTATAAATAGATTCTTAGGTACTTCTGAGTGTGGCATTTCAGCACTTTTTGG
The DNA here is from genome assembly GCA_020745775.1 of Theristicus caerulescens. Taxonomy (NCBI): domain Eukaryota; kingdom Metazoa; phylum Chordata; class Aves; order Pelecaniformes; family Threskiornithidae; genus Theristicus; species Theristicus caerulescens. The sequence continues at coordinate 62,349,004 of CM036562.1, read as the reverse complement.
AACTTTACCCATTTGCCCATTTGATCTCTGAAACGCTTTGTGACACTCCACACTTTTAAACAAAGATGTGGATGAGAGGCTGGATTGTTTTACGGCTGTTTTGTGATGGAATACCTGTCATGGCAGGCTAGATGGTTAAAAGTTTTTCTCTCAAAAAAAAAAAACAAACCAAAAAAAAAACCCAAAGCCAAAAAACCCAGCTCCATTCACCACACCAATACAAAATTTCAAAAACAACAAAAAAAGGAGTTCTACCTATCATAAAAAAAGATAGTATAATTAAACAAAATCTCTGGTTATGAATAGTACTCTGATTTTGCTCTTGGGAGCAAACAATGCTTTTAAAAAATACCACTTGCAGTTCTGCAGCATATGAGAAAACAAGCTTCAACTTTAGACTCCACTCCGGACTCACTTTCATTTTAGCAGTTCTCACCACCAAAAATAATGTCTTAGGTCAACTTGGTAACCCTTATTGCTATAATCAATTTTACTGAATGTATGGGACTCTAGATTTTGTTCATGACTGCAATAAGTATTTAGCTGGCATTTTGATGTATGTGTGCACTTACAGACTGTTGAACTAGCATGATGCAAACCCAATACTTAAAATGTAATCAAAAGTAATTTGTACTGTTTAGTCACATGGAACAATACTTCAACTTGTATGTTCAGATATCTCAGATCATTAGGATAAATTAACCTCCGAAGAGGTGTATTAGGATATCCTTAAAATTAAATGGGTGGGTGAGTTTATCGTACAGTCCAAATACTCCCTTTCTCAAATGAGTATCATGTTCTGTCTATGTGGTAATGCTCTGGGCTAACAAATAGTAAAGTTACACATCATGTGAGAAGTCTTACTTTATAGATAAAGTAACAGAATTAAGAAAAATGTAACAATTTCAGAAGTGCTTTGAATAGTAAAGGCAGTGCTTTCCAGATTAGCATTATAGAGCCCACTTACATCGTAGGGAGAGAAGAGTTAGATGTCAGATGAAAGTAAGCTACCTAAACAAGAAAGCAAATCAAAGATAGGAAATTTACATTCAAAGAGGTCTGTGTCCCAGGCAAGTTAGACAGTGTTACATTTGCATTTTTACTGACATAAAAAACTTGTATACAAGATCACTGAAGTCAGTAGTAGAAAAAAGGAACTGTGTTTTTCTCTTCTAGAATCTGCTTTTGATGTGGTATCAAGTCTACTGTAGGATTGTGAACAGTTAGATCACTTCTGTAAAAATCTGAATTGACCTAATTAAAAATGCTGAAGACATTGTTTTTGTCCCTTCTTTACAGGTACTTTTAGTTCTGTTTACTTGGCCACAGCACAACTACAAACAGGATATGAGGAAAAAATGGCTCTGAAACACTTGATTCCAACCAGCCACCCTCTGCGAATTGCTGCTGAACTTCAGTGCCTCACAGTAGCAGGGTACATAAACAAAAAGTTATGATTGTCATGACTAAACTGCTGAACATTGTCTCACTGTTCTGTATTTATTTATTTTAAGTTTTGGCACTTTGCCTGCCTTTTTTTAACCACAGAAATGTATATTCTTTTTATCAAGAGCAAATAAGAAATGGAGTGTCTTACCTGTAATGGATGCCCTTTTCTGCTATAGTCTCGGTTTGTGGATGGTGCTGTATTTTGCATCTGAGAAGTTCTATGATGTATCTCTGTGATAACAAAAATTCCAGTTCTGAAATATTTGGAAAAATAATCCCTTCATCAGAAAATGTGGTTTTAGCAATGTTGCCAGAGTGTGCTGAATAGCACCTTCTTAAAGTCGTTGGTATCATGAAGGTTAGGTCCTACTTTTAATTACAGCGTAACTACAAACCACGGGCCCACAAATAATCTGCGGAGCCCTCATTGCAAACTGCAGAACTCAGATGGAACATAGCAATGAGAGGCAACAGCGTAACTACTGACTGCTGATAAGACTGCTGTCAAAATATAAATTAGATTATAAAGGAAAGCCTGACTGAAGTTTTTAAGAAATAAAGGAAAATAAACATCCATTTTCTGCTCTTTATTCAGTGACATTACTTTTCTTCTAGGGGACAAGATAACGTTATGGGAGTTAAATATTGCTTTAGGAAAAATGATCATGTGGTTATTGTTATGCCATACCTGGAACATGAATCCTTCTTGGTGAGTCCCAGACTTTTTAATGTGTAGTAAAACTGTTTAATTAAAAGCAGTTGCATAATTACAGTATCCAAATAATTTTTCAGGATATTTTGAATTCTCTTTCCTTTGAAGAAGTGAGGGAATACATGTTTAATCTGTTTAAAGCATTGAGGCGCATTCATCACTTTGGTATTGTTCACCGTGACGTCAAACCCAGTAACTTCCTCTACAACAGGCGGCTAAAAGAGTAAGTCTGTCCAGATGACCATATTGTGATCTCATTTGGGGATGTGTGTGCCTTGGCAGAACAGAGTCAATTAGGCGTTTGGTTTTTTTCCTTCCAGCTGCATAACATGTGCTTAAGTAATAAAGCTAAAAAAGATTTTTTTTTTTAATTTGTAAAACTTTTCTTTCTGTGTTTAGGGATTTGAGGAGGGAAGGAATTTTTTTTTCGTACTTAATGTAATATCTGCCTCATAGAGTGACAAGGACCTGAAAAAATGAAGATTTTACTATTGAGTAAAAGTACTAAATTGTTGCATTAGAATGAGAAGAATAAAATCAGTATTTTTTTTTTTTAAGAAAGCAGCTAATAGTGACTTGTGGTGCATTGACTGATATTTGTACATTTTTACTCTTGCATAGAGTAAAACTGATACAGATAAGATAGCTGCATTTCAGCTGGTTTCACTTTAAATTGAAGTAATGTTTATAACTAGTAGGGTTGTGGTTTTTGCCTGTAAGTTACAATATTTAAAGACTGTAAAAAGTGAGGTACTGCTTTTTTGTGAAGAGCTGAAGTGAATAGAATAAGGTACTCTTTCTGTGCTAGCAGTCCTATATCTGTATTGGTGAGTATTGTGCTATGTACAATTGAGACATTGAGGTGCTGGAGCGTGTTCAGAGAAAGGCAACGAAGCCAGTGAAGGGTCTAGAGCACAAGTCTTATGAGCAGTGGCTGAGGGAGCTGGGGTTGTTTAGTCTGGAGAAAAGGAGGCTGAGGGGAGACCTTATTGCTCTCTACAACTACCTGAAAGGAGGCTGTAGCGAGGTGGGGGTTGGTCTCTTCACCCCAGTAACAAGTGATAGAACGAGAGGAAATGGCCTCAAGTTGCACCAGGGGAAGTTTAGGTTGGATATGAGGAAAAATTTCTTCACCAAAAGGGTAGTCAGGCCCTGGAACAGGCTGCCCAGGGAAGTGGTTGAGTCTCCATCCCTGCAGGTATTTAAAAGACGGGGTAGCTGTGGTGCTTAGGGACACGGTTTAGTGGTGGACTTGGCAGTGCTAGGGTAACAGTTGGACTTGATCTTAAAGGTCTTTTCCAACCTAAATGATTCTGATTCTATGTAGTGAAAGTTTGTAGGGGAGATTTGATTATATTTTGCCAAACCACAAACTTAAAAATTTGAAAAATACTGATTATTTGGGTTTTTTTATCTGTCAGAATGAATTTGTACTGTCGTTTTGCTCTTCCAGCATTTGTTTGAGCCTTAATCTCTACTTTGGGTGTGAAGGCCATGGAGTTGAGTTTGTCTGAGACCCACAGACAGCTGGGTTGTCTCTGTACTGCTTGTAGCAAAAAATAATTCTTTTAAAGATAGATCCGAAGGGTCAACTAATGTGGTCTTACCTGTTGGAAGACTGAAGTAAATTCCAGTAGTATTGCTTGAAGTCTGGCAAACCTCTCAGCACTGTTAGTCTTGTCTGTCTTCACTGCTACATTTGTGCCTCTGCCCATGGGAATCCTGCAAGGATCAAGCCACTTATACTTGACTGTTGGCTGAAGGTTTGGAGCTGTAGGACTAGAAGAACCCCAGAAAGGAGTTGCTGGGAATATTTTTTTAACACCATTGGAGAAAGTATGCATTTGAGAAGATTTTGGGACAAGAAACAATGAAGATAGATGGGTATAGGGTAAAAACATTCAGGGGATAGGAAAGACAGGACAAGAGGAGGAGAAGGAGAAAAATAGGACTGTGATGCTGGCAATAGCACAGATAAGCAACATATTGAGTAAAACGTGAAAGAAAAATAAGTAAACAAGTAATGAATAGTAAATTGAACTGATTGATGGATACTTTGTCATTCCTGATTCTAAATTTGTGTCTTTCAGGTATGCTTTGGTAGATTTTGGCTTGGCACAAGGAACCCCTGATACGAAAATTGAACTTCTCAAAACTGCTCACTCTGAAGACCAGCAGGGAAGTTGCTCGCAAAATAATCCCACCATAGCCTTGGGAAATGGGGTTTCTGTCAGTGTCGCAGCACCTAAACAGATAGCTCAACAGTCAGCCTCAAAAGCAGCTGATAAAAGGTCCAGCTCACTTTCAAAAATACAGATTAAACAAGGAAGAGGAGGAAAGGTTCTCAGTCTTTTTCATTACTATTGTTGTATGTTTAATGTGTTACTTCATCCAAAAGGGGGAGATGTAATACTTGAACAAAAGTTGTGCATGCATATCTTGCAGGGTCTGAATGTGATGCAGAGTCACAGTTTTCATATTAAAGTGGCTAGTTTTATGTAACCCTATTGGCATCATTCACTATCTGTTAGATATAATACAATGCCGAAGGCTGCACAAAACCCTAGCGTGGGTTACTATTTAGACAGCCTTAAATCTTTCTTTAAGTGACATGTACTGTGGAACTCCTCCCCAAGCCAATAACTCTTCATCTATGCTTAGTTACTTAGTTGCATAACAAATACAGTACAGATGACATTCAGATTGTCTTGGGGCACTTCTGAGGTGTGATTCGTTTTGTAAGCATGTTTGCTGTTCTGTCTAGACCATATTTTCTTCATCCACAGTAAACTGATGCCTGGAAGTGACTTGCCGTGCAGCTGTTCTTATTTTATGTCACTTCACACTTTTTTTTTTTTTTGAACTGTCAGTATCCAGCTGACTGTGTGTTAGATAGGATCCTTATTGTCCTTTTTGTTGGTATTGTAGGAGGATTCTGCGCACCGTTCTGCCCAGCGCTCTGTCTTTGGAGAGAGGAATTTCAATGTCTATAGTTCCACATACCAGGAGAACTCAAGTACAAAAGTAAGGAGTATGACTCATCAGTAAGAGCAATCTGTTGCATATTTCAAAAATGATAGAACTGGTTGTTCTGTAGGACTGGACACTACTCCAGGATGCTGTGGAACTAAAAGCTTTTGAGGAGATTATTAAGTGTGTCTTTGCTGAAAGGCTTGAAGAATTTTTCATTTTTGTTTCAGTCCCTTTTGAAACTCTTTATAGATCTAGTTATGTAGCTGTCTCCCTAGCTGATCTTGTTCATATGCTCAATTAATGTTTTTTCCTACACATGTGTCTGTGCAACTAAGATATACTTAGCTTGTGAAACTTCACTTTTTTTTTATTTTGCAGTTGAAGCTGGAGAGAAAACTTGCAATAAATATTTTTCTGTACTTTTTGTAATTAGTATTTAATATGACAAGGGGGAAACCCCAACTAAATTAGTGGGTTTGGCCAACAGTGATCATCTTATTGTAGAATTAGAGTTAGTGCCTGTGTGTTGCTGTGACGTTTTATATACATTTTTTTTGTTCTCATGTTGAACCAAAAGAATTCTTGGAATGTTATACTAACTTGAAAAATACTTGTCTTGTAGCTTCAAAATATCTAATGTGTATTGTTTTTTAGTAAACACTGAAAAATGTTTTCCAAAGGGGATGGGGAGGAAATCAGGATTTTAGAAAGCTCCAGTGTCTGTTTCATAGATGTTGTGGTATTGTTAAAAAGGTTTGCTGTCTTCTGTTCTAAAATTGCACCTTCTTGCTCATGAGCACCTGTTCAGTCTTAGTATTTTAGGAACTCGCCTATCTATATGTAAAGGCAACCTTCTTAAATATGTCACCTTCTCTAAAATATCTACATTGCAGCTCATAAAACAATCAAAGATGATAGATGTTTCGTCTAGGAAGTTAGTAACAAAGAAGAAGATTATTTCTACCAAACCAGTGAGCAATGGGGCAGCCAGGAAAGCTGCCAGTGGTTGTCCCTCAAACCTGACCTGTGACTGTTATGCGACGGATAGAGTTTGCAGTGTTTGCCTTTCAAGGTAATTTGCTTTGATAATGTTGTACAATTGTCTGCTGTGCTGTCAAGCAAGGTCAGAAACTTAGATTTACTAGATAGCTGATTTAGTAGGTGAAAGATAGCATTTGATCTGTGCAACAGATCTTGAAACACTGAGTATGCTCTTTTTAAACAAGAATAGTTCATGGAATTCGTGAAATAATTGGTTTACTGCTATCTGCAGCAAGAGAGATTCGCTGGTAATGATTTTTTTCATTGTTGCATTTCATTATCCACCTACATGTGTTGTAGAAAATCGCTTGAGTTAATTACAACAGTTGGAGAAGACAATACATCAATCTGTCATTAGTAGTTATCTGTCAGGCCTACATCATGCCAGTGGTTTGGAATCTGGAAATCATGAAATGTAGAATAAAAAGGAACCACGACTGTTTTGTATTTTTTCATTTAAAAATAGTGTTTAAGTTTTAATAATAGGCAGGTTAGAGAATCTTAATAACTCAGTTCAGCTCCATCCCTCTGCAGTTAGTTTTGGTTATGATCTGCTATTGCCTTTTATCCACACATTAAGGAACACAGATGAATGCAGAGAATTCTGCTTACTAGGCATAGTCATGAAATTTTGGGGTCCCTCTCTTCCTAGACTGTCAAAATATGGTGATATCAACTTCATTTCAGAAGTACAAAACATGAGGAATTTGCCAGACTCAAAAGAGAAGTGGCCCATAGAAGGAAGGCACTTTAAGCCATACAAGAAAGCTTTGCAAAGTTTTTGTTTGTTTTTTTTTGTTTTTAATAATTATAATCTCACACCTTTTAGTTAATCTAATGAAAAGTAAATTCTTGTCAACACTCAGAAATAGTGAACCTTAGTTTGCTGTGGACTTATACAAAGCCAGAGCATTCACATTCAAGAATCTAGTGTATTTTTTGCCGTTGATTAATGAGTCTCAGCTTTAAAGTTTAAAAACAAGACTTCAGCAAAAATGATGCTGCTGTTGAATGAAACTAAAAGAGGTCATTGTGAGTGAAGTATGCGGTAAGTATTTCTGCGGTATTACCTTATGCTAGATAATATAATAAAAATATAATAGATAATATAGTAAGGCTATTATCTTATGCAACATAATAATTTCATGCTAGATAATTATAAGATGCTTCAAAAGTCTGTAAAACTTGAATAAGGCAGGGTTAGGTTGTTTCCAACTTTTACACAAGTGTATTCTAAAAATCATATTAAGCATTATTATAATTACAATCATAGATTCATAGAATCATTTAGGTTGGAAAAGACCTTTAAAATTAGAAGTCACTTATCAACTTCTGTATTCTAAACATGTTTGTTTCTTATCACAAGGTGCCAGCAAGTTGCTCCCAGGGCAGGAACACCTGGATTCAGAGCACCAGAAGTATTAACAAAGTGCCCCACTCAGACCACAGGTACTGCACAACGGACTGAAATTAATGCCTTTTTTCACCTTTTGATCCTTCTCATTTGTGCATGTTATGTTGTCTTTTTTTATTGGAGGGTTTTTGTTTACACGTGAAATTCATTTTGTCATCCCTTCTAACACTTACCAAGCATTTCCTGATTTTAATTAAAAGTTTATTATTGAGTAAGAACAAGTTAGGAATATTTTTCCTGTGTTTGAAACTTGAATATGTCTTTATTCATTTGAGGAGTAGTGCCGTATGCAGGAGTTGAATACAACGCGTTTTAAAAGAAAACAAAGCTGTAATTTTTATCAAGTTTCTTGACTTATTGGCTTATTTATTCAAGTGAAATCTTAAATAAATCTTGGGGAGAGGACATACTTTAGACCCTTCTAGACAGATTGTCACATACAGTTTGCTGTCATAGCAAGCAGTTACTAGTATAATTGCAAATGTGTTTTAGAAAGCGTTGTTTAATACTTTTTATCAGATTTTTTTTTCCTTTTTGCTAGTGCTTTGAATAGCTGATCTGTAAATGTCATAATTTTTTCTTGCTACATTTTTAATTTCTCAGGGTTAAAAACTATCAAGTTAATAAGTTTTAGTAGTCTGGGTAAATATCAGGGCAGGGCAGAGGGACGGTTAATGCATTAGCTGATGCAAGTAAGATGGGAGAGGTTGTGCCTACCTGGAGAATGGAGGACCAATAAAAGCAAAGTTACCTGTTAAACCTTTGGTGTATGACCAGGAATTTTGACTTATGAAAAAGGGGGATAAATACAAATGGCCTTAAAAATTGGATTTAAAATAACAGGTTTTAGCCACTTTTTTTCTGAATACCTTTTGAGAAAATTGTCGATTTTCAGTACTTCAAGTGCGTACACACACTCAGAATAGACTTAACAACACATTTGATCAGCTTATCCCTAGATAGTTCGATGTTATTTGAAACAACATCTGTGCTGTGGGTGTGTACTGGGATTTCAAGAGGTATGGCAGCCTGTTTGGAGTTACTGTGCCTGTGCTGTAACAGCCAGCTTTATGGGCTAGAAGACATCCAGAAATCCAGGACAAGTTTAGACAATTTCTGAATCCGTCTAGACAGAATTTAGGCAGAAAGAAGACATACCTAGGAAATCTTGGACACATGCTAGTGTTAAATATGCTTTCAGACAGTGTTCTGTCCTCTAGGGTAATGAGGAGCGGGATTACAGAAAATATGGGTAAATCTGGAAACCCGTAGGTGTGGCACAGACAGCCCTACAAGTACTGAGTCAGTGGTGCCGAGCTCCTGTAGTATGTCAACAAAGGCCTTAATTAGAACTGGGTAGACTAATACTAATATTTATGAGATTATGTTGTATTTGAACTAACAAACCTTCTTGTCCGCTTCCATCTGGGACTGCTGTTAGTCACCTCCTTGTATTACTGCCAGTCTTACTACTAGTTCTGGTCTCTCTGCTGAGACCAAGTTACCAGCTGGATCCAGCTGACTCTATCCAGAGCTACCATAGTGCATCTGACCCAGGTTCACAGTGCAGGGAATACAACCTAAACTCCCAAGTTGATGTTAGACAGGTCCAGTTACACTTGAACTTGGTTTGTCCCTCTGCTCCCCTTTCCTTGGTCTGCCTCACTAGTTGGGTAACACTAGACAAAAGCATAGAGAGGAATCATGATTTTGATGTCATTGCACAGGATCTTGCAGTCTGCTGGTGATCCCAGCTCTACCAGAACTGTAGGAGCAGGGTTTACTAGCCATTCAGATCTATAATGTCTATTAATTTCAGCAGGAGTTAAGTAATTAAACATCTTTAAAGGTCTTGACCTTGATGACTCCAGCTTTCCCACCACACACTTGGGGTGATGCACAACACCTCAAACAGATAGTATGATCTTTTCAACAGTGATACAGTAATACGAAAACTTTTTTACAGGAACTATGAAGAAGGTACAAAATTTTTCCACTGTAAATTGTGCCAAATGATTAACTTCGATTTTTATTTTTTTAATAAGACTTAAAATCTGGTTTTGCAACTGAAATCAACTTAATACTTTTTTTTTTTCCCAAAGTCCTATGCTAATAGTGTTTCTAACTAAAGTATCTAAATTAATTACTGGCTATTTTACTACTTATTTTTTGAAGAGGAGTAGAAAAACTATGGCTTTGTTTCCCAACTGTTAATTTTTCTCTTTAGAGTTAGAGAATCCTTCAAACTCTCTCCTTCACTTTCCTTGCCATCTCTCAAAATGTGCACCTCAGTGAGCCAAAAAATTATGGCAGACAGGTATTCTCATAACTTTCAGTATTAAAGTTTCCATCATGCTTTGGCGTCTATCCCCAGAGTACTCTCTGTACTCTTCATAACACAATGAAAGTGATGAATAACTTCTAACTATTACAGTTCTTAAACTGGCTATCTTGTCAAATGATTTCATATTAGAGAGGAACAAAGTTCATAGTAAGATAAATTTTTTTTTTAGTACTGCCTAACTGTGGCAGCCTCAGTCCCAGAAAAATTCAGATTCGCATTCATTTGTGAATTATTTTTTATTTATGATCTTTATATAAGGTTTTCTTCATATGAAGCAAACTTAAATAAGTATCAAAACTAGCCAGTTTTTCACCCCCTCTCATCTCCCTGGGTAAAACAACCTCAAACATTGTTTTTGTACATTTTAAGTTTAGCAAGTTAATGGAATTACTCATGAAAAATTCTATGGAAAGGCTTAAACACTCTGTCTGCACCAAAGCAGGAAATTATTCTTCAATCTAATTATAGTCATTTCCACTGTTTGCTGAAGTGTTATCTAATGTGACCAAAGTCAGTAATTCAGAACGTAACTTTTTCTGATAGAAACTTTTCAGGTCACAATTTCGTCTTAAAGAAAGTTGTGATTTTGTTTGTGATGAAATCATGAGTTTGGTTATTAATAAGTTTGCTTTCAATTGCAGCAATTGACATGTGGTCTGCAGGAATTGTATTCCTTTCTCTGCTCAGTGGACGGTATCCATTTTACAAAGCAAGTGATGATTTAACTGCTTTGGCACAAATCATGACAGTTCGTGGATCCAGAGAAACCATTCAGGCTGCTAAAACTTTTGGTATGCAAACCTTAATTATGGGGAAAAGGGGAAAACATATGCTTGGTCTGCTGTTTAATGCAGTGACTTACAATCTGTGACTTTTTTTATATATAAATATATTTTTAGGTTTGGGAGTCATTTTGGAGGTAAATCACACTTTTCCATGCAAAACACTAAAAGTACTAGTCTCTATATACAGAGTTTTAAGAAAGTATTGTATTTTTATATCTCTCATAATTTGTATATGCGGTACTTCATGCAGTAGATTTCCCAACCTGTCTACTGCCTTTCACTAAGCCAGGGCCACTTGAGGTGAAATATGCCAACTAAATGTTTTCTACTGGCATTTGCTTAGAATTCTTGAGGCAATGTTTCTATTCCTGCAAAATTTGCCCTGGAGGCTTAAGTCAATATGACTTAATATTTAGAGGATGCAAACCTTGCTTTTTTTCCCCACCTCAAGAAGAGCTAGTAAAAAAACCAAACCAAAACAAACCCAAAAAACAAAACAAAACAAATCAACAGCTTGTTTAAAAAACAAAACCAAAACCACCACCACAAAACACACACAAAACTAAAATAACCATTCCCCTAATTGTTTGCAAGCCAAATGCTGCAGCACTTGCTACAGCTTACAGGAAGTGTAACTTGACAGCATCGGTTTTCATTCCCCAGACAGGTGTAAAAATCAAGGTGTCTAATTTTCTTCAGTCCTGTTAAAATGACAGTGAAATGCAAAAAGGTGGTGTGTGGGGTGGGTGACAACCTGTCACTACAATGTAAACTTCACAAACAAACCCAAACAGCTTTGTTTTGAGAACTGAGACTATATTATCCTTCTGATGTGCTGGGGCTATTGCTGTAAAACATGGCTGGTTTGGAGGAGTGGGGGGGTTGGATTTGGTTTTTTGATAGGTTGGTGGTTTTTTGGTTTGGGGTTTGTTTTTTTTTTTTTTAAATGCTGTTACTCTTCCAAGACATGAAGTTTCTCTGAAACAAACGTTGAAGTTACATTTGCATAGGAAGGATAATAAAATGTCGCTTACTGGAAAATTTTTTTTCTAGGTAAATCAGTTCTGTGTACCCAAGTTGTCCCAGCACAAAACTTAAGAACGCTCTGTGAGAAGTTGCGAGGAACAAATAGCAGCTGTAAGAGATCCCAGGGTGAAGTGCCCAGCAAGCCTGTAAGTGACTCAGCTTTGCCAGTTGCAGTAGACAAACCGTGTGCTCCTGAGACACTCGGAAAACAAATTCAGCACTTCAAGAGCTTTCAGGAAGGTGATGGTGCTTTGGAAATAAAGGCAACAGACATGAAAGGATGGGATCAGGTTCCTGATGAAGCATATGACCTACTTGATAAGCTGCTAGACTTAAACCCTGCAACAAGAATAACTGCCAAAGAGGCTTTGCTGCATCCTTTTTTTAAAGACATGAGACTCTGAGAAGATACCATATTCTATTATTGCTTTCATACGTTTTATGTGGAAATGAGATACTGAGGTAGTGTTACCTTGTTGCCTTCAACATTTACACTCATTGAAATACCATCACGCTGTGCACAGAACTACTGAAATTTTGTCTTGTACAGTTGGACTGCAAATGTAAGTTTACTTTGAGAAATACTTGTAGATGTAAAAATTACATAAACATCACTAACACGGTCTTATCCTAAGACACTTCTGAGGGGTTATTGCTGTGCATACCTGTTCTCCGGGAAAGTTAACTTTGATCAAAAACTACAAAGGAAGAGAGTTTCACAAGCTCTATGCTTAATTCTCAAGATATTCCCTTAAAACTTACAAATTTGCCTTAAGGTATGACTGAAATAAGAAAGTGCTTGAGACACTTTTTTTCCATACTTGCATATCTTTGTTCCTGATTAGTACATGAGGGACTGAAAATGGAACGAAGTGTGTTAATTTTGTTCAGACTATTTTCAGAAGAACAGTCTTACTTTAGGAGTGTTGCTAGAGGAGGGGCCAGGTGCTGGAGGTTATATCATCAAAAGAAAAGCATAACTGTTTTAAAAGTACATTTTCGTTCCTGTCTGGTCTTTCCTACTTAGGCAATAGTAATAAATGCAGTTAATCATTTTGCGTAGCCTGTGTTTCCTCAGTGCCATGGGTAACTGTCAATATTCAACAACTATTGCCTTCAGAATGCCTCGTGTGACATGCACAGGTTTGATTTCTGTTACGAATTTTTTTTTTTAAAGAAAATGTGTTAAATAAAGACTTTGTTTTTATAACTTCAGAAGATCGTCTAGAAATGCTTCTATAAAAATTAGTCAGGTAAAGTTTTCCTGTGGGATGTTTCTGTTCAGGAAGAATTATGCACATTTGTTTCCTGCATAAATTCCTCAGTGATACTAAATGCCTTTCAGATAGCTCTAGTGTATATGACTGTCACAGTGGAAGTATCTTAATTATCAAGGAAGCCTTACCACAGAGTTAGAAGCTTGCTATTGCCTGGTCCTAAGTAGGAAAAACAACCTTAATAACCTCTAATCCTGTACATTCAGTGTGCAAAGTAAGTTACATTATGTTCAGCTGAAGTTACTCTAAAACCCTTGATAATTCTGGAGGCTGAAACTTAATACATTATTTTTCCATGTACATTTCTTGAAATGCTAATGGAGTTGTTGCTGTAAGAGGTTACAAACTATTCTGAGAAAAGATTGCTGCTTTGATAGCGTTTGTATAAGCCTTCTTGTATGAGCTGCTGGTTATAATAGTGCAGAGGTCCTGACCAGGGCTGGGGCTGAAGAGACATTATTTCAATACATTCAAAATCTTGAATACATAGAAAGTGATGGTAATGTTGCTCTGTTCCTGGCATCAGCTGTTAGAGAAAAATATTTGCAGATGTCAGAATATTGATTGCAGAAAATCTTGAAACCCACAAGACCCTAGGGCCCAGGTCTTAGTAATTTTTGCTGTTTATATAATTTCAACACAGCACGTCACTGAGAAATTATTTATCTAAAGGAACTGTGGCCAAATTTGGCAAGCAACGCTGTCTGCCAGTGTCTGCAGATGTATTGTTTCCTCCTACTTCACTCCTGCTGTCTATGGTCTTATGAGAGCACTAGCTGACAACAAGCGAAAATATGTCAACTATCTATTGTGAACTTTCTAAACGACTTCAGCTTTTTAAGCTTTCCTGCTAACCACAGCATTGAGCAGCTCCCTGCAGCAGGCACTAAAACAATTAACCACTGCCTAAGTTTAATAGCCAAAAAGGGAAAATCATTGCCAATGGTGTTTTTACCAAAACGTTAAGGGTAAATAAAATTCTGTAAGGAACAATTCTAAGCTCAGTATATTCCATAACAAGCTAGAAGAACACATTAGCTATCTAGTAGAGGAAGGAATACCATTTAAAACCTGGAGAGTTTTTTTCAGGGGAAAGATAAAGTGAAAAGAAAAATGTGTTTGAACAAGCATATGCTTACAAAGTACTTTTTGTAGCACTCTACAAAAGAATGAAAGCCAGAAGTAAAATGTTAAATGCAATGGTCTCTCAATGAAAAAAAAAGAGAGGGAGAGAGAGAAAATTAAGGAAACCAGCAAGAAAACTAGTACTAGAGGTGAGCGGTGGTTGCCACTGAGTTTTCTGCTTCTCTCTCGTGTGGTTCTAAGAATCTCAAAGCCATAGATAAGAGCCAAGTACCAAGATTCCTTTAAAGTGTAATTACATGAGTTGAGATGTTTATAAACTCAATATGAATCTCAGCTGCAATTAGAAGAAACTCTGTGGAGAAATGACATTGCTGGAACACATGTTCAGCGGTTGTGAGGCCGCAGCTGGATTACTGTTAAGTTCTGGACACCATGCTATGACAAGGATATTAATAAAGGGGAAAGAAACCAAAAAGAGCAGCAAAAAGCAGCATGGACTTGGAAAGATGAAGAGAAATTGATACCTAGAATCCTGACAACAGAATGCTGGGAGCAAATCTAAATACATCTGTGTATCTAGCATAGGGAAGGCTAGCTTATTCTCAGTACTGAGCCAGGCTAGGTGAGGAAATTGTGGCATGTGTTAAGTTTCTGATGTTTTTCCTAGTTGTAAATGATAATTAGGAAACAGGAGGGCATCTTATTAAGAGTGTCTGAGGAAACAGCTGCAAAACAGCAACATAGTTTTTTCTGGATAATACTAAGGGATAAATGAAATTCTAACTTCTATTGAGTTTGTAGTCCTATCACTTTTCAGATTGGAGTCAACAAAGTGTTTATTTAAAGCAAAATAGTATGTGGATAAGAAAATAAATGGGACATCAATATCCTGTCTGAGAATATTCAGTTATCTCCTTATTTTATGTATTTGCCATATCTAGAGGTTACATATTTAGGTTGGATATTAGGAAAATTTTCTTCACTGAAAGAGTAGTCAGGCCCTGGAACAGGCTGCCCAGGGAAGTGGTTGAGTCCCCATCCCTGGAGGTATTTAAAAGACAGGTAGATGCGGTGCTTAGGGAAATGGTTTAGTGGCGGACTTGGTGGTGGTAGGTTAACGGTTGGACCTGATGATCTTAAGGGTCTTTTCCAACCTTAACAATTCTATGATTCTATATTCTCTGCTCTCCAGAAAGCAGAAGCAATGTGGAACCAATCTACAGCCAAGACTTCCTGTGCAGGTGCAAAAGGCTTCCCCAAACCCTTGAGTGGCCTCTTGAGGCCACCAGGTGCGACAGGATCCTAAAGTGTTTCCATAACTGCCCACTTCCAGCCAAGTTCCTATGGTCAGGAGCTATGTTGGACCTTAAGGTAGAAGGTGAAGGAGATTTTCATTTCAGGGCACCTCTAACATGAGTCACCTAGCAATCAGTGCATTGTGGTTTTGCAGGAATAAAACACACATCAACCTCACAGTGGGCTTTGTAATCTGTTCTGGCTACAGTGAAACATCTTAGTTTGGATATGACTGCCAAGCAAAAATAATATTTCCTTTACAAAGATGATTTATTTTCCTGCCCTCTTTCTGACCATTACATTCTACTAGTGAGCAAAATACAAAGAAAAAGAAAAAAAATCTTTAGAGCTTACCTCAAATATTTGTTGGTGAAGAAGAAGTATGTTACTCTTCTGAACTAGGTGACATATGTAAAAAAGAAAGTGCTTGCATCTAGGAGGGCACACCTGAAATTTTCCTACCTCCTGAAGGCAGAGCGCACAAGACAACAGAAGTGAAAAAAAAAAAAAAAAAAAAAAAGTAGTTTTCTCCCATTTGTTCAATTTATCACCACATTTCAAAGACACTTTGGCTATGGGGAGAAAATTACTAACCATTGAAGGCACTTAATAGAACAGCAGCATTTTAAAGGAAATTAATACTTAACGGCTTCATGAATTCCTATTCTATAATGAAACAATATATCTCAATTGGTAGGCTTATAGCAAGGACAATTCTCTGAGGCATTACTCAAGCTATGTTCTTACTGCAGCATAGTTGTCAATGGGGGTTTTGTTGTTTTTTTTTTTTTTGTATGTTTGTTTTTTTAAAGCACATCATAGTGCATTTTTCTACTAATGTAACCACAGCATGTTCACTTCAAATTCTTCTTGTACCTTTTCCAGAAAGCAGAACATGTACCAGGTCGGTTGCAGTACGTATGTGGTTCGTACTCCTTTCTGCTGCTGCGCTCCTGGCTGGCCAGTTCAAGGGGTAGTAAATATTTAAATTGGCAGCCTGCACACAGTGGGTGGAAATTGGATAGTCCCTTTGGTCATATGCTTATGAAGGCCAGCATATAGAGTTTTGTTACGCTGGTAACAAAAAATTTCTGGTACCACTGAGGTGAGGGTCCAGTAAATTGGGTATTTTGCATCAGGAAGGTACAACATACCCATATAACGAAGGGTTTTTAAATGTGGCCGTTGCATACTTAATGCTGCCTCTCCGTGACTCAGCCCTTTTTACTTTCATGTCCTTTGACTCTGCAAGAATATTATCCCAAAACAATGCTTTATTGTGTCATGTTAAAAACTAACCACTATAAGCATTCCTGAGTATCCCCAGGGTATTGTGTATTCCATTTCTGGAAAGACTTAAATCCTCCTTGGGGATATGGCAGGGAAGAGGGTGGTTTTGTTACATGTTATTTGCTTTCTTGCCTAAAGTTCTTCCATAGTTTTCAGAAGAGTCAGATTTTCATCTGAGCCCTAATTATACCTTTGTTTCAAAAATACTAGTGCTAAGAAGTGTTTTACTTAAGGTATCCATTCAATCCATTTCTTTTATATGGCATAAACAAACTACTTATAACAAATAATGCGTAATTAGTTTTACTTCTTAATGTGAAGAGATAGCGGTGTAGCCTAACAATTGGAATACTTGAAGAAAATTAACTTTTTATGATGAAAGGTTATATAGTTCAGTTTAATGAATGCCACAGGTCATGTCTAGCAGCAGGCAGCTCATTCACTGATAAAATCTCTCTTGTATTTTCCATTCCTGTTTCCTCTCACCACCTCTCACAAAAAATCCTACCAGAGGATCAGATTCCTGCACTCTGTGTTGCTGTGAGGTATTGTCTCTAATGATTCTTTTGCTGCTTTGAACGTTACTGTGCGTTATGTGCAAAGCACCAATTATTTCCATTTCCAGTTGCCCTATGAGTCCTCTCTCGAGTCCTGCTTCTGTTCTACTGTCCATTTGCTGGTTTCAAAGATCTCAGTTTCCTTATCAAAACCCCTCACTTGGATGTGGCAGCGTAGGTAAGAAATTCTAGAGTTCTCTGTAGTGCTTCATTTTTCTCGTCCATAGTCTTGTCTTATCTGATCTGGGAATACCAATTTCAAATGAAAGACGAAGTCTAACTTCTGAAATTTCTACTGCGTGTCTATGCACCTGTCTGTCTGACACCAGAGGAAAGTGCTGAAGTGAGACAGTAACACCGAACTCAGAGGACACAAAAAGTGCTACAGCCATCCTTTTTCTTGCTTCTATAAACAAATCAAATCTTTTTTCCTTCACCAGATTCATATTCAGCTATAAATTTGTTTCAAAGTTGCTTTCAAAACTCCCCAAAAAGTTATTCTGCCTTCTGATTGCCAGTCTACTCCCTGGGGCTGCCTTAGCTACATGTGGGGCTCCTTCCCCATCCCAGCAGTGAGGGGACTACCATAGCTGACTTATTGCAGGGGGGTACAAGACTCGGATCAGGGATCTTTTTGTTCCTTAGTACTTCTTGTTTTGATGGATTGAACTAGGGTAGTTTACCACAGACACTTCACCACAGCACAGAATTGTCCTGCACACAACTTACGGTCAAGCAGTTATTGCCTGCTGGGATCCTTCGCACGTGCAATCTGGCTTATGTTTTCCATTGCGGGGCTGCTTGCAACTAGATCTGTAACTTGAGTCATATTCATTACAGTTGCTTCATGAAAAAACAGTATGTAGTTTGAATTTATAGGTGTTTACCCTAGTTGTCTCTGTAAAAATCACAGTATTCTGGAATATTCATTTCCAGGCAGCCCACTCTGGGAGGGGAGAGAGGTTCGAGTTACCTCCTGATTGCTATGCTTTTCATTTGCTAAAAATCAATGATTTGATTAATTTGATGCATTGCGACTTAGATACAGTAAATCTCCTAACAGCCTCAAAACAAGGACTGCAGAATCCCTGGTAAATTATTTTGGGCATGGATGCAAATATACTGGACCAACAGTGCTCCAGAACTGCATTCCCTGGCCTTCTTTCAGAGCTTATAAAAATCAGACTTAATCCAGGGCTTTTCCTTGAAACATTCCCATGAAGATTCATCACCTACAAATTTCACAGCGCACATAAAACTGATTAATAAAACCTACTGTTTCTAGCCATTTTGGATCCTAATGAATTTGGTAGGACATCACTGTGCCGCCTCAGCTGATGGCTGCTGAACCACACAGCTCCTGCTCTCACACCGCCTTCAGGACTATGTGCTGATCCTTGGAGGTGAGAGCATAGTCTGGACACGCTTCACGCAGCCTACAGCCTCCCAGTAAAATTTGAGGTAAAAAATTAAAATTACTCTACTAAACCAATTAGTTTTCAAGTGCTGACTGACCATAACCACAGTTTGTGAGATGGTATTGTTTTGTTCTATCATGTACTAATATTCAACAGAGGTAGCCATACCATCGTGCTTACAACTCGCTGGCTTTAACCCTGTAATATTTGTATATCAGGGCCATGAAATACTGAGACATACCACGCATTTAAATTGTAGCTACAACATATATATGTCAGTTTTAAGTGCCTCAGTACGTGCTAAGCTTTGGCATGCAAACTTGAAAATTAGATTTACCACATAACTTTCAAATATTAATGTCACTCATCCCCTATTGCTAGTATCAGCCTAAGTGAAATGCTAATTTGCGATGTTCAAAGAAGTCTCAGAATATCCAGGGGAGAACTTCAGTGCTGTGATTCAGCCATGTGCATGTTGCTTGGGTTAATCCCAGCAGGTCTATTTTGTATCTTCCAGTGCAACAAACTGGAGTTTGGGAAATAATTCCTCCTCACGATTTTACTGGAAAGTATAAGAAAGGCTTCTGTAAAAACTAGGACTACCTTAAATAAGAGGTCAAAAGAAAAATTCAGGCAGCGCAACAAGAAACACACTTGCAGTCATTACAGATGGTGGGAAGGGAATGCTCACCTCTCAGAGAACAGGACAACTCTGATCGGCAGCGCCCTGAGATGGCTTCATGGCCTCATTCATGTGTGTTTCAAAAAGCGCTGCTGGATGCCGAGGCTGGGGTAAGTCAGCTCTAGATGGCTGTGCTCGTTCTCTTAGCTTTATGTGCCTGGATGGCTGGCATCCCATGCCCACTGCTTTCTGGAAGTCTGCTAAGGAAGGGCTGGAGGAAAGCGGGGACGTAGTGCTAAGCTACCGCTGCTAGTTTCAGTGTTTGGGGCAGGGGTAACCCATGGTCCCAGAAGCACTGCAGCTGGCACAGTTTAAAGCGTCCCATATGCCTGAGCGAGGGAGCTGTGGATGCAGGGGAGCAGCGGTGCCAGCCGCAGGATCTCAGGGTGGTGGTTACCAGGAGGGCAGCTCTTCCAGGGCACCGCTTATGGCCCAGCAGAAGAAATAATTCTTCAACAGCTAACACTGGTCCAAATAATCAGCTCTGGCAGCTACCCAGAGCCGGAGAACATCACAGCGCTGCGCACAGGTGATTCCTCACCCCTGGGGCCACGCAGGGTTTTGGGGCAGAAGCTGCAGGTGCAGAGGTCCCCTTTGCCCACCCGCCCCCGCTCAGCGGGAGCAGCCCGCTGCCTCCCCGATGTTGTCAGGCCCTGCACACAACGCGAGCAGCAACCCTCCCTTGCTCTTCCCACTAATCTTTACCAGTTTATAAAACTGACAAACAGAGGGTAATAGATGGCTTTTAAAGATACGCAGCTTATTTATCAGGAGGAACAGAGTTGGATACAGCAGCACAAAATTTTTTCCTTATCAAAACAGACAAAGAACTGAAAGATAGATGCTACCAGATACCACAATAAATTCCAATTCCCATCAAACAAACTGTAATGAGTCATTAACATCCCCCCACTCTGATGGAGGAAGATCTTCCTGTTGGTCTGCGCTCCTACGCTGGGTTGACTTTTTTTCTTGAACTGCTCCACATAGTTAATAGAAACATACCATTTGTTGTTAAGCCTTATTTCCCTTGGTTCAGAAATAAGTCTTTCTGATAGCAATAAGAAGCAAAAGGTGCCTCCCCTCCCTCCCCTCTTTGACTCCTACATTCTCCTTCCCAGAAAAGAGTTTATATCAAATTTATAACATGTAATTATGTATACCAGACCTAAGCACAGGAGGGATCTTTAACAACTCTTCCAAAACTTGCTGGTGACCAGAGTGTCAGAAGAGTCCTCCAAGTTGAGTTCCTTCATTTGAGTGGAACAAAGCAACAGCTTCCACTGTCTGGGAGAACAGAGCTCAACCGAAAGGCTTCAGACTAGTGCTGTTTTGCCAGTAGCTTTTCAGGCATCACATCAGTGTCAGGGCAAGAATGTAATCTCCTCCAAGCATTTTCAGGCACAGTTCTCAAAAGATTCTCTTTGACCCTGCTATCATAAGAGCTAGGACAACTGAGATTTTAATTCAGAACTTGATTATGGAGTAATACATAGAATATACGTACATAGACTATTGCAGCTAATAACCAGCATGAGTACAGAAAGAGTCTGGACAGTCAAAAACCAGAAGAAAATAGATGAGATGGAAACACACAGGAGGAGCAGCAATAAAATGAAACAGGACGGGAACTCCATCCAAAAGGAAGAGACTTTTGTTTTCATAGCTTGGAGGAGTAAGAAGGAACAAGCTCACTGCAAGTTTTCACAGCCAGCGTCCCTCAAATAATTGCATGAATACTGGTCAGCCTACGCACTGAAGTATTACTGAACACACTACACTGTCTGAGAGTGAAGAGAGAACACTAAGCGTTTGGTAGGCTATTTGTATGCTGGGGCAGGTGTGCACCCAGCAGCCCTGCAGTTCCCATCCCTTGCTTGTCCAGATTGGAGACTTACATGAACAAGCTACAGCTCCCTTTTAGGCTGGGGCACACCAGGTTCCCCCCTCTGCAAATCTAGCACGTGGAGAGAAAGAAAAGGAAGAGAGAAAGTTTGGGACTGCATGCCTACATCTTGCCCCGCTATGCGAAGGCAGGCTGAAGCTAGGGAACAAACTCCATCCTGCTTGAAAAGTGCTTCCTAAGCATAACCTTGTGAAGTAAAGCACTCAGAATAGCAATTAAAAACAAAACCTCTCCCCTTACTTAGCAGCTCATGTCAAAGAAGCTTAAGCACATGCCTAAAGTTGAACAGATGTTTAGGCTCAAGTGGGGCCTGTGCTGACTCTGCAGTATTGCAGATTTACAGGACCGACTAGCAGCAACTGCAGGCCCTTAATTCTGCTGGTACCTCTGCTCTACTGATATGTGCTCCTTGGTATGCACATACTGCAAACACTGACTCAGATGCCAGATTTCTGTAACATACACAAAGCCATAAAAGTACTTCTCAAACTCTAGCAATCTTGTTGATTCAAATAAAGCACGTAAATTTCTTGAAAATTAAATATATATATATTTGTGTGCCGATGATCCCAATGATCCTAAAATGCCACATTAATGCCACTATATATATATATATATTTGTATGCCAATGATTCCCAATGATCCTAAAATGCCACATTACACCAATAGTGGGCAAGGACAAAAACGCAAGAGGAGTTGAAAAATACAGAGTTAAGATTGGCACAAGACAGTCTTTTCAATTAATGACATGTTAAAAAAGTGTTGTATCCACAGTGTTTAGAAATGAATAAGTGCGTTACAAGTACTTGAGTATAATCTCTAAACTATTCTTCAAAACTCTTTGCCCCGTGCTAGCCTAAAGCGTCAGGTTATTCCAAATGGACGTTATCTGCTTTAGAGACAAACTCCATTGTGGGGGGAAGCTCTAGCTGCCAAGTACTTGGCAAGACAGATTTGCAATTAGGTACTTCCCTCTACCCTAGAGAACCTGGACTATAAAAAGAGAACAGAAGACAGACTCAAATTTAACTAAATGAACTGCACCCACTCCAAAAGCAGTATGCCAAGTTTCAAAATATTCTGGCTTGCAATGAAGCTTTAAAGATAAGTTTCCAACAGCCATCTCAACAGCCTCTCAATACACACACGCACGCTAGGATTTCATACAGAAATATAGCTCATAGTGAGGCCTGGGTAATGCAACTTTTGCCAGAATTAGGACATATATAGAGAACATGCTCATGCATTGTCTATAAAACTCAGTCTATTAATTACAGTTGGCAAGCAACACATATAGGAGACAAGGGTGGTTGTGAAATACATTGCAAGATCTGCGGGTTAAAAAAAAAAAAAAAAAAAAGGCTATGCCAGAGGTACATAAGGAGTCTGTGAATAAATGAGCATATTCTTGCAAAAGGTTATTGACTACAAAGACAAACTGGCACAGAGATCCTTCGCTAGTGCTCCAGACACACAGCAACTGACTTGCTCATCAAGTTACACTGAAAATACCTCTTTCTTACAGTTTTCCAAGAAGCTGCAGATGCACATGTCACTTGGGAAGAAGTGGGAAGAGGGTCATAAGATGCTCAAGTCTTGCCACACTTAAAAAAAAAAATTCTAGTCCTTCCTAGTTTCTGAAGCATACAGTGAAGAAGCAAGTTAAACGATCCATTCAAGAGGAATCTATGGGAGAAAGCCTAACCCTGTGTCTCTAAAAGGTTAAATGAATTTACTCCCTTCACATGCGAGAGTTGCAGTGATATGTGCAGATTCTTCCTGTCCTACCTGGTTGAGTTTGCTGAAACAGACTGGTTCCCCAAAAACTTTAGCTGCACAAAATAAGATCATCCATCATAGGGACGAATGCACACAGGGAAGCGCAGGCAATCTGAACAACAGGAATGTGCCCAAATAGAAACAAATGCAATATGGAGCACTTAAGCGTGTCAGGGAATGGTTTCATTTATAGTTTCAAAACATCTCAACTTAAAAAAAATAATAATAATTCATCTGTTTATAAAATTCCTTCTATTAAATACTCTACGCAAGATTTTAAAATCAGATCTAAAAATGATCAACAGCCTTATCAGGCCTGCGCAAAGGACCAAAGCGCTGCTCGGATTTTCACACAAAATCCACCACTTTTGTACAGAGAGCCCACAGCAAAGCACAAGGAAAGGGACGGGAGATCTGTATCAGAAAGGATTAAAATTCTTTATAAAATTGCTGGATTTCTAGTAGCACAGAAACTGTGTAATATCTTTTCCAAATCTGATTTTTCCATTAGCTTTCATAATAATAAACAGTGCTAGAAGTGTGTAAGATACTTCTTCTCCTGATCCCTAGAGAGCCATAGTTTTTAAGTGGTCTCTTAGATGGGGCAGTACTTGAGGCAACAGAATTCTCCAGCATCAGGTTAACAATTCTTTCAGAGGAACCAGGGAATTTACCCCAAAAGATATGGGCAGGACCTCATCACCTTTTAAATTTCAAACATATACTTTAGCCTGGTTTTGTCATTATAAAACTGTACTACAAGAAAAGTTTACAAAGTGTCTTGCTTAGGGTGTTGATGATGTAGAAGTATGTTGTTTCAAAACAAAAACAAGTTTAGTTCATCTTTAAAGAACGTACTATTCTGATAACAACCACCTCCAAGTAAACCGAGGAACTGCTGGGAACCACAGCAATGTGAAATTCATTCTTCTCTGAAATACACAGGAACTGTTTATTTCTTCATGTGCTCAGACACGATCTGGATTTTCATTTAGTTATTACTGTAGTGAAGTGAAATGAGAGCTATAGCATCCTGGTAAATTAATTATGGCCCACTTCCCCTCCATCTTTTTTTGTATTTTGATTCTAATGCTACAGGACAGGCGGCCTGTTCTCCCCACCCGTATTTCTAGTTAATCTTTAGAAAGGACAATCTCATGCCTCGGTTCAGAGTTCACTGATTTTTAGCGAGATTTTACTATATATTCCTTTCAAACCACAGGTTTGCTTTTAGATAGTATTTGGTCATTTCCAACCAGGTGAAGCCCAGCCATTGCTGTGCTGCTGGAGCTGCAGGTCCTGGTTTAGGCAGGGTTAGCCTGGCTATGATACATGAGCACGACCTTGGCAGGTAAGCATGGAGTTACCAAGGCTCAGATGGGCTGTGCCAGAGGAGGTCTCGCCTTCTGGGGCAGAGGCGTTCAGGGCCAGCCAGTATGAGGGAACGGAGGAAGGGAATATGCATGAAACACCAGGTTTTAGTACAGCACAGCCTGCTCCTTAGCACCCACACCACCGACCTCACCCTCCACTTGCAGCAGGGGTGGAGGCAGGATCCTAGCCTGTCCCGCTTGCTTGCCAGGCTTTATTTTTTTAGGTTTTTCATGCCAGAATCAAGTAGGCAGAAACAATCTTTTGGATTTCTAGCAGAGGAGATCACAGCTGTCCCAACCCTACATATCAGAGATGAAGCATCCCCCAACTTTCACACCTGGTATAGAGGTGAAAAGAAGTTTCTTCTTGTATTGTCTCCTCTTCTTTTGGGAAACCAAAAGGCATCTTGCTCAAGAATTGTGTTTGTTCAAGTCTAAGATCTGCACTATAGCTACTGAGCCCTGAAGGGCTCCAAATATCACCACAGGCTATAAAATACTTCTCAACAAACATCAGCAAGGTTCAGCACTTGCAGCAAGAGCCCCCAAAGCCTGGTAACACACCACAGGAAGAACGCTGAAGAAACGGAGTGCCACCCCTGCTCTGGTCCCCACGATAACAGGAAAACAAAAGTCTGAGCTCATCCCAAGAAGCAATCAATGCCCCCAGTACACCAGAAAAAGTTATGACCTGGAAAAAGAGGTCAGGAAACATGCTAGCAATCATCTCAGTCATGCACGGCCAGATACCTTGAGAAGTTTTGTTGCCCCTTGAGACACATGAACGGCACAACCCTGCTCAGGATGAAGTTCATTTCCATGAGCTTCTGTAGTATTGATGAAGCACAGGAGAGTTCAACAGACACACCACAGCAGAGCTGGTATATATTGCTATGTGCCAGCTGTCCGGTACCTCCCAGCCAGAGCACCACATGTAATTCAGCAGTCAGTAGCAAGGACGTGCCCACTGAAGGCCAGTAAAAGAGCAGCAGGAGGAACAGGGCTGCTCTGCAGAGGACATGAGCCAGGAGCCGAGGTGACCACAGTGCAGACAGCCCCCTCACCAGCAAGACGCAATCTTGCAGCATGTGAACAGGACAGGCAGAGTGGGGTGCTGGCACATCGTCAGTCCCAGATAAAGCAAAGGGATAAAATGGGTCCAGGGTCTATGCAGAGGGTTCAGTCAGGAGCAGAAGGAGATGGGCCTGGAGACAAGGCCACAACACAGATCCAAGACCCATCCAGGAGGCAGGGCCAGGGCTGGAGACAAGCACACTTAAGAAGCCTGAGCTGAAGCACAGCCCCAGGCTGCGGGCAGAGGCTCCAGGGGAGACTGCTCGGGGCTGGTGGTGCACTCGGGGCCCCGACATAGTGGTTCAACCTTAACTGCATTGTCTCCTCACAGGAGGGGGTTACTGTTGTAACCCTATTGCTTTTATCATCATGTTTCCAAAAAGAAAGACAGCTGCCTCAATACTGCTGTCTCTCTTTTAAGAGAACAGTTTTTAAAACAGCTGTTAGGGTAATTTAAGCTCATGCTGTCAAATAAATTGACCATGCAATTCTTGAGGTTTACTTCATTTATATCTTTTAAAGCCAGACTCAGGGACCTCAGAGTTGCTGCTCAAGTGAGTATTTCATTGCTTTAACTTAGTATTGAAAATATATTTCTGTCATCTTTCAATCTCCATTTGTGCATTTCATGCAAACTGCTTCCTGCCACATCACACTCATTCATTTCTGGTTTTCTGTACTTAAAAAAAAAAAAAAAAGGGTGACAGCCCAGCGCGCGCCTGTTGCGTAACCCCCCCCCCCCCGCTAATGGGCACAGGAATTCGGGATGCCGCGCAGCTGCGGCTGAGCAGGAGGAATTGGCAAGCTCGGCTTTTACTTCCGGTGAAACTGGAATGCGGAGCAGCCCGCTGGGCTTCGGAGTTTGTACAGTCATTATTCCACTAAAGAGTTACTCTGGGAAAGGAAAACAAGGCAGGCGTTGAAGCAAACCTACTGCCGGGTCTGCAGGGCGGGACTCAGCTGAAATCAAGTATTTTAAAGTAGGTCAGCACACCATATTGCAAGTATGAGTAAGTGGTCACTGTGCTCAAATCGCCTGTGGGTCACCGGGCTGCAGCAGAGCGTACAAGAGCAGGGCTCCAACCAAACGTGACTCTGAAGAGTCAGCCTGCCCTGTTACCTGCTCTTCTCCTAACTCCTCTCCCAGCTTCTGCATGCTCCAAATATTCTCAAGCCACTTCATTTCTAACCTGGTGGCTGCTCTAGGCAGAGAAAGGAGAGCGGGTTTGCTTTTGGGAGTGCTGGATCTACAGAGAGGCGTTTTGTTCTCAGGCTCTGGTGCCAAGGCCCCCAAAGGTTTCCAGTCGCCGGGAGACGTTGCTGCAGGATGGGCCGCTCAGCCCTAGTCCCAAGCTAGGACAGACCTGGCCTGGGCATGAGACCTGCTCGCTCCCAATACCCAGAAGCATGTTAAGCAAAGAGAGACTCTATAAAGCATTCAACATGCTAAATTCAGATACGTCAAATATTTGCGAATCCCCTGCCCCTGAAGGAATTGGGCTGAACTGCTGCACCAAAACATGAACCACTATGTTTCTCTGTGGAAACACACGTCCTCTCCCCCGCCCCAAGCCATGTCGTTCAGTTTTTGCACGAAAGCTTAAGTGTAACAGAGATAATAAGTTTCATACTGGCCACTTAAGGCAGTGTTATCTCCACCCTGGGGAACTCTGGAAGGGGGAGGCTAGTTGGGTAATTCTGAACAAATTTTACAAGCAAAGTTGCAAGAACAGTAAGTCCTTGCAAGTTCAGCTAGTACAGGAGGCAGAATAGAAGCATCCAACTGTACAAACGTCCCTGCAGAGGGGGGTTCCTGCCGTGTTGGTGGCAGAATCCACACACCTGCTGGTCCCAGGAGACCAGACCTCCCGAATCCCACTGCCCTTCAAATATCATCCCATCTCAGACCCAAGCGAGTGCTCGAGTTACCACCAGTGTCACTTGTCACAAACTGTTATTTAGTAAGTATGTGTTAGTGACCCTCTTCATTTCTGCCTCTCCAAGCAGAGATGACTTTCCTGAAGAGCTAGAACCCAAACGAGCTCTTCATAACTGTTTTGTAGCAGGATCAAGGTATGATCATTTCTTCACGATCTGAGGGTTTCACCACTGTGTGGCACCCAGCAGGTTACTGGCAAACACAGCATCTCTACTCAGCACTGATGATGAGTGGGTGATTAACAATTAACATTCTTCTCTTCCTCCATTTCTTAAAGGAGTTACCCATTTGCTGTAAGCAAAATGTAGCACGCTGACCCTTGTAGCTTGCACCCGCTCCTCTGCTGCTTCCCTCTAACTTGGCAGAGGAGCCACCACCCTGGGACTCTGACTGACTGAGCTCCTCCCAGCACTAAGGTGGTGGGAAGTTAAATACCAGCTCCTCTGCCCACCACTCCACACGTGTTTTGCTCATTTAAAAACCCCAAGAAATAGCTAGATCTGTTGGTTATGCTCAAGTTAGAAATCAAATCCTCTCGGATTTTGATAGCTCTGTTTTGATTATATTTTTAAAAGTTGTTTTTGTAAGGGACGCAAGTAACATCAACTATATTCTCCAGAATTCAGGATTTTCTCCATTTTTTTTCTTCCTGAATTAGGAACATAAATACATCACCAGTTAAGGACAAGATCTAGCAACAGTTAAATAGTCCTCGTTCCCCTGAAGATAATGGGATGGCTCACATGAGAACATTTTGAAGCACAGCAGATTTTTTTTAAACATTTCTTTTGGCTTAAAATATTTAGAATAAGATCTCCCAATTTTCCAGCAACACAGCTGTTATATGTCTGGCTTTAAACCCATATCTGTTTGTACCATACTAAGATTCCCAGTGAATGTAAAACCTGCAAAACCTCAAGGCTGATTTTCCTTAGCATTGACAATTTATCCCTTAATCAAGGAATTTTTTTCATGGACTACTTCAGTTAAATTTCCTTAATTTCATTTTATACCATTCCTTTGAGGATGTGTTCTGTGAAATAGATATTTGATAAGATTAGGGATAGCTCGAGTCCCCAGTTCAAAACCTGGAAGTGAGAAATTTTGGCCAATGTCTCAGTAGGAAGTTTTTATTTTGGGAGGAAAAAAATCCTGATTTATCAAAAATTCCTCATAGGGAAGCACTATTTTTGAAAAATATCCTGATCAAAAAAAAACAACGCCAAAAGCAACAAATGCCCCCCCTCCCCCAAACTCAAAGCCAATTTTGATAT
Organism: Theristicus caerulescens; assembly: GCA_020745775.1. Taxonomy (NCBI): domain Eukaryota; kingdom Metazoa; phylum Chordata; class Aves; order Pelecaniformes; family Threskiornithidae; genus Theristicus; species Theristicus caerulescens. The sequence continues at coordinate 62,320,309 of CM036562.1, read as the reverse complement.
CTCAAAATTGGGTATGTCTAAGTCAGAAAGTACGGTTTGAGTTCAACATTATATCCACTTCAAGATTTTAGTTAACATATTTAAAAGATCAAAATATATACTTTCATTGACTGAATTTCATTTATTTTTCTAATCATCAGCATCCAAAAAATTGAATTTGAAATGAAATGAAAAGATTTTATCTACTGTCTCACCGATAGAGAAAAATCAGAGAGGGAGATTTTTACTTCTCTAGACATTTTCTTGCACTTCTGAGGCTGGAATCGAATAGATTTTCTGAGTTTACCAAGTCTATTTATTTCTTTGAGATATCATTGAAAAGGAGGAAAAAACAAACTCCCTCAGTATCCCACTTCCATCTGCATGCAGGCTAAATCAAATTTATCCAACAGCCTCCTGACTGGGTGGAGGCAGTGGGAAATACTTGGCCATACTGATTTTTTGTTCCTGGCAACAGTTGCCCTGATCGAAAGTGATGTTATACTACAGAGAGAATTGTGGGTGTTTTTGTGTAGGAAAAAACCCACAGAAATCTAAGATTTTTTTCAGTACTTGGTGTTTCTAAATCTAAACAAAATAATAACAACAACAATAATAATAATAATTTAGATATTAAAACCTAGGATCTGGGCTTGTAAGCTTTTGAATATGTTTACTTCACTGGGAGATGAGGAAGTCACAGAACCAGCTTTTATTCCTAATTTAACTTTACCAATCATTTAAAGTTAGTTTTGAAAGCACAGTATATTTGGCCATGCATTTATTAAAAAAAAACCACAACAACAAAAGAAGTCCAAGCCATAGAAGAAACATGCAGAGATATTCAGACCAGAGCAGAAGCTCCACAGATTAGCCATCTCCTTTGCTAGTGTAATTAAAACTATTTTGATCTACATTAAACAGGATACCAGCATACATTAGGGACCCCATTTTGCCCACTTCTACATGCTAGCAGCTACCACGGGAGGAACAGTCTCTATTTCCCCATTCCTCTCACAGTGACTAGGCTACTTTACCCCATCTATGGGATGTATATAACACATGCACATTCATCACAGAAGCCTCATCCCTCCAAAGGTGTCACGTACAACCAGAAGACTTCAGAAATGCAAAAAACCAGGACCACTGTCCCAACTCTACACCACACTGTCTCATCTCCAGGCTCAGGCCACTGAACCTGCAGTTCAGTCCAGGTTTCCTGGGCTAGGTACCGTCTCCCATATGCAAGCCGTCTCCTCGTAGGTGATAAAGAGGAATCATAAACAAAGATTTTCTGAATAAAAATCTTTCTTTGAACAAGACATTCAAGGTTTGGACATGTTAGAGCACGTAGCAATCCAGCCATCGCAGAGCAGTATTGCCTGACAGGACATTTCGATCCGAAGTACAAAGCAACAACACAGTCTTTCAGCTATCAGTTCCTGGCTTTGTGGGGCAATGCCAACTCCAACATTGACTCACTTGTGCCTTCTGCTGTTGCTGCTATCGATGTATTTCTATAACTGTGCACAGTTTCATAATTCAGAAGTTCCCCTTTTCAATTTCTGTATTGCATATAAGGCAATAGCCTCCTGGCAAGGTGGCGTGCCTAATCTCTTAATTTCTTTGCTCTGAGACTCTGCAGAATAGACTTGACTGAGCTATTTGTGGTCCCCAACAGACAGTTCCGTTTAAAGTAGGAGTTGAAGGATAATCTCTACAACCTAGGGAGGAATGTCATAGACCCTTATGGTCAGAATACAGCACATGGCTTTTAGTGAGTTTGCTCAAATAACTTGTAGGATTGCTTAAAAAATTAATATATGGTATGAGCAATTGTAGGTTTCACTACATTTACCTTCTAGATTATGATAGTAATCTACAGCCTTCAAACACTTGAGATGCAATGCCTGAAGGATGCAGCGATACCATTCCTCCAGAAACACACTTGGTTTAAGAGAACCCCTCCTGCAGAGGAGCATCCCCTGCCCTCCGCCTCCCCCTTTCTCTCACACTGGCACAGCTTCTTTTTTGACCTTGCTGCAAAGTGAACCATTGAAACAAAGGAGCCCCACACTGTTTTAAAAACTTCGGTGTATCACTTCAGAGAGGCAGATCAGCGCACAACTGCACCAACAATTGCAAGAGCTCAACCAAAGGGCAGTGAATTATAAGGAGAGCACGGGGGGATGAAGAGACTAGGGCATGGGAGAGCCAGGAATTTTTTTCTAATTGACTTTGCTAGAAGACCAAAAGTATCAAGCTATACTTTCAAGTTCATTTAATCCAAAATCATTGATAACACACATCCATTGAAAGGGGCACCACAGTCCTACAGTCCTGTTTGCCATTTTTAATATACAGATTCTCTCTTCTGCTCTGCTCAACTTCAAGAGAGTCATCATGTTTTTTCTGGAAAGTTTTGTTTTGCTGGTACTACCACTGCAACTGTGTTGGTGCTGAAGTTCAGACCAGCAATAGCAGACTAACAGTTCAACTTTTGGATAACAAAACATTGCCAAGGTGGTTTAAAAGCAGCTTACTTTCCCATCCTGCCTCACCTTTGAAAAATATAGCAAAGCAGTTCTACCTAGGTTATAAAGTAAGGACTTCCACATAAAAGTAAACATGCAAGAAGCTTCTCCTCCATTGTAGGGCACTAGCATGCCTTTTTCCTGTTGGTTTCAGGCTTTCCCATCTCTGCACTTCCCCAGCAGCTGTGATTTCTATCATTTTAAAAAAACCCCAAAACCCAAGTGTGTCCTGTTTCAATTCCAAATAGAGAATATAGGTTTTAGCATGCTGCTTTGGTGCTTTTTTTTGTCAAAACGTATTGCGTGCCCATCAAATATTTGCATTCGTGTCCAGTGGAACACTGGGTGCTGAGCACTAATAGAAGACAGGAATCTACGCTGTCAAAATAGTTATTTATAGCGAATATTCTGGAATTTGCCTCATCAAATAGTAATCTAGATTTGCTCCAGCGAATAAAGTCATTTGGCTGATGCTATTCTTCCCACTATTTCATTCAAGTCAGCAGATGAGGATGTTCTCCTGAGAGTTTCTCAGCTTTGCAGAAATTCTGACGCTATTGTCTGGCGCTTTGAGTGTTACAATCAAATGAGTCCCAGCCATTTATTCCCCCATCCAACATGTTCTTTCACTCAACTCAACACACTCTTCGGTTAAACAACTGATATATTTCTCCTTGCATTAATTAGTAGGCCACGCTTTTTAGTCTGGTCTCCTACAGTAAGGAGGTTTTAGTGATTGTACTGTTTGTACATCTATCACTTGTTTGCCCCCACACAAAATCACTTTTGACCTTTTCTACCAAATCTGCTAAAGGGTAGAAATCTCTAAGATTTGTTAATAGCTGGCCCACATACAGACAAGAGACCCAAATTTGTTGCCCACAAGGGGACCATCTGTAGCATGTATGCAAGTACAGTATAAGACAGCAAGAAATCCACCCACGAGCACGCTAGGAAACCTGTGAGCAGAAAGCCTGAAGCATTACATCAGCACCAAGCTGGATTTCCACACACACAACCTCAGCTCTTTGAGAATATTTACAGGTATAAGGCACGTTCATGCTTTAAAATCTGCTGAAGTAGAGCCATATAGTACATAGTACTGGCAAACTCCCAAGCCCTTGAAACACATTAACAGAATTACACAATCTTACTGTTCACTTTCTTTCCTGTTGTCTACTTTCAGTTTTTTCCTCCTAATTTTTCAAATGTTGTAAGTTTGCTACTATTGCTTGTCTCTCCTTTCTCCTACTAAAAAGACATTTCACTTTGCCATTATATTTCACACAGCTTTAGCACTGGAATCACCTTTCATATAAACAGCATCACCGGTTAAAGATTGCCATTTAATCATGATTGATTGTTCTGCAGACGTTTGCACAGGAAAGATCCTGTGGAATCTGCTTGCATCAGCAGTATTTTCTGTGTTAAGCACAAACTGCTAATGCTTTGGATTTTCTTTCATTGAAGAGTTTTAAATGTAGAATGCATTTCATTCGCAGACTTATCTATTCCCAACTTTTTGCATTGCTCATTTAAACTGCACTGCTTTCTGCTGGTTTCCTCCATAAATGGCATGGTTTACAACAGAAAATACTGAAACTGCCTTTATCTTTTATTCTCCAGCCCCTTGCATTACTTAGTTCTATTTCCAGATAATACAAGCTTATTGTAGCCAGCAACACTGACTGTTGCTATGTTTTTTGTATCCCTTATGTTTGTTTCCATTTGTACTGGTCCTTTTTCAGTTGTTTGACATGTTTTTGGTTGCTTCATCTATGGTTAATCTCTTTATTGCCTCACTTGCTTAGGTATCATTTGGACTCAAATAATCTGATCACATATCTGGAATACTTCCAGAATTTTAAAACAATATTACAGGAGATTATGCTTCGAGTTAGATGGAAGTCTAGCTCTTAGCTAGCTTCATTTTCCTAATGGGTGACCGCAAGACTTTTTAGGAGTGTAGCATACTCCACATTTTTTATGGCCGTATCAACGATCTTTTTGGCCTTCAACTGAAAATAATTTTATACCCTATTACTCCTTATGATGCGCAGACAGGCAGAACTTCAGGATGGAGCCTTTGTAAAATGAAATGACCAGCCTGCTTTTTATTTCATGGTTCTAGCTTCGGGTGGCTTGCAGCTGGGGCTCAGGTTGCTTTTCTGACCTTGCCTGGAGAACACAGGCCTGGATCCTTTCTTGGACTAAGTCACTTCTGCTAGTTCCAGCACTCACTATGGAGTCTCGTGTCCAAATCCCTTTGGAATAGGCCATTTTCAGATCAAGAAAGAAATGAATGTCTCTATACTTGTGATCAATGTCTCAGTACCATATGCACCTACTTCCTATAGATGCTTTGAGGAAGGTTGGACAAAAATAGGAAAACTAGAAAGTAGAAGTTGATAGTGTTGGTAAATCTTATTTCCACGACCACTCCCACCAGAGCCAAAGAAATGACCCGTATAAATGCTCACCATCACAACTACAAATTACACAATCAGAATCCTAAAAATAGCAGCAGAACTTACACACGCATAGTACTATGTCCAAGTCTGCAGCCAGACAGTACAGCTTTCAAGATTTCAGGCCAATTGCTTTTCATAGATAGACTGTCTGAAAATATTGCTGACTCTCTGTTTTAATCTCTCACCAACATAACCCAACCTTTTTTATGGGACATTTCCTATCATAAGCAACCCTCCATTCAGCTAAGATGGGCTATGGCCTTACAGTTGCTAAACCTTGAGATATACCAGAGAGAAGACAACCAAGTAGAAGATCGAGGTTAACCTTCTGGTGAACAATCGTTGCCTAATCTGTTCATCAGGGATGCTCTCTGAACCCCATCCATTCATACTTGGTAACATTTACCACTTCTCCAGTGTAATTACACTGGATATGGGGCATTAACATCTACTGCACTGAGACCTAATCAAATAATTCTGGTCTTTCCCACATATTAAGTGTCCAAGCTGTAATTACACTTTACTTTTCACTTCATAAATGCTTAAATTTCCTTATGCAGGTCTTCTACACTATGAGAGAGTAATTTGTATTTTCTAACTCTTTTTTAGCCTTTTTTTTTTTTTTTTACAGGAACGTTGCGAATTGTACAAAACAGGACTGAGCAAGCCACGAATACAGGCACTCCCACCTCCACAAGATCAGGGAGACTGAAAATGCACACATCTGCTTCGACAATTTACTCTCAATATTTGTGTTGCATTATTTTGTGTATATTCTCTAATACTACCTTTTAAAGTTGTATCTATTCTGTTCTGGACATATTCTGTTCTGCAAAATACTAGCATGCATAGAGAACATGTTTGGGCAAAAGACTGCAAGCTTTTTGTTCCAGAATATTCCCCCTCCTCCCTTGCATTTCTAAGTACTTTCTTATCAGCGATTTAGAACTTGCTGATTACAAGTTGATGTACAGAAACAAAATATCTAGTCAAATCCCACAAATGGCAACATCCTTTCTAATTAAATATTTATTTAGTGGTACAGTTCATGTATGGAGTGTTTATAACATATCTCGTAATTTACTAAGTAGTATGCTTTCTATCAAATTTTTATAGGGAAAATCTACTTCGCCAGAAAAAAAAAAAGTCATTTCTTTTTTACTAGTGAAAAATCACAATGGAAATCCTGCTATTAAAAACCCCCTCATAAACACTATCAAAGAATCATACCAAATAAGGTTTGTAAGGATCTTTTATTTAAATAAGTAACAAACTATTTATACTTTTGCAAGAGTCTGTCCTATTTTAGTAAATATTTGGCAAAGTTATTTGATTAAGAGAGCAACCTGACCCTCATTTAACATGGTTATTTGCCATAACTTAATCTTCCATCATTTCAGTTTAGCTACACAAATAATTTTTTTTATATCTTTAGGTGAAGTAATACTTTTTCATAGCTTGGTTAAGACTGGATTTGCTGAGATAAGTGACCAGGGATTTTTGAAAAAACTTTTATACAGACATCTTAAAACTGAAATCACTCTCAGCAACATAGTGATAAGCGTGACATGGAGAAGAGCATGGTCACTTTTTGTTTGATCACTAGATGAATCTTTGATTCCCATACCAAGCCTTGTTTTAGGGGCTACTTTTTGGTCTCTGAAAGCTTTTTGGAAGCTGTGCTTTCTGTTCTCTGCCCAGACATTGAAGAGCACCTCGTCCCCATGGCATGCTACCTAATGTAGTGACTTGTATATACCAAAATCAAAGGAGAGCTTGGCATTAGTGCTGCAGAGGTGCAAGGCAATGAGGCACCATCGTGCATCCTGCAGTGGTCTGCCTGTTGTCTTCTGGGATGTACCAGTCAGCAGTACCTGGGCAAACTGTACTCCCCGGACAGTGGCAGCTGTGTGCGGCGTTTACAGATCAACTCCAGCTCCTACCACTCAGCACCATTTTGCTCTCTTGATATTAGGCATGGCTACAATGCACCACCTAGCCATTAACATTTTTAGCTTGACTTTTCTGAAGGAATTTTAAATTGATTTCTATAGAGCACTTCTTTGTGAGAATGGAAACTCAATTACTCATTCTTTGCACACGAAGATACTGGTTTCAGTGAGAATACTGGATGCACACGAAATGCAGGATTAGCTTTACAATTGCTTTTTGGATAGCTCATAATGTCAAATAACCTCAAATAAGTAAAACTGGTAGTAAACATTAAACCCTCCACATACGCCACATCCAGAAGAACTTGGTCAGAGAGTATTGAACTCTAACAAGAGCCTATGCCAGTCCATCCAGATGAAATGTGTTTCATTATATTTAATGCTAGCAAGGTACTAATTTGGTTTGTTTTTTCAGAGTGTAGAGTGGCAACCATATTACAAAATAATTTCATAAATCCATGCTAGGGTAATGGTTGATTCACATTACAAATACAGTGCAGCCAAGAAGCTCTGCTACAACACAGTTCATGTAGACAAGCTTTAGCCTTATCAAGATCCTGTTGTGATGGATTGGAGCTGCTCTGCAATCATTTATGAATACTCAATGTTTACACAGTTACTGGGATGTTTATTTTATAACTAGATGAGGGGAGGGCAGGGTATGGTCTTCTCTGTGAACACTTGAATGCTGATAAGAGACAATTACAGCTGATGGTCCACGCATATTGGAGGTCAAAAGGATTAGAGTAACTTGAAACAGACTTTCTCAAAGGAAAAAACAAACAAAAGAGCATTTGGAAGGAGAAGGAGCAGACTGGCACATGGCCCTGTTTGGATGTCTATGGAAGTTAGGTCTATCATGTTACAACAGACTTAGAGGCCTTCAGATAAATAACAATATATGTAGACTTCAGTAACCAGTCATCTCCACATCCCAAGCACTTTCCTCCTCCTCATGAGCTGAACCACCTGATTTTAGGAAACCTATTTAGGAAGCTCATTACAACTTCCAGAAAGAGATACTATATTTTCAGGACTCATTCAGGTTGCAGCAATGAGGCTTTTGTTAGGATCCATTCATAATTTCACCTCCAGGGAGGTAAAGGGAAAAGGCCTTAAAAGCTGCACTCAGTAATCAAGTAGCATTAGCATTTGTGGCATCTGATTTATGGCATTTCATGTTTTTTGTGGGCATATTCTAATCAGATCAGAATACAGCTATGGCCTCAGAGCATGTTAAGTCCTTAGGAGATATGAGGCTGTTTTGAATATCAATATCTTGCATGAATTCCACACCACATCCTCTTCATAGTTGCTACAAATGACAGGACAACTTTTCATTCACTGTTTTTGACCAAGCCTGATGCTTAAAGTAGCAAACCAAAAGCTGTGGAGAACTGTGCTCCTGCTTCTCCTGCCAAACTTGAGAACTGTGCAGGCTGAATTTTGGGCAGTGGTTTTACACCTGCCTTATGCTGACCCAAGTGCAGGCTGCTGTCAGAAGAGCTGATTTTACATTCTCCTCTTCCTTTACTAGTAGCAATGACAGTGCAACCATGAGCCAAACCAGGGAGATGATCTGGCTGAAAATTAACTTTTTCCTTTCCCTTCCTTCTGCCCCCAAAGTTTAGTTTTCATTTGGGTGTGTGCCTCTGGTCTGGTTTGCCAGACAGTCATGTACATGAACACCAGTCCTGGCACAAGAGCAAGAACTGGTACAAGGGCAGGTTTGCCCCAGTCGCAGCAGCCGAGTCTTTCATTTGATGAAAGCATCAGTGTTATGACAACCTGAGCTCCACAGGGACTGATCCAGGGACTGTGCTGTTTTCAGCAACTGATGACTTCCAAGAGGAAAGGAAAGAGGACCTGCTTTAGACTATGAAATCTTGCCAACGCTATTATTTTTCCTGACAGAAACAGAGGTAGTCTCTTTAGAGTAATCCTGTTTCTTTCTTGTGGAGAAGGTGCAATGTGTAGAAGCACACACTTGTTTAGCTGTGGAGAGAAGCGGCCTCAATGGGTAAATTCAAATGTCCATTTTATCATCTTGAAAGTTCCTGAAATAGGAGGTGAGATATGAAATGTGAAATTCTCCTCAAACCCTGAGCTGGTCTAATCCAGAGGGTATAAGCAACTTTATAGGTTGGTTTAGGTGACACTTCTCTCCAGTAATGTAGACTAATAACATGCTAATAAGATGGAGAAAGCAAATTCAAAATCATAATGGAGATGAGCCATCTCCACTGAATAGGCTATTTGTCTCTTGTTGCTTGTGTCTAGCAAACCCTTTTGCAGTTTCAGTTCTTTCTGAATACCCTGCTAATTGCTGTGAAGAGAACTATTTATCAGGACATTACTCCAAATTATTGTTGCCATCTGTAAATATTTGTACATATTACCAGAGCTCCGAATGTGTAAATTTTGGACAACTGAAATAAATGAAGCCATTTAAGTAAAAAGACTCAGAAGTCAGCCATAACAGCTGGAGAAAATATGAACTCTCACCCTTCCCCAGCAGAGACTCGAAAGGAAAATGTGCTTGTTTCTGAAAATGAGCTTGTCATTAATTTAGTGAAGTTTTCCACTCCAGCACAGAAAAAGCACGCAAAGAGGTTTTAAAGAGACTAAGTTGTCAGTGGGCATCTGCAGCACTGGGGAGAAAGGTCTTATAAGATCAGCAGCATGTGGAAGGAAAACAAGAGTCTGAAGCAAGGGGATATCACAGCTAATAAGCAGGAAAGGAGCTCAGTCCTGCTGGAAGAACGGGGCTGCTGCTGCTCCTCTGCCCCCTCAGCCTCCTTAGCTGCCAGAATCATCAGAATAACCTCAAAAGATAGATATCTCTAATGATGACTGATGACATCATTCTAACAAGGATTTCATGAGCTGCTAGTCGCAGGCATCTTACAAAATGGGACCTCTGCACCATAGGTCTGAAATAATGTTAAAGATAGTGAAAAAAAAAAATCGAAGCATGAGGCACCATGTTTTAAAGGGTGAATGTTGAAGGAGAAGTAAAGTCCCTTTTTACTTCTCTTGGCCGCAAAATAAAAAATAAGACTCTACTTTGCACTGCACTAAAAGTAGTATCCATTTTAGAAAGTTTATGATTCTTTAAATTCATCTTAAACTACCTATAGACAAGCTGCACAAGAGTTTTCCTGGTACTTGGTCCAGATTTCAAAATTAATTATATTTTTGCATATGTGTATACACACACACACACACAAAATTAAACCAACACATGAAAACACTGAAGTACTGCTACTGCATTTTGTGGTACTTTGCACCACTGCTGGAGAAGCATAAATTTATTAAGAATTTTAAGTTTACTGACAAAATGCTCATACTTGAGAGCTAGTCAGGAATATATAAAGCTAAATCCTATCCTAATAAGTAGTAACATCCACTCTCTAACATCAACAGGAGTTACATATATGTACTGACAGGAGGTTTTATTACTCAGAGAGATGACTTCAGCTTCAGAACACTAAAGAGAGCAAGTCTACAAAGGAATTGTAATCTATCTGCTAATATACCTGTTCTTTCCAAATACAGTGGTCCACAGGCTCCTTGCACATGCTCTATTACGACAGGAAATTCTGTTTTCTTTTAATGTCACAGAACTCCCTTGGACTGTTTCTGGACTCCAGTTTTTACACAATAAGAGAGAGTGTTTCTTCAAAGCAGACCTTCAGGATCTGCCTTCAATAGGTCAGTCCTCCAGGTGGGGGTTTTTGTGGGTTTTTTTCTGGTTTTGTTTGTTTGCTTGGTTTTGGTTTTTCAGTTGTTGTTTTGGGGTGGTTTTTTTGTTTGTTTTTTGTTTGTGGGTTTGATTTTTATTTTATTTTTACTTTTAAAAAAGGACTGCATTGTATTCTGGTACTTACAAGGAAGATTTTACAGATTCTACAAAACTCATGAACTGCACTGCACAGTTTTAGCACCTTCTAAAGCATGTTATTTATGTACATCCATAGGTGACTAGGACAGATATGATGTATTACCTGACTCCATGCCCACTGAGGTCAGCTGGAACATTTCCACTGACTTTAGAGAGCTTTGCACAAGGCTATTAAAAGAGGCTTTCAATGAGAGAAATGTTGCACTCTGTCAGTTCTCATTAGCATTAACAACTTTAAATTATGAACCCGTTAACATTTTCGACATCTCAGTACAGCTGAGGGGAGCAGAGAATATGCAGTCCCATGGGGCATACTCCTGCATTCAGAGCTTGATTCTGCTTTTGAAGATAAATTTGCTTCCTTTTAAAATGAAGGGAGAAAGCGTCTCTTATTTTTTAATTTTTCTTTGATGCAGTCTGCTGGTTTTATACTGTCAAACACTCTCTTTCCCAAGAAACATTCAAAATCTATTTAAGCAAACATCAGATTCCCCAAGACAGCTGCCTTGCACGGACAGCAAAGTCTGTCCCTGCCCCACGGAGCTTCATGGGGCAGTGGTGGCACTTTGCTCTGTTCTGTTTAAAACTCACTGTAGCCCTTCTAAGCACACAGCCTTTGTACTCAGCATGCAAGCATGGCTTGTTTCTAAATAAGGTTTCAATTAACAACCCAGACAAAAACCAGGCCTATAAATAAAGATACAATAAAACTACACAGGAGAATACTGAATAACGAAGGCAACAGTAACATGCAACAGGAACCTACTTTTCAAGCTCTATGCAGCTTCCGTAGGGAACTGAGGGCATTCAGCAACTATCAGTTTCAAGCCACTGATAATTCTCTCTTTTCCTGTTCACTTCAAATTAGACTTCTAGCATGAATCATTATCCAGAACATATCCATCAGATCCACATGATTATTTACACAAAATTCACACTTTCCTGCAAACTCCACATCTTTGCGTTTATTCTGCACAGCTCCTCGCTGTCAGTCGCGCTCCTGAGACCCAGGCAGCATCAAGCTGGCTCGTTAAGAGCCATTCCCAGCGCAAACAAGCTAATTACAATGAAGCGCTGACAGAGTGCCTCCACATAGGAGGGAAACATGCTGTGGTAAGAGCGAAAGAGAAGGAATGTCAGGGTGGAAGGTGACTCAACAGCTCGTACATTCCCAGGCCTCACTGCAGTTAGAACATTTTTGCTTAAACAGGCTCCTCTGAGTTACTGTAGAGTTCAAGTTTTTCACATTTTTTATTTTAGTAGTTTTTCAAAATTCCAGGATACAACTGGAGGTGCCTGTGCAGTACTCGGAGCATGTATGCCACAGAATTAAGAATTACAGCATGAACATATCCACCTCAGCACACGCCTTCCAACAGGCTATGCGGAGAAGGGAGAAGATAGCCTTTGCAGGGCGCCTGGGGAACTGACACGTCCAGCGTCTGGCAGGCTCTTGGACCAGCATGTTCCCAAAGAGAGCAGTTCACATAGAGTAGGAGAAGGTCCCACCGATGGCACTCTCCTGCTTCTCTGGGGGCACTCCAGCTCAACCGCTGCTGACCTCCAGGGAGGCAGCACTTTCTCTGCAAACAGTGTCCCAAGCTATTTAAAGTTTTATAACATAAAATTGAATATAGCTACATAATAAATTATTGTAATTGCAGGTTATTACAATTGCCTATTCAACTATAGTATAAACTATGAAAAGTATACATTCTAAAAATTCAACATAGGAATCCCTGGGAAGACTGCAACAGCTAATTTAGCAGAGGGTTAACACACACGGCCCGGGAAGCTCTGTCCTGGAGAGGAGGCTGCGCCACCCTGCGCTGGCCCTGTCTTCCAAGTCAGAACTGTTGCTTCCCTCAGACTTCGAAAATTGTTCCTTCTATCCTGAAAACCTGATTTACCATATTCAGAAAAAATGATTTTGCTCTTGAGACTTAAAAGGGCTGTGTGTTGTCGTTGGAGGTAATATATATCACACAGAATTTTATGTCTTGTTTTTCCTAATGTATCATCATCTGCATCTTTCTTAAACTAATCCTGCATTTCTAAAGGAATCCTGAAATGTGAAAGTTTGTGCCTTCACTCCATTTGATCTGTTGTTTGTATGTTCTCCTTCAGTTTTTTCCATCTACTGCACTTATTTTAGCACTCAGCATTTCAAGGAAGCCAGGAAAGATTATAGTTTCTAGTAGGTGGAAAAAATGTCTTCAGACAAATCTTGGTAGTCTGCTCAGTCTCAGCTTTCTCTCCATCAGCATCCACAGCCAGCGGGACACCCTGCAGTGTCACCCAACTGGCACACGATGCATCAGGCCAAGGGATTTGAAAATTGTCTGCTTCTTTTTATGGACCAAAAATTCACTCCTTTTCTGGAATAATCCAGGTAGCTTATTTCACAATCAAATGCTTACAAATGACAGGATTTTAGTTTGACTAAGTTTTATCCAAGAGCAAACAGACAGCTCCACTGTACTCCCCTCTGCGTTCCCGTCCCTCAAAACGTGGCAGCAGTGTTCAAACAGTCCCTACATGCCACACTGGCACAGCACGGCTGGTCTGTGAGTTTGCTTGTGTGAAGTAATCATCTAATAAAGGTCAGAAATGTCGTCATGACTAAAATATGTACAATAACCATTATAATCTTTCCTAAGCACTTAAGAACCCCTGTTGTCTGCTGATGCATTTGGTAGGCTTCTGCTAATGGTAGCTTATATCAGCAGAAGGTGTCTACAGTGTTTTCCTCAGCATTGAATAAGGCAGACCTTCATGAATGATGCACAGGCAGAAAAAACAACATTCAAAGATCAAATACCCTTTAAAAAAAAAGCATCACCTAAATATGAATTGGTCCTCATAAACATGAAGTTGACCATTGCCAAAAAAAATCTTCCACAAAAGACTATGTGAGGAGATGACAACAGCCTTCACGTACCCATGAGACATCAGAAACCTGCATTTGGGCTAAATAAAGTAGCAATTTAATAGCTCTGCATTTTGGAGAAACAGACACCGGAAGCCACTGCCCAAGATATAGGCTGATAGATGGCAATGCTTGGACTATTTGGCTTCAGCAGTTCCCTCGGAGACGCAGTGCAAACACGAGCCCCGGGCACTGTGGGGTTGTGGGGGTGGAAGCCTGCGCCATAGCGGGAGCCAGAGCCCCAGCCCAGCCGGCGGCACGCAGAGCCGGGGGCCAGGACCCAGGCATGGCACTCGCTGGAAGGCAGGCTTGGATGTCTGAGCAAGGAAACGGCCTTATGCTCATTTCCAGTGTTTGGGGAAAAAGGACATTGCGTACTTTTGTGTGTGTGAGAATAGCGCAAGTTGCTCATCTGCCAAGGAAACACACGCTCCTGCCAGCGTCTCTTAACAGAGCAAGCACTGACTGGTATCCTGGGCAGAGACAAGAACGAACAAGTGAAGGAGTCCCGGCACCCTACTCCTCCTCCCCAGCCAGCAGCATTCATGAACATGATTATCCTCACCAGTTCTGGTTTTGCCAGAAGCTCGAAAAAAACCTGGGTTCTTAAATCAACTGAGTACATCAAGTGTAGAGGCTAATAAAGTCATTTATTGCAGACAGAAGTCAGATTTCAGTCTTAGTGGTTAATGTGCTTTGGTCAGCTATTTGTTTTTCTCTTCAGTTTGTTCCTGACTGCTTTGTTTGCGATGAGGTATTTGTGACTTCTTATTACTTTTATTATTTATGAGACATAAACCAAACACACTTTCTACTCTAACTAGCAAAACAGTCCAGTGGTCTGTTTCTCTTATACAGAAACAGTCTGGAGGCGTGACAGCTATCTTTCCTCTCGTTATGTTAGCCCTTAAACAGGCAAGACTTTCTCCAAGGCCAACTGTCCAGATCCATCATCTCAGACTGTGTCAGCAAGCTCATACCACCATAGCAACATGATGAAATACCGTTTCCTGCCTAACTTGTATTGCTTCCCAGCATGGCTAATGCTTCAACATCCTCGGTAATGCGAGAAGTTAAGGACAACCAACAGTCCACCAATTTTTGTACATTATTCACTCAAGTAGGATATACATCAGCAAAGGGGCAAATTAGTGACTGTCATAACCAGAGTTTACATACTAAATTGTGTGCTAGCCTGGAAATTTGACTTTGGAAATAGAGTATCATGGACTGATCACATCCAAAATTGTTTTGAAAGAGAAAGCAAGGAAGACTTTCCTCTTTGGAGAGCTTTTTGACGGGCAGAAAAGCCCCAGAGCAGAAATGGCACCCAGCTTTCTGCTGTGTAAAGGGGGGCAGGGAGACTGATTAAGAGTTTGTTTTAAGTCCACATTGGCAACTATTGTGATTTTATCACCATGCTTCAATTTTGTCCTGGGGACCTATTTAATAAAAAACTCAGATTCCATTAAAAAAAGAATAACTTAACTTTGTAGCTGACCTTGCAGAGAAGCCTTGGTTAGTTCTATAGCAAATGCTATGCAGATAAGAGACCAGAAATCCATGCCAAGTTTAAGCCAGCTAACATGGATAACAGTATCTTCTCTTTCGTAGCATACACTTCGGCGTGGGCTTCAAAACCTACTAGAGAAGCAGGGTAAGTACCTAGAGTAGCTTGCTCCCTCTGAGCTTCGTGCTGCGAACTCTGCACCACAAAGCTTCAGCAAACTTGCGTGCATGGTCTCCAACTTAAGCACAAGATTTTTAATAGATGTGATTGGAAGGCCTGAAATGTGGTGTTAGCTGCATGCTATATCCAATGGGGCATGAGGGTAGAAAGTAAGAAAAACAGACAGACAGGCGGGTCAGCAGAAAATATAACTGGAATTAGGGGGAAATAAGCCTAATTAAGAGCAGGAAAACCTGAGGGAAGCAGCTAGGGACAAACAAGGGAATCGGTGCTATCTTATTAATGGTATGACAAATGCTCACAGCAAATTCCAACAAAAGAACTTCCCCAGTTATCTGGGCTAATTCATTTCCACCAGTTATTGGTGCTGGTTTTGGCTAATTCACCAACACAGAAAATGATAACTTTTCCTGGAGCTGCAGCAGAGAATGCATTTTGAATCTCCCCAAACCACCAGAATTTCCTTTCTTCTTAAAATAAAATCCTTTCAGCCTTCTGCGCAAACACAGGGAGAGGAGGAGATGGAGGTTGGGAGGAGCACAGGCTGTGGCAACCCCTCACATGCACGAGTGCCCACACCAAAGGAGATCAGTAGAGTACTGTACAACTTACGTAAGGATCCTCAGATCTGTGATCTACTTTATTTGCAAAGGTGGAGTAAATTTCAGTGCCAACAGGGATGGTACAAAGGGTCAGACGCTGCTGCTTTAGACACTACTATTCTGCAACGCACCTGTGCTTAGACCGAACACCACCAGATGCAGGGGAAGATTCTTAAACTATCAACCAATAATACTAATAGTACGATAAACCCATTGCTAGGGAAAATTGCTGAACAAAATGTACTCTTTCACATCAGCATTTGTTTCTAACAGTTGTTCTCTCAGGGACACTAGAAGGAGAAGTTGCTGTTAATGACCTTCAATATCTTAATTGATCTTGGCTGCCTTGTCCAAGGCCAGGTAGTGTGGTCTGCTAGCCCTTGAGTTAACAGTGACTGGACTGTTGAATACACCCTTCTCTTATCTGTGTTAGCACGGTAGAGACCTAAAAAATCTCAGTACATAGCCTTGATTTTTATAAATCAACACGCATAAGGATCTTGCAAATTCCAATTGGATTATAAAATGCAAACCCTCCAATATAAATTACAAAACAGACTCCTGAGAACAAGCTCAATGGCTTCAGAATCAATATTCCACCGAGTGCTAACTGTGGCAACAAAACTGTGTTGAAATTCTTGTGTCCCTGTTGGGTTTCCAGCTTTCATTTTCAGCTGTAAACAGTCAAGGAAATAATGTCCGAGTTCCCCCTTTCCCTAGAGGAAGGGATACGTAGAGCTTTCCAAAGCTTTATGAATTCCTTTGACACCTCCTAATTGAGATCTCCCCTTGCCAAAGAATGAGTATTTCACCTTGTGGTTGTTCTCAAAAATGTGATACAATGTACTAGACATTTGGTCAGTGTTTCATTCATTAGTGTATTTCCATGGGCTTGACAGTGATTCTGTCCCTAGCTGAATGGCTTGGATTAGTAATCATTTATGCAAGGCTACATGTAAAATGGAGTTGTTGAACACAGAATCACAGTCCTGAAATATTAGTTATCCAGCCTTCTGAAACTGTGGCCTTTGAGAAAGGACATACCGAACTGTGCTACCAGAGAGGCCATTTGCCCTGTGTCTGAGAACAACATGAACTGTGACCATGACAGGAAGGTTTTGGCTCTGTCAAGCAGGTTAGCTACAACAAGCCTCAGTACAGACCAGTATAGAAGCTGTCTGGCTGCCCAGTAGGATAGGCCTGGAGAAGAGACATTTCTCATCTTATGTTTTCTTTGTAATGTACTTGTTCTTAGGTACATAATGTAATCAGGGCTGGATAATCACTACCTAATCTGCTCATTACCTTGAAAGAATAGCTCCAGCTGCTGTGGAATTAAAAAGGGGCTGCCAAAGCAAGTGGTGGCCTGCACAAGGATTTCAGCCATGGCCTCTGGGCCATGCCTGGTGGCCACAGGTTAAGGTTCAGCCCATACATAGGGTTAGGAGAGAGACACAGCTCGGAGCTCCAGGTAGGGCCAGAATGCAAAGGGGCAGCCAAAAGAATAGGTTAGCCACACAAAAAATTAACTCCTGAGATATTTGTCTAGGTGATAACTGGGCATTATTATATACTGATCACCCAACATCTGGGGTTAGTGTTAGGGTAAAAAAAGAACTCCTAGGGTTAGGAATATCGGGTGGAGCAGGGCACCGAACAGCCGCCAAAGGGAAGGGTGGGCTGTGCAAACATTTGATCCCTGACAGCTTATTCCTCTGGGCCATAATTGGGGGTCATTGGTTAGGGCTCAGCCCATGACGAGGATTAAAGTTCAGGCTTGGGTTAGTGTTTACCTGGGCTTTGTCCCTCTGTTAACCCTAAACCCAAGTATAATACTAGGCATGGAGTGAAACTTTTTCCACATCCACCAGTCATTCCCTAAATTGTCAAGGACAAAGTCCTTGTGCAGCCCACCCCTTCCTTTGGTAGCCACTTTTTGCCTCTACACCACATGGAGCCCTTGGCTTTTTCCATTTCTTACCCTAACTGTAACTCTGGGCTTGGTCTTGGCCACATCACGTAAGATCAGTGGAGCTTTTTCAAGACCTGATTCTTATGGCTCTTTTTCACTTTAGTACTTAGTCTTGTCAAACCCAGGCTAGTCCCCAGCTGTGAGCATGTAGTCCTTGCTAATCTTAGGGCAGTTCCACCAACTCTGGAGTTAATTATCCTGGCCTTGAATATAGGCTGTATTTCCCCATCTTGACTGCCTGGAAAGGGGATAAGAAATTAGAATATCTATTTGCTCAAAAAGATAGACCAGCTTGCAGCCTGCTAGCATTGCAAGCTGTAAGCACAGTGCTGTTGTAAATTATATTTGTGGCCATTTTCTTGTCTTAGCATTAGTATTTTATGAAGTTAAAGCACAAATATTAATGCTGTACTACTTGAATGCATTACCTGCTTCTATCCGTCAGCCCTCCTTTTGGACCCTTGTCTTTGATGCTGGAGTAGGGCTCCAGAGAACAAATAGCCCAGGAACGCTACACTGCTTGATGAAGTCCTAAAATAGGGAAGTGGGTGAGATGGTGTTTCTGTGTAACATCAGACTACTTGCAGAAGGAAAGGGAACAAACAATACTGTTAATGCTGTCAACAACTGCAGACCTGTAAACACTACAATAACTAAGGCAGCTGACAAAAATGTCTTGAAGAAAAACTACAGCAAACTTCTAACTCCAAAAGCAGAAATAGAAATCAGCTGGCACAAATAGCATATTGTATGTTGAGAAGTAGTCGTCAAGATTCCTTGGGGGTTAGATGCATTTTGCAACAAAGAACACCTGCAAGAGCACTACAGAGCCAAGAGATATAGGGGGTAGAACAGGAAAGGGATGACGACAGAAATCTTGCTAGCCGAGCTCACCACTTTCAGGAAACATTACAATACCACATACCAAAATGCCTGGGTTGTTTTTCTTACTTTATCATTTGATTTTCTATATGGTTTAATAATTAGTCACCTTAGTTCATGGTACCATTTAACATCTTTAGGAAATCTGTCTTATAAAATGTTTCCTCAAAGCAGTTTGTAAGCAGATAACAGCAACTCCACAACACTGGTTTTGTCTGTACGGCAGTGATAGAATTAACCTGGTTCCTGGAGGTCTGCCATAAAGCAATGTCTCTCAGGTCTGCTTAGCAAGCAAAATAGTATGAAAATAGTGGCCAAGATGGCATGGTTGTACCAATCTCTTGTAACTCCATCAACATAAAAAAATTAGTTGGTAGAAACAGAGCACGGGTTGCAAAAAAATCCCCAAATATCTATCTATTGCCTCAATAAGCCAGTTGCCATTAAAGCAGATGCTGTACCTAGGTTACTTTCCATTGTACAACAGAAGTATTTAGTGAGCTCAGGCCATTGCACAACACTGTCTGCATAGAGAGGGAGGAATTAGTTTTTCCAGACTTGGAGCTGTATCAGAGACAGCTCAGATGCATTCACAGCTGGTTCTTTTTGGACCCAGCACTGATGTGAGTGAGCACTGAGCAGCAAGTGATCTGGTGCATTTTTGTCAGTGGAACTTAGAGCAGACCAGGACATCAGAGTCATATAAAAAGTACCTCAGACATAGTTACAGACTGGCCTTTAAAAAAACACAAAACAAACAAAACAAAAAAATGCCAACATACAGATTTAGTCATCTTAAAAAGCCTAAGCAGCAATAAATAAATGCAGCAATGGCAATCATTGGCTACGCTTCCTTATTGGTATCTACAGCTAAATCTGATTTCGCCTCAGACTTTCTGCCAGCATTGTGTACAGATTCCCCTGTTTTTTATGAAAACCAAGATCATGTTGTAAATTAACCAAGCTTATGCTGCAGTTGACTCACCCTTTGCCACTGTCCTCCTTTTTCAAACATGATGACATTAGACGGCCTTTGCAGGCCTGTGCCTAAACTAACAAATCTTAGGTACTTCCTAAGCATTTCAGTATGAATCAGTATTCTCGATCCTGCTCTTTTCAGAAACATGGAAAAGTTTACTGAATAAATACATTTTAATATAGTTTCAAAGTTGCAAAATTAAAGAAGTGTAGTTGTTATAGCAGAAGCTATTTGTATTTGTCTGTATTAATTTCTTTCCTCTATTTACCTTTTCTCTTGAAACCTCATTCAACGACCAGCATTGTTTAGAGAAACAACTAAGTATATCCAAAAGCAACAACAGGAAAAGTAAAAGAAAATCTTTAGGTCAGCAACATTTTAAAGTGTCATTGTTTCAAACCACCAATATTTTACACAAGCCAACATATCTTAGATCTCAGCTTTAGTAGCACACTTGTTCAAAGTTGCATTTTTTCCTCACTGAGTTAGCAATGTATTTAATTTCTTACATTTTAGCAACATTGCCTCTGTTAGAAAGCCAGCTACCTTTTATGCCTTAAAATAAAAAAAACATCACTGGTCCAGCCTTCCACCACTTGAGGTGGATGAGAAACCATTTGCATAGGACCCTGCTCCATACTAATAAATCTACAGCAAAACTCTGGTCACTCAAGCCCATGTCTGTAAGCCTGTTGGAATCTCTCTGGCTACTGGAAGGCAGAGCATGGTCAGCACCAGCTGCACTGCATCCCGTTCGGGCTGTCAGCATGCTCCTGCCTTTCTCCTCCTGAGCAATGACCCCGGGGATGCTCAGGCCCTGGTCACTGCTCAGGCGCTAGGGCACAGCACTGTTCCTCTGCAATGCTCCCGGGGAATCCCTAGGAGCCTTGGGAGCAGAAAAATACAGATTTATGCGTTAATACAAACACTGAAACAGTATAAAACCACAGGAAAATGGAACCACACCTGAGCCCGAGCAGCTGGGCTCAGCTCTGGGAAGACGAGCTCAGTCTCCAAGTCTTGCCTTCAGCTCACAGCTATGAGGGGCAAGAGAAAAAGGCACTGCTCAGTGCTGCATACCACAGTCTGCTCCCTCTGTCTGAGCTGCCACACAGTGAGACCCTGCTGCTTTCAGTCTCCCATGCTTTTGCTTCGGTATTACCTTGGTGGCCGAGGAAAGGCAGAGCAGCCTTAACTCGCCCCAGGGGCTGGCTTGCCCTCCTCCCCAGCCCGCACAGACGCACACACCCCTGCCACCACAAGCAGGATAAAAGTCTTTGTAACATTTTCATTTTTAATTGCAAGTTAAATGGAAATGGACAGAAAATTGAGCCACAACCCAAGCTCCTACTCCACAAAAACTAGTTTTTGCACAGACTTCAGAGGAGGTATCCTGACATTTGAATTTATTAAGGATTTTAAAACTGATGTTTCACTTTGCTTAACACGCACATTTTTCCCCAGATCAGTTTGCACTCAAACATCGAGCCATTTCTCTCTCCCTGCTAGCAAAAAGGCATATATTTTTTCCTGAGTCTTAAGTGAAAATAAAGGAATGCAGTGCTTATCTGACAGTCTGTTTACTCTTATATATCACCATTGTGTAAGGTCTGTAAATATTTTCCATATGTTAGCTGAAGCAATCCCTCCATTTCAGCATCTGCAAGATTTGTCCACACAGTCTTCCAAATTAGCATTAATACATTAGTTCTGACAAAAGTTGAATAAACACATTTCAAGGGCTCTTTTTTCCCCCCTACTATTGGATATAACTTTATGCTCACATGCAAAATCACTGTAGGATTCATATTCACTGTACCTCTACAATTTTAGGTTCAAAGGCCTTGTTTCAAAAATAAAAATCCAGCACATATTAATTTTTTGAAGCTGCCTTACCTTTGCCTGCCAAGCTCAGAGCAGGCCCTAACACCAAAGGTGGTCAGTTCCTTCCCCCTGCGTCCTGTACCAGCAAACAGTCCCCAGGCAACAGCCCCACTGGGGACACACAACCCATGTCCCTGGCAGCTCCGTCATGGCAGGTGCAGGCAGTTCACCCACTGATGCTCGTTTAACAAACCCTCCCGCTGATCTGGGGAAATAAGCTGTGCTCAGTGGTGCTAGCTGTAATAGCAACAGAAGGCACATAGGAGAAAACCCATTTAAGTCATTTAAAAACAAAACACTACTTTTGGCACCAAAACCTGAAGTCAATTCAATGATGAGGAAGGAGAAGCATTAGAATGACTTTATGTAATCCTATTCCACCAAAGTCACCATTCAAATGAAGTAAAAGGGTCTCCTCTCTGGAAAGAGTCCTATCTCCATGTACAGGTTGCTGTGCCCAGTGGGTTTTCTTGTGGGCAATATGTTCTTACTGTCACGGTCAAAAATTAAAGTAAATTTTATGAATATAATATTCTGTGTAAACAGATATTGTAGTAGAAACATGAATGTTAGTGCATACTCAGTATGGGAGAGTTAACTGGAGTAAAAAAACCATGAACCATACTCTTGTGCCTATTGATTTAACTGATTAAATGGATTTCTGTTAGGATAATATCTGGATGACTACATTGTAGGAAAATATTTATACAACCCCAAACAACCATAAATTGCAATATATTGGAAGTTCTGATTTTAATTAATCTTCCTTTTGCCCCCCACCTCTCCTTCCTTTGCTATTTATTCATCTCACTTGTAGCCCTTATTCCGAGCTGGCTGCACAGATGGGAAAATGTCTTCCTCTGCAAGTGAAATCATCATTAGATTGAGACTAGGATTTCTCTGAAAAGTTAAAATGGGAATCCCTCAGACAGTATACTAGAGAAAACTTAAAGCTTTCTGCAATGATACAGCCAACTGCTCTTGTTTCTCTTTCACCCCCCTACAGCCAAGCAATGAGTGAGTCACCTCCACAATGCACCCAGCGTACACTAATCAGATCACACAAAATAAATGTCTCAGAAAGCAATCTGTGTTTCACATTGTATTCCAAGAAATCTCCAAAACAGTTTGAGCTGCCCCTTGCCACTTCTTCCAATTTCTCACCCAATTTCAGAGAAGTCATCATAGATAAAGCACACACTCCCAGTAAAACTACTGCCCGTGGCTTTTTCACTAGTAAATACTCTTGTTCATTTGAATGTAGTTGCTTTCCAGTCTGAGTGGAGTGCATAGTAGGCAGAATTCAACATGGAGAAGAGAGTCTATGGAAGGAGTCCTTTCCATGGGTTAGATATGTCTGGCTAGAGATGATAGAAGGTGTCCCAGAGCAGGAGCAATGCGGTTGCTGCAGGACGCTCCAGCCTGTTCCAGCATCAGAGGACAGTGGGCAGGAGTCCAACAAATCCTGAGGGGTCAGAGTACCTTGCTATTCCTAGCAAGACGAGAGCACCGCAGTGCAAAGCCCTACAAAGGGAAAGGTAGACTTTGCTGCCAACGTTCAGACTTCCTGCACACAAAGGGTGAGCAAAGAAAACAGTGGTACAAAAAAGGAAAACCGTTTATCCAAATTACAGAGCAGACGGAGGCTGGGATTAGATCGAGGTATGCCAGCTCCCAACCTGGTGGTCAGCCTCAGCCTGGGAGCTGGGAAGAACGGTTCTGACCCTCAGCCACACCAGATGCGCCGGCTGTGGTCACACAGGTCTCGAAATAGGGTATTTTGTACCGATTCATCCAGCCATGATACAACATTCATCCTTACAGCATGAGGAATTTTAAACTAAACTAGCCTCAGTGGAAGTGCAGGATCCAGCGTGTTTCAACATCCTTTAATCATCTATGATGATTATTAGACTAATTCTCTTGACCTACAAATCAGCTTTATTAAGTTGGGATATTTTCTACGTCCATCATCTACAGAATGTTCTTCTACACAAGAGTGAAAAGCTTATTAAATAATATAGGGCATGGCATTCATCGCTCAGAGCCAAAGTAATCTCAGAACATGCAATTAGTTTTGAAATATGGAGTCAACAAAACACAGTTGTTTCAAGTTTACCCTGGGCAACGATGTTTCCTCGCCACATGAATCCCTTCGTGATGCCTCCCATTCCTGGGAGTGTTTACTTTACAGCCTGACATTTAACACTTGTGCAGATTCACTCTTCCACAAATTCTGCACGTTGTGACAGATGCACCATGCTTGTAAACACACCAGATGATAACCGAGAGCAGAAAAGAGAAAGAAGAGCTTCTTACATCCTATGTACTATCCTTTAATGTAGCGTATGTATTTACAAGTGGACAGTATTTAAAAACAAAAAAAGTCAGCTTTGTCAATAAAGGGATCGTGCCTCTAAAATAGCTGCTTCTGAGTTCCACTTCTTCATGGACATACCTGTTGTTAGTGATAAAGTTGCCTCATTTATTCCTAATTCATGGTGTTATTTGCAGTAGGAAACAGTACTGAGTATTTCACTGCTTTACCTTTGCAGATAGCATGGGGAAAACAAATTAACAATAGGAACAAGAAATCCATACTTTAAAATTTTAGGGAAAATTTCTTGTTGTAATGCTTTAAAAATATTGGGAAGGGCTACATTTTTTCACCTGGCAAAATGTGCATTTCAGCAAGAAAAGTTAGAAAACACTTAACAGCAAAGTGTTTTATCCTTTAACATTTTACTGCAGATTGCTGAAGTAGTTAAAGTAGAACAGAGACACACACACAGAATGTCAGCTCTCAGATGTGCATCATCTTTAATTCACTAAAGTGGATGTGAAAGCCTCATGTGAAAGAACAGTGAGGCAGAGAAAAGTTAAATGCCTTGGCAGGGTTACTGGCAGAGCTGGGTTCTCCACTGCGCTGTGCCCGTGGAGTGCTTTACATCGCTCCATAGGAAGCACAAGGTTCTTTCTTGAATGGCATTTTGGCCAGGGAATGTCATTCTTGAGAACCGATGCCTAAATGAAACAGAGCAGATAAGAGCTGCCCCCAAAGGGATTAAAGTAGGTCGTATAAATATCAGGCAATGTAATACACTGTCCCCAAATCCCTGGGTTTCGACCTACCAAGATCTGCTCTGAGTTTCCTGCATCTGGATACCAGAGTCTGACTCACTCAGGTAATGCTCAGGAGTTGTGTCACGGAAATCAGAACTAATTCTCTGCTCTAAAATCTGCATCAAACCTCCAGGTGTCTCAGACATGCAGGCAAGGTGGCCTAAATCAATATGTTCTGTGTCTAATTTACAATGTGTGAACCTTTTATTCTAAAGGTAATAATTCCACTGAATCACAGTACCTGGAGTATGCAGGAGTAACAACAACTAACTAGAAATAGGCTGCTAAGACTTATTTGTCACGATCAGGATTTAAAAAGAAAGGAAATAAGTCCAAGCAGCTTTTATTGCAAAATGAACTCAAACTGTGAGAGGAGGAAGATACATAAACAGAGAGTAACAGCAAAAAGCCAATTGTTCAACTGATCGACAGGAGAGAGATTTATGTGGGAAATTCCCACTAGGGCTCCAAAAATTTATACACAAAACCCCACGTGCCTCGATTGGAAAACAGACCTGCAACACCAGATACTACTGCCATACTAGTAGGCAATACAGTTTCAGCTCTCTGGCATTTGCCTATTTGCATTGGCCTGATAGAAACATCAGAGAAAAAACACTGCCATGGAGAAAAGTTTTTCTTAATTAGCATCACCAGTGAAAGTTTCTTATTACTGTGTTATGGAGAGTAAAAACTGATGTTTTTGCAAGATTTATATGCTAGCTTTGATCAACCAATCTTGCTCAAGAAAAAAGAAATGGGCAACCCTTCCATGATCCTGTTTTTACTATCGTAATGACATCCACATGAAGTTATCAAGTCTTTTAGAAGAATAAAACAAAGGTGTGAAATTTCCTCAGCTGGCTGCCAGTACGTGTCCGAGTTCACAGGCAGAAGCATAAAGTTGTGTGATGTAATTCAGTAAAGTAGTTTAAAATAGGCTTAATTTTAGCCCTAGAAGCCTTCAGGAAAATAAAGCCGTTTCAGGGAAAGTGCAAGATTTCCCATGAAAGACTTGGTCAAGTCTCAGTTTGAATCACACGTTGTGTAAGCCTTTTGTCAGGGGTCACGTAGTGCGTGCTTCTACGGCAGTCGGTCCAAGGAAAGATGAAAAGTTCACAGAGCATCCCTGCAATATCTTAGTCCTGGACGATGAATCACAGAGCATGTTGAAAGCACAGGCCATGATACATGAAGAGTGGTTTCCTTCAATTTGATGACTGATAAAAGAACTACTCTAATTCCTTAAAAATTATTTTAGCCCTGCATGACAGCTTCACGTGTCTGTATTTACAGAAATGGACAGTAATTTTTTTCCATAAACTTAAAATCTTCCCCAAAGAGTTCAACACAACCCACATAGTTAGCCCATATAGCTTTTTTTTTTTCCTTCCTACCTACAACTCATCTAAGAGCAGTGTGTGATTTTACTATTTTGGTTGCTATTCCAAGGCATTTGATGAGCCCTGAATGCAAGTTGCAGTCTATATGCTGTTTGTAGAGTGTTTTCTGGAAATATTTCTTTAATACTAAAGAGCTCAAACACCATATGCTACTTCTTTGTCTCCCATGAGGTCACCTAACTTGCAAACTCACTTCCAGAAGACAAAGGCAAAAGTGTCGAGCTAGAGGTGTGGTTGCATTGTCCAGAAAGCATGTTCAGAAGCATGAACGGACAGCACTCGATGCAGGAATGGCAATGAACTCAAGGGGAAAAGAGAAAGAAACCCTCCTGAAAACTTGGATCAATGAAACAGTTTTTAAGCCTCACTGGTAAGTGGGCTTCATCACATGCACTGCTAACTTGCCCAGTCCCGGCCAGAGCGTGAACACACTTTAAAGTAGTTGCCAGTTAAAAACATCTGGAAACAGGCAATGTGAATAGGGTTTATAATGGGCGGGATAGTTACAGCTGATTCACGTATGACTAATGCTAGTGTTTTCCTTGGAAGCCTAACCAAGCGTTGCTTACAAAAGAGACCCAAGAGCAGCAGTGGCCCATTGACGGCTGTCGCCCTTGCCAGGAGCGAGCCATCGGCAGCCGGGAAGCCATTCGGTTTCACAAGTTCAGAAGTGACAGCACCTGGGAAACATAGCCCAGTGCTCTGCACATCAGCAGCATTTCTCTCCATTTACGAGAGTGACATTGCCCCAGAAAGACAACATGTCAAATATATCATGGTGTGCTTGGCTGGGCAAGCCCACAACCCCTCCATGAGTGAAGAGATCTCAAGTGTCGTCCTCTGTGTGCTGTGATCAGGTACAGAACCACCAAGGGCTTTGCAGCGTCAGATAGAGCCTGTGGGCTTTGCTGTAGAGTATCTCTGTGACTAATTAACACATTATTCATATGTTTGCATGCGCGCTGCCCAGAACACCTGCTTCAACCTTCTTTGGGGGTTTTTATAGTAAAACCTACACAATTCATTGAAGCCAGAATAGCTCTAGTGCATTGCTACCTTGCATGCCCTGCTCAGAGCACATATTTTTAAGAAAAGAGTATGACATTTTGCACTGGCTGATCTGAAATGTGACCCTTCTTGACTTAAATGCAAACAGGAGGACCAGCACCCCAGTTGTCAGAACCTCAGCTGGAAATAAGAGCTTTTAATGCTGACTGGAGTTGAGGAAAATGGGTAGTGTGCTGAACTATAGTTGCAAGAAGTATGACTTGAGAGACTAGGGAATAGGTCCTGGTTTCAATAAAAATCTAAAGAAGGAGGGAAGAGCTGGGGTTCAAGGAATCATCTTTGGATCTGAAGTACACTGGCAGCTGTTCAAACTGGCTGCTTGCCAGATTATACTTCTGTTATTCAGTGCTAAAGAACAGCTTACGCACTTGAGAGATGCTCTGCCGGTGTAAACAAACACAATTTGACTGACGTCAAAGGAGCAGGCTTATACCAGCTGAGAATCTGGCCCTTAGTTTGCTCTAAAAATGAAATATGGACTCTGAATAACAACAAACTATTTTTTTCTTCAAATGTGGCACTGAGCTGGGATGCTGGCAAGTGCCTCCAGTTTTACACACATTGGTTTCTTTCAATGCAGTGAGAAATATTCTTAAAGCTTTGTAAGCAGGAGGCAACACTTGAGTGTTGTACACACCTAGAGACAGAAGCTGCATACCTGCGTGGCAGTGACCCTGATCTCCTCTAGCCTCCTTCCATGTAACTGTTACCTTCATTGATCGTGTCAAAATAAATTTACATCATCATATTTCTACACTGGCACCACTAGCACACATAAGCTCTGAGAATTTATCAGTTCATTCCCATTCAACTACATGATTTTTCTAAGAACTGCCCCCCAACCTGAGCAATGCCATCTAGAGAAGATGGACATCCAGATTCATCCTGGTCAGCTGCAGGTGCTCAGTTAGGAATGGAATTGCTCTAGGATCTCCCCAGTGCCCCTACAGGAGACAGGCAAGGTGTGCTGTGTTAGCCTCAGGGCGGTCATATAGGAAGCATAGGCTGATGGCTCCCCTAACTGCCTGAACTAAGCAAAGAGAATCCAGACCTTTATGAATTTGAAAGAGAGCACAATTGAGTCATATCTTCCAGATGCAAAATGCTTGTTCGCAGGAGCACTGGCTTGCATACTCTAGATGCTTTCTGCACTATTCATGTCCACGTGCATTTGTCCTCTAACATACGCATTGGCACTTTCCCTTCTTGAGTTCTCCCACTACTAGATGGAATGATGTATGTTTGTATACGCGTGTGCATTTACATTTAAAAACAGAAATGCATGACTACCTAGGTTTTTGGTATTACAGTTTTGGTTTTGCTGAATAAAAGTGCACGAAAGTTATAAAAATGTAGCTGGCGTCCATATAACCATACTATTTGTCATTACTCAAATAAACACAGTAATGAAGATTTCTTACAGCTTCTAAAAGAAAGAATAGGAAATTTGTTCTTGGTTCACAGTTGTTTAACCAGATATTGACTAAGATGTATGCACTCGACAAGTATGAGGTCTGACTTTCAACATCTTGTATTCTTAGCCTATGATGTAAATTTTTATTTAAGCTTTTCATTTTTTTCCTTTGAATGAAAGAGCAGTGCCACAAATGAAAGTTTACAAAAGCAAGCAACAGAGAAATATTCTGGAATTAATTTGGCATAACCCCACTCCTACCATTAAACCAGAAAGCAAAATCAACTGTACGCAACGCCTTGCCAGAGCCAGATCTCTGAAGTTCCCAATTTAACTGTGGCCTCCTCGGTAGGTCATCCCATGATGCAGGTGATGGGCACAACCCGAGCAGGAGAAATGGCTCCTTGTCTGCAGAGCAGATCAGGCTGTGTGTTCCATGGCCCATGGGGATGGGAGAAGGGCCAGGCAGCCGGCCCAGCAAAAGCCTCGTGGTTTATGACAGACCCTTGTTGTCTAACATCTAGTAAAACATGACTCACTTCAGGGACACACATTTGAGGGAAGTCACAGAAAAATTAACTAAGCACTGCCAGTAAAAACATGGGTGTACTTACTCTGGCTTTGTAATGGTACAAAGCGTGTCAGCAGGGTACACGCTTTCCAGTGTAATCATCCCTCAACCCTCCCCGGACAAAACCAGCACTCTCTGCTTCTCATGCTACAATACTTGTAATCACAGCATTGATCCAACTTTCTCTGTCAAACAACTCGACAATAACCTCATCGTGGATTCCCTCCTTTTTCCATCCTTAATTACCAACACCACCTCCCCACATCATCAGACTGAGGGCACCGCCAGCTGAAGTCTATGTAAAATAAAAATACAGCCTCACCTTCTTCTTTATGTAGGTGTTTGTCACCCTATACCTGCTCCTGTCTCTCTCTACTGACCATCTTCCATGTCTTCAGCACCCTTCATCATCTGGCAGTTGCAGCAGTCTGCTATTTCCATGCTGCCCTGTGCACCGGAGCTGCCCGACAAACATGTTTTGTGGCTCTCAGAGAGGGTTTGAAACATTTCGTCAGAGCACTGGCATCCAAACCCCACCTTGGGGTCTTTTTCCACTTAAAAGAGTGAGGGCAGGTCTGTTTTGTGACCAGAGCCCCGGACCACGCAGCTGCCACCTGCACGCAGAGGCGCTGTACAGAGCCGTCTGCTGTCCCAGAGGACACAGGGGCCCTCATCGCTCCCCACGTGGCAGTTCAGTGAGATGGGAATTTAACTATCGGGCTAAAAACGTGAGCCACCCTCCCTCCCCACCAACACCCACATGCATCTTTCAGCAACAGAAGTATTTAATTTTGTCAAAAAATGTTCACAACAGCTCTGCCTTTCACTCACACGCTCCCACTGGGCATACATGGACTGTCATGGCTGTCCTCTTTTGAAACTTCTCCCCAACACCTGCTTCCCCCGAGGAGCCATCGCCGAGTGCTGCTGTGCACCCCCAGCCGTCCCCCCGGCACCCCCGTGCTGGTGGCCGCCTCCCCTCACTTCGTCCGAGCTCCACCGCAAAACCCCCTTGGGACAGCGCCGAGCCCCACGCTGCCATTTTGAGCCCGCCTGAGAAGCCACAGTGCTCACCTTGACCCACAGCAGGGCTGCCCCTCCGCCCGCCTGCCCCCTGCTCCTGTGTGAGCTGGAGAGGGAAACGCAGAAGTTTGCTGTCATTCACGACAGAGATTTTTATTTCAAACTCCTAGGTGTGGTTTTTAGCAGGGGAGGAGTTCCCCAGAAGGCAGGACGAACGATTTACCTGTCCTCCTCCTCTCAACACCAACACACGCCATCTGACCGTCCCAAGCATCAGCGCTGCAGCTTGTCATTCGGTTTAGTGCATTTTGTATTTATTTCATGGCCCTTCTTCCTGAAGCAAAGGCCAGAGCGAGCTGCTGAGCTTACTCAAGAAGTCTGAAAAAGTCTGTTAGTAAAGGGCATTATCACAAGGATACCCCAAAGTTAGTATCACAAGTCCTGTCCATAATAACCCTGCTCGGTTTGCTTATGTCTAACACTTTGTAAGCGTGAGCTGCTGGTGACAGATATCGTCCCAGCCCGAATCCCCTCCACGTGCTGGGGCCAGGCTGCCGCCGCAGCTGGTGCGTGGCGGCCCTGGAAGCCCGCCAGCTCCAGCTCCTTTCAGGCCGAAGCGTGGCATGAGTCTTCAGCCTTCCATTTCCAGACACTTTCTAACTGCTTCCTTCATGCTATTTTATAGTTTCCTTTCAGTGATTTAAATTTTCTATGACATGTTTTGGCACACAAAAATTTTGTGAAAACCTAAACATTCTTGCTGCAAATGCCCTGCATGTATGATCCTCTTAAATCTTTCTGTTCATTTTATTTTCCATTCTTAACAGCTAATGTTACTAATCACTTTTAAGATCACGGACTAATAAAAATACCGCGTAGAGCAAAGACTTTCCCTACATCCCAAGCTCTTACAACCCAAGGACAGACTGAGAACTTTTTGATCCTTTTCACCCTATTTAGAGAGCAAATCTGGAAGTTAAGTGCTTAGAGAACAGGGAGCACCACAGTCACTCGCAGGGATTGCACTTCAATTTTAGCAGGCATACCATAAAAAATTTACATGGCTGACAAAACAGAGAGTGAATTTGCTGAGCCACTTAAAGCGTCTTTAAATGCCACCAGCTTTCTCTGCTTAACACCAATATTCTGGTTTTTAAAATCCTGATTTAGTTTTTTGTCAGTACAGTATGTTCTTTACTAGAGCTGGCAGTTTACAAGCAGCAGTAAGAGCAGAATGAAGAAGAGACTCCACCCAAGTATTTTTTAACCAATTCTTCAGATAGACATGCCAAAATAATTGGATGGAAAAAGGTTTGTCATTTTAAGAAGTGCAAGACTAACAACTTTTGTGCTGCTTTTCTTCCTCAATGATCTGTAAACCAACTCCTCCTTTAAACTTTTCCTAAACACAGTAAGACTGCAGCGCGGCACAGAACTAAATGCCAGCCAGGCAGGCGAGACTGGCTGCACAGCAGGCCTGGAGCCACCTCGGTGCACATCATCTTCTGGATGTGTTGCAGTCGGTCCCTGAAGGCTTCTAGCAAAGGAGACTCTATAAAAAGGTAATTTAAGCTGTAACCTTCTTTGGGTAGGTGAAATGATGTAATTTGATCTTTCTTATGCAAAGAATTCAAACAGTGTAGACGCGCACAACTTCGCAAGGCCAGCTCTAGGGCCAGACATCTGGGAATATGGTACAAAAACCAAGCTGCAAGCAGACTTCCAGCGTCATAAATATCTCCCTTACAATTGCAAAGTGACAGTTGTGAAAATGTATCAAAATATTGGCTCCTTTTCCTTTTATATTGTCTTGAAGGGAACACTGTGATAAATTTAATTCTGTTTAAAACAGAAGAGCTCTGGACTGTGTTTTTCCTGAAACTGGCGCTTGGTGTTTTTTGACTCTCCAAAATGTTTGCTTCACTCACAAATGCCTGGCAGAAACAAACACACACAACATTGATGCTTACTCTGTAATACGGTAAGCCTCTTACTTCTTAATGTCTGAAAATACTCACGCAAATGTATCACAATTTGTTGGCTAATAATTGCATTTTAAAATTAATTCCTCATATGAGACACTAATCATGCTTTCACACCATGTTTCAGTCAAAATACAAATCTTGAAGGTGAAGAACAGCTCCGGTATCTTTATGCTGAGAGTCAGCTCTACAGAGCTCGTTTCCAAAGGAAAAAAAAAATGTCTTAATGCAGAAACTGAGATGTGGTTGTTGTGAAGCAGTAGATCTATTGCACCTCTGTGAGTTGTAAGTCATAGGCAATGTGCAAGCTTACGACTGCTTCTAATTAATAGCCTCTTCTGTACTGAAGGAACCTTGATATTTAAAAGTGATCATTAAACATTTTAGATCCCTTTCTTAGGGAACTCTCTTTTGTGAGTTAATAACCACAACCTTTGAATAACCCAGGGAACTACCGCTGAGGCTGGCTCCCCCAGAGCGCCCATAAAGAATATTTTGCACATGAAATACAGGAAACAAAGCAATAAGCAGGATAGTAAACACCCAAATCCTTGCCCTGCTGATACACGGCCAAGCTCTCTGCTCTAGCACAGGAAGACCCTTCAGCAATGAAAACACATCTCAGCCTTGCTCATGTGTCTCCAGCGTACTTGCGGTCAAGGGTACAACAGCCCAAGGGAGATCTGCCGCTTCACCTAGAGGACTAACAGCAGACCCTTAGGCTTGACTGTGCTCAAGCCAGGCTTTGTGCAGGATGGGCCTGAGGCTGCGTCTCGACACACAACAACTAAATGCCTGCAGGATCAGAGCTTTGGACTTCAAATTAGAGTGAAGAACAGCAGCATTTAACTAAATGTATCTACTGGTTTCTGCAAGAAGCCACGATACCGAGAAGCCAACCAAAGCCAATGGATAAAAGCACACAGAAAGGAGAAAATCAAGGTGGTCACACAAAATCAAATCCTGCCTTAGCACACACAATTCCCACTGAAGGTTACAGGAGGTGAGGCCATGGCAGTGAGACAGAACTCGATCTACTGCTGTTGGCTCTGTACAACTTCAAACAAATGAATCACGGCATCGATTATTAATAAATTGATATATACTTTATTATGCACAAGAGACTAAGATGACATGACACTGTGGTTATAAAAACTGTACAACTATGCATTTCCACAAGTCTCTGAAATACTGAACAATATATGAAACACAAATGGGGTGTTCAGACTGGCCACAGGTATTAGCAAGTAAATTTCTCCCATTCTTTGATTTAAAAAAAAACCATCTGGCATTTGGATCTTAAAGAAATGTACTTATTTATTTGAAGGTGAGAATATTGTGTTTGGAACTGGCAGGAACATGGCAGCGAAGATCCGATAACGCTATGAACATCCCCATGAATGACAACAACAGGGCAGAACAGTCACCTCACGTGAAGGGCTGTCAGCACAACCAACAGTACAGTCTTCTTGTGAAGCATGAGGTAGATATACATAACAGAAAGAACGGTACATATAGGAGAGAAATGGTTAGAAAAGGGCAGGGGGAAGGTTACAATCATCAACATCTACAGACATTTTGCAAAATCCATTTCCATATGGAAAATGCTACAAGAATAGCCTAACACAGAAAGATCTGACTTCTTGAAACATGAACATGGTAATGTCCAAAACCAAATGCTGTAAAAGGTTAGAGTTAGTGATTAGATGACGCATGACACAACGAGCAGTCTACTTTGGAGTTTAAGTACGTTACTAATAGCTTTTACAGACAGAAGGTGTCCCTTTTAAGCCCAATCCTCCCAGTCTTCCTTTGCAGTCGATTCCATCACGCTGAAACTTCCCACCAAGCCTGTCCCTCCAAAGCCCTGCTTTAAAGCCCTCTGCTAGGACAGGAGCATCTCGCTGGCCTTCCACACCCCGTGGGTATCCGCCACATGAAGTCCAGCGTGGTGAGACCAGGTTTGACAGAGGCGGGAACCAGTGGCTTTGCGGTTACGCATTCAGGAGCTTGCCACCCCGCACACAGAAACTTGCGGTAGAGACGAATGGCTGCTATAAAAGTAGAGCTTATAGGTGTATCAGTACTCTGAGCTGCAGGCAGCTTAACACCTGCCAGAAAGCACTTTACTTTTTTGTAATAAAGCTATTAACTGGGAATGCCCGGGTTTGGTTCTCTCTCTCTCTCTCTCATTGAAGCAAAAATGGCTGTTCCATCTGCTAAGTAATTACATGTAGTTTTGGTAACCTCCAATAGACAATTAATTCAGATTGATTAAAATTTCTGAATTAAATAGCTGAGTACACCAAGTTCAGTTAATTAAACTGTATTTCAAATACAACTCAACAAATTGAATCTTTGATCTTTATATATTTTTGGTTTATCCAACGGTAAATATAAATCTGTAAATTATTTTAAAAATTAGAGTAAATTTTTGATAAACAACATTGATAATGCAGCGTGTTTCTCTCAAAAATATACAATTATCTATTTCACAGAGAAGTTTTCAACCTGTCCATCCCAACAACCAAATCTAATACTTCCTATGAGAAACTACTTAATAAAATATCTGAGGAAGGAAAGGGTTAAAACAGGGAAAAGACTTTACAAAATATGTAAATTTCACAGTAATTGAAATTAAACATCTCATATAGAGAAACTTACATTTATCTAATACATTTAAATATATCTTTATACAGAAATTTAATGTAGTAAAATATAGCTATGATTGAACTTAAAGACTCTAGTCTTCTTTGAAGACATCTTTAAAGACTTTACACATAGAATATGCTTATACAATACATTCTGCTGAAGGTTAGGCAAAGCGCTTTCTTTTCAACCACACAGGTAGCACATTCATCCTCCCGACACCTCGTAACAGAGCCAACCCTGCATACCCTTACGCATGGGGAGAACTACGCTTACGAGACGATCCTGTCGATGTCACCAGGACTACACATTGGCCTGGTAACAGAAAGCACTTTTCGCATGTGTAACTACACACCAACTATCCCCATGGACTCTGAGAATAGCCATAGTGTGTAGAGCTGAGCACGTGCTTGTACTAGCAAGGACGAGGCGTGTAGTTACTCCTATGCATAAGTGTTTGCAGGATTAGTAACATTGATTTAAAGTGAGTCATATTCCACCCGATCCTGGGCACTGACATCTATTGCATATCTTGCACTTTGACCATCCTGGCATCAGCAAGGCACAAGTGGAGAATCAGCAAAAGAAATCTGCAGCTCAGACTTCAGAGCAGACCATCACCCTAGTGTAATGAATTCCCTTCTCCTCTTGCAGAACACAGGTAACCTTCACTAAAATTAATGAAAGTTACTCATCTCGTTTTTAGAGGAAAACAATGCTCATTTTTCCTCAAAGGAGAAGGATCAGTAGAACACATTACAATTACAAAGTGGCAACATAACAGTCAAACAATTACACATCAAGAGTGTCTTTTTTCTTTTCATTTGGCATCGATTTGAAGGTCAAGACATGGCAATGACACTAAAAAAATACTGTGACAATTAGTACCTTTCTGCCATTTCCATATTCTGACTACTTTGGGACTATCCAATTGCAATGTTCACAGAACAGGTTGACACAAACAACTGCACAACTATCTTAAGAGAACAGCTTCATTTTGATAGGCAGTATTCTGCACAAACAATAGGCTCTACTGTACATTCTTTGTGCCCTCAAAACCATCTCTTATTTCAAAGGGAATTTGGGCTAGCTAAAGGATTAGAACCAAATCACCTTTTTTATCTCCTCTACCTACCTATTATAGACTGAAGAGACAGGTTTTATGTAGATATATATGCATTATATATTATGCATGGAAGGAACACTGAACTAATTTCTCAATTGTTAAAGTGGTAAGTTAGGCTCTGTATACTTAGGTATACATCTATTTGCATAAAGACATTGCCATTAAAGGTACACACACACATCTATGTTAGTGCACAAGAACATCATTTGTCTTAACTTTTGTGTGTGCCTGTATTTGGTATAGTAGATTTAAAAAAAAAAAAAAATCTCTTAGTAGAGAGCTTTGGCCCAGAGAACAAGAAAGGGAATGTTAGAGTGTGCTCTTCTCCAATTAGCAAATGAATGCATATTAAAACAAAAATACCTGGAACAAACCTGACGCTGCAAACACAACAGGAAAGCAAATGAGATGCTGTAGCTGTAAGCTTAACAAAACAAAGGTTACTCAAAAGTGGCTAAACACAGCTGAAGTAATAAAAGGTTATTAACCAAAGAGATCTGACCTTGAGGCTTTCTTGCTTAGACAAATAGAAATCCTTTGACCCAAGATCATCTTTGTTCTGCTTATCTTGTTGAATTCCCTTAATGAATGCTTTGTGTCAATGAGAAGGTTTAGGGAAAGAAAAAAGTCATATAGACAAAGCAGCATTTTTCCAAACTGGCATAGATTTCACATTGAGGGCCCATGGACCCCTAGAACAGGTTGCAGTACTGTAAAATTAGTAGCTTTGTCACATGTAGCACAACATGCTATAGAAGATCCAACAGGCTGTGTTTACCCATGCATTGTGTGCACTTACACACACTCACACAAACAGTGGCTTCCCCAAAAGAAAATCAGTCTTTTTTTTTTTTTCCCCTGTAGAAAAATCCCTCCTCATTTTTTTCAAAAGCAACCAAACCAATCCTTTTAACTTTTAAAAAGCTCATGTCCACACACAGTCCTTTGAACCTCTGCACTCCTATGTTGCTCCTCAACTGCGTTCCCCCCGGCATTAGGTTGCACTGCTGCTGGAACAGGGGGTGCTCTGTGTGCTGCCGATGCTGTGCGCTGCGCTGCTGTTCTCCGAGGCTGGCGGGGATGTAGGGACCTGCTGTCTTCCCGCCGTTTCCCCTAAGGGAAAGGGGAGAGGAAAAGGGGGGTTGGGAGAAGGGAAATTGAAAATGTTAGTTGTCATCGAAAGCAGTAATCCATTCCTTCCCAGTCTTCCTCCTCTGGTGGTCTGTATTTCCACGCAATGAATGTCTTGGGTGACAGACCTCAAACAGAGTACTGCTGAAGGTGTTACTAGACTTTGGCACCTTAGCATTGCTATGAGCATGGGAAAAATAATGCTGCTGTTTTCTTAAGCATTTTAAAAGCAGCTGATGGAAACTGCCAAGACAGACACTTTCCATCTTCTGTGGTCAGTTGTCACTCACATGGGTCCCATTATATCACTCAGACCACTTTATAGCTTTGCTGTTTCATGGAAAAAAGCAAATAAAAGGTAGGCTTTAGTTTAAATGCCAGTTTATAGAGCAGCATATTTACTAAAAGTGGAGCTGAAGACAATGTTCTTCAGTCAGCTGGATACCACATATCCTGAGACAGGGCCAGTTTTCGTCGTGTAGAAAAACAACAGGCTACCCTGCAAGCTTGACTTGACTTACTCTGAATATACCATGGAGGAAGTTCCCCCATAGCTACCACAGTATGTGTAGCACTTACAACCTGTAGCGAGAACAAGACTCACCATTTCTTGTTAATTGTTTACTGACGATAAATTAAAAGCCCTTTGTTATTTGGATTGCCAAATCAAGCACTCAGGAGTTAAAGCCAGATTTACAGCTCCTGATAAAACCTCGAGTTTTGTCTGCTCCCCTCACACCCCTTCTGCACCTGTGGCTGGGATCCTACGGTAAAAAATCCAGCTCTCAACTAGCAGGGAAGTAAAAATTGCATTATTATGTGAATGCCCAAAAGATCATATTGAGATCATTTAGGAAACCGTAACTGTGGCATTTTTTAAGTTACAGCACTCAAATCTGCAACCTTAGTAATATTACAGAATAGTCTCTTCAAAACAGATGGCAAGACTAAGTTTATATAACGTGCGCCGTAGCCGCCCCCTCCCTTGAGCTCATCTCTCATGATGCGAACCTGTGATCTCAGCACGCTAACACGGACAGATTGCTGCTGCTCGAGCTGCGGACCAACCATGGCAGCCAGCACCAGCACGCCTGCTTGCCCAGCAAAGGAGCGAGACGGAAATGTTTTGCCGGATCACGGGCAGGAACGGATCACGGGCAGGAACGACTGGGAAAAATCAAAGTCTGGTACATCTCCTGCCTCATTAGCTTATAGGGACACAGATGATCTGCTCACATTGCCCTAGGTTATCTGAAACTTGACACCCTGGGCCAGGTCTGCTGGGGCCAATTTTATTTCCCCTGCTCAGGATTTGGTAGAGCTCCCAGTTCCCCAGCGATTGCTTCAGTGACAGGTTGAAGGCCGGAGGCACAGCCTGCAATCCAGAGGGTTACGGAACCGAGACGAGCCAGCTTCCTCCCTCAGGAGCTGCTCTGGCACATCCCCATGCCCTGTGTGCTGCTGCCCAGCTGCCAGAGCCCGAGCTCCTCCGGAATGCGGCCGCGCAGGAAGCGTGCCTTTAACGCTTTCCGTCTCGGGCCAGAAAACATCCTTCTGCAGGCTGCTCGGTATTCGGAGGTCTGCTACAAACAAGGGAGGCCTGAGGGTTTCTCACAGCAGAGGTTGTAAGTGCTCTCTGTAATGGAAACCAGCGGGTTCGCTGATAGCTGGGGCCGCAGCCGCAGCTGTAAGTGCACGTGAGGCCCCACAACACACAGCTCTTGCCTTGCACCCCACTGGCTTAGGAATGGGGAGGACAGAAGGGACGGGGCAGGACAGAAAAACAACAAACTAAACCACTAAACCACATTGCCCAGGAGGCCAATGAAACGTCTAAAAAGGGGGTCAGGATCGCGCTTGTGAACTCAGCGCTAAGCCCAGCATTTACTTTTGTGAGCAGATTTTGATTGTGTTTTTCCCAGTGTAAGAAATAACTACCTAGTTCGTCCATAAGCGGCAGATTTCTGCTCACATGCAGCGGGTCAGAATCTACCCTCAGTCGTCTTGCAAATAAACCGAGTTTCAGCTCTAACTTGCATTGGAAACAGCTTTGCAACCCATCAGAATGAACTGTATCAAATCAACGCCTGTGTCGTCGTGCTGTAAAAGCTTTCATGAGCCTTGTTTGGATGTTTTCCCCTCCCGACTTGCTCCCTTCTCCTCCAGTTGTTTGTGTGCGAGTCTTCCTTCCTTTCCTACTACAGGATGCGTTTATAAAGGCAGCGATAAGCAAACTCCCTTTCATTAAAACAAAACAAGCGAACACAAACATCAGAGAACAGCAAGCCGGCGAACCCCTCGCCCCGGCAGCCTGAGGAGAAGCCGCCAGGGCCGCGCACAGGCACGGCGGCCGCTGCCGCGCTCCCCCAGCGGGGCCCCTGGCCCCCGCGCCCTCCCGCCGGCTCTCCTCGCCGCTCCGCTGTCACCCGTTTTACAAACCACACGATTGCACGCAGCTTTGCGTCAGCCGCGGCATGACAATACAATCTGTATACGTTTAACCATAGATTCATTTATAAGCTAAACACATGGTGTTTTTCTTTATGGCGAAGCGACAAAAGGCAGTGCCGGAGTCCCCGTGCGAGCCCAACAGCTCGCTCTGCTCCTCCCGGCTCCTCCAGAAAGCGTCTTAGGAGGCACCTTCCCTTCGGTTTGGGATGGGAGCCCCCTTCCCTCCGCTGTAACTCAATTGCCCCTGCAGCACCTCATTTCTAAGCACGATCAGCAGCTGACATACCACGATCACTTATTGAACAACAACAAATTCTCATTGTCCTCAAGGAAAAAAAATCCAAATCGCAGTGACGTTATGAAGACAGTCTAGCAGCTACATTTGGACTGGCTGATTTTGCCTGCATTTTATTTCCTCAGCACCAAGCTAATCTGTAGGGAAGTATTTTTAAAGAATATTCATGAAAAGGATGTAAAGAAATGTAAATTATCACTGAAGAGGCATTCCCCATCTGTCTTTTTCATGTAAACAGCTTCATGTATCTCATGTTACCGAACCAGAACTGCTCGCAGTGGACATGTCTCATCTATTGACAGTAAACAAGCTTTTACCCATCTGAATGCAACAACATGCACTTTATTATTCACACTTAGGAAAGCTGCCAGTTGTACTCCCTGTCCAGGAAGTCTGAATGTTTGCTTTTCTATCTCCATTTGCCAAATATAATTGGTTGCTATGTCAGTTTATTTTAAATCACATCCCATAAAAAAAGAGAGAAGTGGGGGAGGAGGAACGCTTTTAACTTCTCAGATTTTGGAACATTTTATATTGTTAACTTGCAACACTGCCTGGAGAAGAAGGAAAACATGCTTCCTAAGTGAATGAAGCAACTGATACTCT
Source organism: Theristicus caerulescens (assembly GCA_020745775.1). Classification (NCBI taxonomy): domain Eukaryota; kingdom Metazoa; phylum Chordata; class Aves; order Pelecaniformes; family Threskiornithidae; genus Theristicus; species Theristicus caerulescens. The sequence goes on along the minus strand of CM036562.1, from coordinate 62,279,689 downwards.
CTGTAACACACCATTCACTTTACTTGGTTTAGCAGCCTCATTAACTAAGCAGACTTGTGCATGTCCCTTCCTAAACATAGTCAATTACCCCTATTAAGGCAGATATTACACTGGCAGATATTTACATGGTTAAATTTTGAAGGGTTTCTGCATCCATGTACACCACAAGATTTTTGCTTCTTCCTAGGACTCGCAGGAAAATTGGGTTAATTGTGGCAAATCTCTGCTACTTTCCCTTTGTTCTTGGGTCTTATCCGGCAGAACCAACACCACTGTGGAAAGCTTTCAGCCACCCTTCACGTCCTTTAACTGACTAGAGAAAAGATCAAAAGTACGGGTCCTATTGCAGAAAAGTCGGCTAAAATTCCTCCTCCGTTGCCATAATCCTAGCTTCCCCCCTCTCTTCCTCTGCTACCTGTGTATCTTAGGACATCTGTACTCCATGTTGAATTGTTTCAGAGAATCTAGAGTATTTTGAAGCACAGTGTTGATGCTTTAGCAGAAATACCAGATTTATTCATTACTAAAATCAGCGAAAGCCCTACATGAAAAAACCCAACACAGCAATCCTTGTTCAATATTTGGAGATTAAATTCTACTTATTTTGTAGTTCTTTTCTGCTATCAATTGCTTGAGGTTTTAATGTTAACCACCTATCAAGATGAACGAAAAGAGTTCATTCATGTAAAGTTTTCTCCATGCTAGAATGAGTCTGCCACTAGAGACATACTGATAAAATTATATCGGCAGACCTTCTTACTACTGGCAAAATGGTGGCCTTTAGCTGTATTGCATATAGCACTACAGCAACAAAAATACCTTACTTCACACATCCCAAGTTGCCATTCTTCACCAGCAGTCGCTTTTGTCCATGCTCTGAGTACCACCAAAACACAGTTTTAGAATGAACTCATATTTTCCAATCTTTGGTCTAAATCATGTGTTAGAAACCCAGTGCTACTTGCAACAAAAGATGAGATTTCAGAACACAATTCAGCAATGAATGAATTCTCTAATGGCAGAAGACAGCCACTCCATAGATGAAATTTAGATAATCTTTTTTTTTTCCTCCTTGTTTTAATAAAAGCCTGCAGCCAGCTCTAAAATGTTTCCACTGCAGCTGGATTATCTTGTCTGCCACAGCAGTCGTCCTCTAAGAGACTGTCCCTGCCGGAGCCTTCACTGTGCTCTGCTGCAAGTTGTACTTTGTAGATATAAGATACTATGCACAGAAAAATTATGTGCACAGGAACAGAGGTTCACTTTCACAATCCTTTGAAAATCCGAACCAGATAACTTCCTAAATATTTTTTATCATTTCTGTGATTCTCTGATCCGATGAGTTACAACGTCCCCTTCCTTTCTTTTCTTCTCATTTATTACTTTTTCTCTGGCCTTTTTCTCTTTGTCTTTTTCTGTCTCAAACACAGAGCCAGAGCAGCTGCCCTCTCCACTACTTGTATGTGGTCACTATGACTGATGCACTTTGTTAATATAATTCTTTAATGGGATTGGTCCAAGTCCTATTGTTGCTAAAAGATTTATCATGTTGGCTTCCCAGGGTTCCTTTACTGCTGACACACATGTGTCTATAGATGGTTCTGTATACGAACAGAGATTGAACTTCCACAAATGCAGGACCAGTGTTATTAATTTAATAACTGTTTTAATTTTTTTTAGTAAAGGCTACCTATTTGGAAATTACCTTCTTAACTTACACATTTACTCACTGAAATTACTTAGCTTTCTTCCACAATGTTTCAGTAGTATATGAGGCAGAATTATACTATTTATACATATTATCACAACCTTTAAGTTTTCCACATTTGCCTCAATTCCAAACAAGCTTCATACACAGCTGATGCATTGAGAAGTATTAAACTGCTTATACAAAGTTGCTGTACTGCCAACTGGAAAAAACCCCATAGGGTTTTATTTTTTCCAAATTAACATAAGCTCCTGGGTCATAATATTTACAGAAGCTCTAACCAAACAGGGTTGGATTCTCACTCCTAAATAGCTTCCATGAGGTTTTAGATGCTGAAAAAAACCCTGCAGTGGGCTACAGGAGAATTCCAGTGCTCTGGAGCTGCACAGGTTTGGAGTAATTGACCTCACATTCTCCCCACCTCCCAGAGATCTTGGCAGGGTCTTGTGTGGTCAAAAGTGGAAGTAGCTGGGAGTCCAGCATGCTGTAGGGATCCCAAGATACCCCGTAATCCACAAGCAGCCAAGGTCAGATGCTGCAAATCAAGACCCCATCAGTGTCCAGTCTTTGTCTGTACCACCTTGCAGATTACATCCAACAGAATGCTCCCAAAACTCCCTCTTCTTCCAATACAGTATTGTATTTCTGCTAACTTAGTTTAGTATGGAATAAAATTCTGAGGAGATGCTGAAAAATTATCTGTTCATAAAGGCTGCACCAATTCAGGCACATTCCTGGTTATTTGGTTGGCCACAATTAAGTGAGATTACACACAACATCTACCAGTTTTAACAGTTGAAGAATGGAGGGATAAATAATTGGGGCAAAAATTCTATGTAATCAATGCCCAAGGAACATTTTCAAGTCTAGTTATATTCAGAATATGTCTATGAAAATAAAGCATTCTCTTAGCCATTCGGCCCACTCCTTGTACTGATCACATCACATTCCCAGTCACATCAGCATAATTTAGTAACTGCAAAAAATTTTTAAAAAAGGAGTATGGGAACCAAAAGGGATCCATTAACTGAAATGTTAACTAAATTTGAAATACAGAGATGCTACTAATGATAATGCATAAGCCAGGAATACTCAGTTTTAGTCATGTCCCAGGCGAGTTGTCAAGATTTGCGTTTAAAATTATTTTAGCAAATTTTAAATCATGTTCATAACGCATAACACCTCCCTTTAGGGAAGGGTGGGTATCAATCTGCTGATACGCACCAACGGGCTCGTGGGAGGAGTTGCTGGAAAACACCCTAGTAAGAACAGAGAGCAAGAAAAAAAGTTCAGGATAGCCATTGGTGGCCCCCCTCCCCTTTCCTTCCAGCTTGCAAGAGTTCAGACCACGCCGCATTTCCTGCGGCATGATCTGCACTGCGGTCTGTAAGAGCCCTCATACTTACCTGTGTGCGAGTAGATAAACCAGAGGGCTCCTGTTAGCAGGGCTCCAATTACAAATGCCGCAAAGGCAATGCCCACAACAGTCAGCGTGTCCAGACCGTAGAACACAGCTACAAAGGTAAACACACATAATAAGGACTTTTTATTTTCAGTGACAAATACTGTTTTACAAAAATTTACCCTTACACTTTCATGGAAAAGTTTTTTAAAAATGCATAGTTAATTAAGCACCATTTTAAGGAACAGACTAGCAGATTTGCATCAAGGAAATAAAAGTGATGCTTTCAGAGACTGGCTTCAGTCCAACCAACTGTTCCACATCACAAAGCAAAACCCCAGCTCAGCACACCCAAATCTGGAAAACATTACAAAAATTAAGCATTTTCAGTTGGCTGTTAATAACTTGCTTTCAATTAAACATCCATTTATCTTAAAAATGTGTTTTAAAAAGGCTGAGATTTTTGGCAAAAGATGCTTTTTATTTAAATGCCCTAACATTCAAGGAAACTTTCCCCTACATCTCCTGCAAGTTCAGTCTGAAATCTAGGTGGAGAACGGAACTGCTGTTAAGAGAGAAGAGATGCCAGCAAAAAAGTCAGCGAAAACACAAATAGAAACAATTGTTTTTCACATTTGGCAATGCTTTCAATAACTGAAATTAATTCCAGAGCACAAAAATAGAACCACACACACACACACACATGCAAATCACTTTCTAGGGGAGAGGCCCTTTTGCAGTACCGTTTCAAGGGTAACAGCATCTGGTTCCTGGATGTATTGCCCCCCAATGTTAACCATCCAAACAGAGAAACTTTCGGCTTTTGTGTTTTTCTTTTTGGTGATTAGAAATACTTCAAAAAATAATAATCACTCTTTTAGCAATCATTGGGGGAAATTTCTTCTTACAAAATTGATTTTTACTTTCAGTATTTTTAATGTCTCCCAGTGCACAAAATGGCTTAGGCCAGCGAATAACATTTTACTGACTAAGCTGGCCAGGAAATGAGCTGACTGGATCTTCTCAGTAGTATCCTTCAGTGGAATTTCAGTTCTCAAAACACAACCAACACCCTCACTTTACACGTTCCTGCATCCAGCAGCTGTCCCTGTGGACATCCCCCAGCCCAACAGCTCCCGAGATCCTCAGGGCCATTCCCCTTTTCCCTTTTTGACAAATGTCTTCTCCAGCAGTTCCTGTTGGCAAGGGCCTTCAGGACCCATTTCTGGGTGCCTGCGACCAAGTTTGCATATACAACACCTGACAGACAGTGGCTTAGAAGGTTTTTCTCCCATTTCTTCTATGAGACTATTTCTGATTCCTTTCGCCACATCTGGTCATTTTAAATGGAAAAGAAAAGACTCCTAAACTCAACTGTTTTTTTTCCACAAGGCACCAGCCAGTGTCCTCTCCTCTTAGGAGAAAACTTAGTGGAGAGGAGAAAGTCACATGGAGGCTGAAGTGGCAGAAGCATAATTTCTCATTCCCCTTGCTATTTTGAGCAAATTTAGTCCCAAAGACATAGGGACAGAAGCAGAGGAAAAAACCTTCTTTGCACTTTCTCTTCTAATCTTCCCTTTTCTCCATGCATTCTTGGTTTTGGCTACAAATCATCTTCACCTTCCTGTTTATTATTTTCTTCTAGTGCTGCTTCTCTCCTTCTCTTCCCTTCCTGGGTCAGTAATTGACCCTGGTTAATTCACCCCGCCAAGACAACAGAAAAAACAAAGAAATGAATCCATAGCAAGTCAGTGAACTCATCTACAGCATGACCTGTAAGTGCTGGTACCAGAGGAACTGGGGATGTGGCCAGCTGCAGTGCAGGGTAGGCGTGAGGCTTGGAGAAGGACACAGGAGCTCTGTAAGATGGCATTGCTGCTGAAACCCTGGTACTGGGAAGCAGTGGCCTCAGCAGAGAAGGGGGAAATAACACACACACACACACATCAGCAAATGAAGTTGCTAAGGCTGAGACTCCCAATGGTGTTTTCCCAAATTTGATTTTCACATACACAAAAGGTCACAGCCCTTCTCTCTAAACACTGGTGGGAATCTCTCAGTCAGCTATACAGTCAGAATTCTGTTCTGTCCCAGAATTTAAAACACACACACAGACACTCAGAAAGCTTAAAGATAATTTTCTTCATTGATCTAATACTTTCTAGACAAAAGTTTAAGGCTTAAAGGAGATTGATTTAAGAGTTACTTACGTGGCTGTCTCACATTTGGCTTTGGAAGGGAAGGATCTAATTTAAAAAAAAACAAAAAAACACCACAAAACATTAATCGGACAGAGTTCCACATACAGCCTACAGACTATGCAAGCAACCTTCAGGATCTGATCTGACAGAAAGATATTAACTGTAATTTTTACACACCGGGAACTTCAGGAAAACCAGCCCAAATTCAATAATCTTGCTCAGCTCAGAAAAATTCTATTCGTATATTGATCATTCCTTGGGGGAACATATCTACAGTATAGTTCATGCATCATATATTTTGCTGGCAAGTACACTGCAACCTTTCCCACCCAGATGTCATCAGGTGTGACCCACAGTAACTCTGATTATCCCTATGTGGAGCTCTTAAAAAGCACAGATTGCAAGGGCTGTTTTAAGGTGATTACATTCATCTGACTACTCACTAATCACAAACCTGAGATACCAGCATGCTAAATCACAAAAAAAAACCTTAAAATCAAACACTGGCTATCACCTCTGAAGAAAAGTCGGTATTATGGCATGATACAGACTGCTTTGTCCAAATTGCATGAATCTGTGTTGATTCACACATTTTCCTGAGTCCTACTTGGTATTCTGTCTTGGAAGTTGCATTTTTGTTTTGTTTTTTAATTATAGATAGGTAACAAAAGATCATTGCTGTTATATCAAAGCTATTATTCTTGGCAAGAATATCAAATATCATCATCATTATCAGCATGTAACAGAAAGAGACAAGTAAACATGTTAAAAAATGCATTTTCCCTTCTTTTGCTTAACTGGCTTCTCTTATCTTTCTCCAAGAAAGCCACCTCAAGCAGAAGAGCCAGAGATTCTGGCTCCAGACCCGAGGACCCGTTTGGTTAGCTGCAGTTTGCATCTGGATTGCCCAGTAACCTAGGGATCTCATTTAAATTCTGGCATATCTGAGCATGTTCAGTGCCACAGCTGTAGAAGGATTTGATAAGACAGTGTCCCAATACTTGTTTTTGTATCTTTAGCAACTAAAAAAAGAAAAAGTTTAATTGCTATGTAAACATAGCGGCTCAAAAATACTGAAAATAAATATATTTATTTATTTAAGGTATTCTTAAACCGACTGTGCTTCTAACTTCTGAAACCCTAATAACAGCACTAAACTGCCAGCAATATCCTATAAGATCATTAGGCTCTGAGACACATGTGCCTACAATATCCAAAAAAGCATTTTATTCTTAAACTGCATTACTGCCACTTGTTCTAACATGAGTATCTCTTCCAGATCACTCTTGGCAGGACGGCAGGAAACAGGTGGAACAGTAGTAGGAAACAGGTGAGAACATAGAGGGAGTGGGTGTGTGCATGCACAAATAAGCTGGAAAGTCATCAAGTGCACGTAACAGCAAAAGCATAACTGAATGTAAGATTTGTGAGGAGGGCTGGACTGAAACCAAGGAGCATTGAACAGTACAAACATGGGTAAGGGCACTATCAGATTGTCCAAACACTCCACTAGCATGTCCTAAGTGCCAAGAAAATGCCTTCTGAGCTGAGGGGAGAATGAATTTTCCATACTTTTCTGTCATTGGCCTCTCTACAGAGAATATGAAGTCTGCTAATTAATGAAAGGCAGTGTAGCCCATTATCAATTCTCCCCAGTGATCCAGTTCTTACATGTATTTTAATGTGGGTTGCTCAGAGCAACACAGAAGCAGTGGGAATCCTTGAGGTCCAGGAAAAGCATCTGATTTAAAAAAAAGCAGCAGCCAGCCTTTAAAGTGATCATGATTTTCTATACCTTTGTAGGATAGAGGCACTTGTTAGCTGCTCACTTGACCTCCTTTCTATGACTTGTCTCCTTGTGCTGTAGAAATAATAATCTAAAGTTTCCACACTTAGCAAAAATCTGAACAATGACATTGGTAGATTATTTCAACAGAAGAACATGGGTTTTGTAGCATTTAAATAGCTACCCATATGCCTTTTATTGAAGTGGGGGGGACCGTGCATGTGAAATGCTGGAACACAAAGGAAAAGAACGTGACATGAAGTGAGGTTTTAGACACTTCCATTGGGATCTACTGCGATAATGTAAGCAACGGAGCTTGTAAATAACTAACAAAATTAGGGGGCGAGGAAGAGTTATTCTCATTTAGATATACAATTGTGATTTCTGTTACAGTCAGTGACAGTCATATGCTTATGTCTGAAGAAAAAAAAAGATGACACCTTTGCAATGACCAGTTTGTTCTGACTTTTGAAATGTCAAATGCACGACTTCTACATTTGGCTTGGAGAGCAGATCCGATGGCAGTAACTCAAATAATATGATTTACAGCAACAAAAGCTGGCCTGTTCACATGAAAGAAAATGAAGAACACCACCTCTGAGATGTAAATTCTCCTGTTCAGTGATGTGATATAATTTCTTCTCCCAATCTTAGGTTCACATACTGGCCAAGAAGGGCATTTGGCTTTTAAAAAGGAGTTGCTTGATTCACTGCAGAACAACTGCATACCAACAAAGCTACGTTGTTAATGTGCCACTTTGTATTATGTCTGAAAGCTGTGATACGCCGGGGAGATTTCCACCAAACATCCCACAATTAGACTAAATCACCCACAATGCAACAAAATACTCTATCACGCTGTTGTCTTGAAACTAATCTTTATAAATTTAGCTCATCTTTGCACACTAAGACCTTGTGCCTCTGACAAAGACAACATTCTGAGTGGAGCCCAAGACGGGAGCTGCGCACAATGCTCCACACATCGGAAGGGCAAGAGAGCCCAGAGTACGAGTCTGTTTATTGAAAACTGAACTTCAGTTGCAGGATTTACTCATTCCCAATAGAATAACCACTGAAAAAAAATGAGAGCTTTGCAAAAAAAAAAAGCGCAGAATCAGGCCCAAAGCACAGATTTAATTGTACCACATTGACAGATCAAATACTTGCCTTTAGTTCATAGTGGGTTTGATCTGTATTAACAAATTTATAAAAAAAACCTAAACATGATCTGACGTGCAGAGTTAAACAGAAACAGTTGTTGCTTATGTCCCCTAGCAATGCTGTGTGGTACTTTAAATTGTTTGGAGACAAAAAAGCAGGCACTGTGCAACGGAGGTTAAACAACTTCTGATCCCCATCCTTTGACGCTCCCCAAAAAGCATTCCAAAAGTCAAACAGCCTTTGGACACAACTGGAAGATTTTGATGGGCAGGTGAAGCCACTGAAGCTTCTGATTAAACTGCCATGCTAATACAAAAAGAAAAGATAATGCACATATATTTTCTTCTATGAATGCATCAAAACATGACTGATGCTGTTGTCAGAGGCATTCACTAAGAAAAACTTTCAAATGAAATGAAACTGTGAAAACAGCTCTTATTTCCCATCACTAACAAGGCATATTCTTAAGCTGGAGTATATTCTTACCATGCTGTTTGGCATTATCTCATAATGCTCTTCACGCTTTCCAACTCCTTCAACTAGTTCCTAGCCACACTCATGTTTTTTTCCATCAAGATGATGTAATCAAGCAAGCTCCACCAAAGTGGAGCTAAAATACCTTTGTGCGTCTCATCTTTTGCTCTTAATAGTTTAACAGTCTAATGAGTCTCTCTCTGGTGGCCACCGCTTTGCTTTACAAACTTATCAGGCTTCAGCATCCTCAATACTTTGTAATTCCTTTGTTGTTGTTCCTAAATATATATTTACAAGCACAATAAAGAAATGATACAGCAGGGAGCAGAGCGCTGCCTTTGATCTCTGGGCAACAAGAAGTTGCTGGAAGTGCGACTGCTATGTTCATACTTAATGAAACACATATTGTTGTGTAGTACGGTATTCCTGTCTCAATGCCTGGCAAAACCGCATGTCCAGAGATCAATAAAGATGGTTAAAAAACAGCAATGAACTGCCACGATGATTGCTGCCAGGGAAATGTCTAAACAAATAATGTCTTACAAACGCAGTATCACCACAAGATTATACAATGCCACGTACTTGGAGTACTCCCTCATTTAAAGTGGCTGTATGTTACACAATATAATATATATAGCTTTATTAAACAGTTCAAGCTCATTTTCATACCTTCTGGTTTTCCTTCATGTGTTATTACAACAAGGGGCTTGGTGAAGGTTTTCTTGTTGTGCATCATAGCCAAGATCATATCCACATTGAGAGAGGTACAAGCTTCATCAGGAGGAATGCACTGCGGGTGGAAAAAGCAGTATGTGAGGTCAGAGAGTCACTCATCTGCCAGGACAGCTGTTCCATCTGCACAGTTGCCTCATTATCAGTTTTATCCTATATTATTTACCAAAAAAAGAGGAGAACCTCCAAACAACCCCCATGTAATATACTGGCAAAGGTAATTCTTAGCTGTGCATCAGGATGCAAGCTTTGCCTTCACTAAAGATCCTCTAACCTTTATGAGAGTGTTACTATTGAACTTAAATGACAGTAATTATTTTTAGTATAAAAGTTTTTTAAAAATCTGGTAGCCAAAACTGTAACCACCAATACATGTGTTGATCAACGACGACAAATCATCTTTAAAAAAATATATTTTAAGGGGGCTGTGCATAAACCTCAAAGTAAAAATAAATTCCAAAACCCTAGAACACATTATTTAACAACTAATTTACAGCCATTTCCATTAGTTATAAAGCAAAAACTGGCAATTCTCTTTTGAAACAATCAGATTGTGACATTATCTGATGTTATGCATGTCCTTGGAAATTAAAGCTAACATTGTTTGTGCTTTGGATATGGATGTGATACGGATAGCAAAGATAAATCTGAACCATTTGCGTAATAAAAAGCAATTTCTATTTATCCTGTGTAACCACCTAATGAAATTTAAACAGAAACTGTAAATTATGCAGTCAAAATGCATAGTATCACAACTCTTATCTATTAAAATCTTGAGCCTAGAGATACCATGTTCATTACATCAATTCCATACAAAACTGTTTATTCACTTCAAAGTTCAGCTAATAAAAAAAAAAAATCTTATTTTCACCTAAATCAGAAGTTTAGACTTTAATAAATTACTGACCTTTGGCAGTCCTTGAGTATCTTTGTCTTTATTTGTACACAAAGTCAACTCACAGTGGAGAAAGAGCAGTGAGATGTTGAACATTGGTTTAAAGACAAAGCTAAATCTTTTTTTGTCCTTCTGTGCATGTGGTATCGGAAAGTTCACCTTCTCAATGCTGTAGAATTTAACAGATTCATCTTTAGGACAAATGTTTTCTATAATGGTGTAGTCAGACATTCTATCTGGATTTGAAAATGGGGAAACAAAGCATGTTTGAATGGCAAAGCCCAAGGATCTGTCAGCTTTAGTCACAGACACCTGCATTAAAAAGAAAGAGACGGTAAGATCTCAGAAATGACATTTTTAGTTCACATTTCATTAACATTTTCAACAATTTTTTAAGCAGTTTTCCAGTGCCAGTTCCAATCTGAAGTATTTTGAAGGCTAAATGTTAAGGGTAAGATTGTCAAACTGAGAGACAGAAAATCTGTGGTTTCAAAACCAGCAGCTGTTTAATAGCATAACCGTGCATAAATACAGCAATCCCTTATCTTTCAGAAAACAGATGAATAAAATAGTCCAGATCAGACACGTAGTTAATGACTGACACCTGAGATGGCGCTGCATCCCTTAGACACACAGACTATAACAGAGCTGTATGGAAGTCAATTACAAATTCCATGTCTTTATATCTGCTTGAAACTTTAATGAAAAAGAAAAAAAAAAATAAAAGCAATAGACACAAGAGGGAACCCACCCCCAGCCAGGAGAGGAATGCAGAGGCAGAGAGGAGGTCATGGTCTGACGTGTGGGTGGTATTCCTGGACTGGGGGGGCAAGGGAGCCTCCTAAAAAGCCATAATTTCTTGTGAAATGACCCTTTTAGTTTATTGTAACTCTGAAATTCATATTCTTTTATGAAAAATAATTAAGACTGCAAACTTCCAGGGCACTGATGTTGTTCAGCTGGACTGGAATGCAGATAACAAATGCCACAGAATAATTAGGAAAAAAATTTAAATGGAATTTGTAACAAATGAAGCATGTTGCTCTTAATAAACAACAGAAGTGTTGTGCCTAACCATTAACACTGCCTGATGAAAACAGTTCCGCAAGACATAATTTTCTTCTAAGAAGAAATGTGCCTTAAACGTGTACTTAATCCATATGTGCTGCATGTATATTTAAGGAAGAGCCTGCCAAATTTTCCTGTGGTCTATTCAGAAATTTTTGGATGCTATGAGTTGCACAGTGAATAAGGGCATTTCTCATTTTTTCCTCTGCCTTATGTGAGCAGGAATCAACTTAGAGATAAAGGCATGTGCTGAAGCATCTAAGCAAGAAGGACCATCTTCTAAAAAGAACAGAAATAAAGACTGATGAATGAAAGTCAAGCCACAGATATCTCAAGGAAAGAAGAGAACTACAGGAGGAAGGTGAGACCAAAATATGATAACAAAATGACAGTAGAGAACAAAGAAAAAAATGCCAAAAGATTCAAATTAAAAAACCCAACATTTTTAGCAGAGAAGGAAAAGGGAGGTACAGAGTTCTTACAGATTATGACCTAAGCAATTTATTGACCAAAAAGCCAAAATATATTTGTTAATAACAAAAGCAAAACAGAAACAAAAATGAAAAAAAAAAATATCTGTGTCAGCTAAAACAGGACTCACAGAAGTTCAAAACTGATACAGATTTTCCACTGTGCAAGAAGAAGAAACAGAAAAAAAAGACTTCTGCCAGGATAGGTGATGAAGAAATCAGAACATCTGTCTGAATAAACAGCTCCAGAACCAGACAAATCCAGAGAGCTCAGAGCCAGGGGGATTCATCCCAGATCACTGAAGGAAGCAGCCAGTTTTATCCAAATGAAAAAAATAATGTGTCTTTTATAAACATATTCTTAACTGATTGTGACATATTTTCTTTTTGCTTCAACTGTCTTAAGTACTTTTCACTGGGTAGAGAATGAGGAAGAGACACAACAGTCTGAAACAATGAAGAAAACTGTACCAATGTCAAATGGGTCACTATGCTTATCATGTGCAACGTGGGTTCACAAAGAGGAGCTAACTTGGCCAAGAGAAACATGGCACAGCACTGCTTTAGTCGACATACTTTTTCCTGGTCTTATAAGCCCATAGCTCACCACTCCTTGATTTACTCATATATAAACTGGTGATATTACTTCATTGCTAATGTTGTATTCATTAATGCCTACTGTTATTTGAAAAAAAAAAATTCTGTTCACATGATTATCTTTAGAAATACTGACTGTATTGGTTTGAAATTCCCCAGATTTCATAAGTGACTTAGCAACACGTGGAAATATTACCAGGTCTAAAATGCACCTGAAGCCGATGGTACCTGGCTGTTGACTTTGCTCTTCTTATTTATCTAAAGCTGTTAGATCTCTCGTGTGACACATTCAAAAGGATTGTAACTGGTGTTCATAAGTGGATCAGAGAGAGATCAGAATCTGTATTAACTTTGTAACCCGAGAACACTGGCATATAGAAGACAGACACTTGTAACCATTTTTTGCATGTCTACATCTTTCAGATGAGGTTCAGCCATATTACCCAATAAAATGAACCCTGAAGTGTTCACCAGGGAATGCCAGTTCAGAGCAAGAGCTCAGAGACCACAGTTAGACCTCAGTTCTGCACAGAAAAGCAAATTTGGCAAGAATGACCAATTTACCTTGTAGTTAAATTCATCCATTTTGCAGGAACCCTTTGGTTTTGACCCAAAACATTGTCCTGCTTCTTACCCCACAGTTTCTGTTCTCTGCAGCCACCAAAGTACCTACCTGTCTGCCTAAAGCAACTGCACAATGAGACCTTTCAACTGACAAGAACAGATTTGGCTCAGATGCATGGCCTCACAAAATGTTTCTGTTAGTTTAAAAGCCTTTTTCAGTTGGTTACCTCTACATATATTGGCCCATTCTCAGCCACAGAGAAGAGTCCTTGGGAGGGAGCAAGAAAAAGATCTGTTTTGTACAGCTCCATGTTGAAGGTCACATTGCTGATGTGTGGTTCAGGAGGCCAGAACATGCCTCTGTCATCCTCTGGCTGCTGCAGCGTGCAATTAAACTGAAATGAAAAAACAATACAAATATATCCCAAGTCAGGAGTGGTAGCTGGGTATGGACAAATTTGGAGTGTACAATACAGGCCTACCCACATTCCATCTACTCAGTGCAAATCTTCAACAGGGTCACAAGAAACACAAGTGAGAAGAAATGTGTTAAAAGACAAATTAATTGCCATACAATTAATGTAATTTATGCACAGTGCCTATTACAGTAGGCATTTCTCTATTGTCAGGTGCAAACCCGAGAGTAACATACCGCTATTCGAGGCCAGTTTGAGAAAGCAACATCTCCCTCGTCAGCATCCCCTGGAAATCCATTATCACCTGATTCCATGTCGTCATCATCAAAGCCGCTGCTTTCAGCTGGTGATGGCAGCTGAATGACAATCTGCACAGAAAGTATTGCAAACGCATAAAATTAGGTGATAACTGAGCACTCTCTCTTCGTGGTTATTATTTTCTTCTCTCTTCAGAACAATGCGAAGGCCAAAAGAAGTGCACCAGCTAAGCAGATGGTGAAAGCACGTCTTAAATAGCCTTGTGCTGAGCATGTAAGATATGTATGTTATATTTAGAGAACGCCTCTTAGTCTGTTTCCAGAATCCAGAGCCAGCAAAGACACTAGTCTGGGTGCTGGTGGCTGAATGAGCACCCCAGCATTTCCATTCTATTTCTGGTATTTCTATTTACCAATATTGAAAAAAGAAATGGCCTTCTAAAGTGACTTTTTGCAACTTAATAGTTTTCCTTAATGCACTCACGGAAAAGCACTGAAAGTGTTAGGGTCATTAAAGGATTTTCTCTTCTGTCATTTGCATATTTTTTTCAGAGATATACACGCAAAACCATGATGTCCCTTTCTTCGTTTTCCCCTTCTTTGTTTTTCTCTGAATTTCTACTGAATTTCCCCACTTCCCCCGCTCCCCCTTTGCACGCTTCTCCATTTCTTCACCTGAAAATTCCCATTTTTGTTTTCCAATGTTCTGCACTCTGTTTCTGTATGCCCTGTGGCTCCTCAGCTAGTCCCCTCCCTTCCAGGACTTCATCTTTGTTTTCTTGGACATAGAGCAACTGCTAAGAAGTGACATATACACTCTTTGAGACACCACTGCATGGTGTTTATTTTTTAGGAGAAATACTCCCAAATTCTGAAAGATACCATACATGATTTGGAGTTTAAGTGAGTAGCCAAGACTATTAAAAGACATGATGGAGAAAGGAGAGGAGGCAAATATCCATTTTAGTTCGGGCCATAATATAGGGACAATGACAGTATTTAGCTCCAGACATGTGCTATTCTGTAGTTTGGAGATGTTTCTATCCACAGTCTTGGTTTGGGACTGTTACTAAAGTTAGGTGCTACGGACTTGCCAGTATAGAACGGTTTTAACCAGGCAAGGTCAGATCAGATTGCCGTAGCTGTGTTTGGGTTGGACCACAGGCTTTCCATCATTTGCCAAGGTTACTTCTATGTACTGGAAAGCTTAGCAAGAGAAACGTGTCATTACTTTCCAACCCAGATTAGCTGCACTGTACTCAAGCTTATAAGTTGAGCCAGTCTGGAAGCAGTCACTTACAACCTAAGTGGGCTCCTTAGCATCATCACTCATATACAAGTACTCAGAGTCCCTTCATCACGTACATCAACTGATAGCAAATATGAATCCAAATTATAAGAGAGAAGCATGCACAGCTAATGTCTTTTCCTTACATTTTGAAAGCCTTTTTTCACACACAATTTTGGAAGAAAAAATTTCACTTAAAAAAACCTTCGTTCCTATTCCTCCTTACAGCTACATAGTACTGCTTATGTATGGGTACATCAAAGCTGCACAGGGAAAGCTGGTGCAACTTCTCTGAGACTGGTACAGCTGGTCCCCAAAGTGCAGCCATGCAGTTTTGTAAAAGTATTTAATTCCAACTCCTCCTTTTTCCTTTGGGATAGTATCTGACCACAGGAGCACACTGAATGTGCAGCCTTCATACCTCCTTGAACACAGGGACTGTAGCTGCAACTAGGTTTGAGCTAGATGGGAAAAGATCAGGATGCCTCCTTTTTGCTAAGGCTAAAGCTAACTACAACAGCTTCCTTGTACCACTATGATGTGCAGCGCAGAAGGTGGTTCCTCTTTGTAAAATACTCACAGAGTTAAAATAAACAATCTTGTTCAAGATATATGCTGTCCGAGTCCCGCATTTGTTCAGCAAAGACTCCAAAATGAAATGGGTACCATTCATCCTGGCTTTGCAAGAGTGATCCAGCAGCGAGAGTTCTGTCCTTGTGTAGCCGCTAGCCTGAAACAAAGGCGCTTTGTAAGTGGCTGAAACACAATTGTGTTAGGCTCTTGCTTAAAGTACAGCTCAGAATACTGTTCATGCCTACTGATAGGAGGAAGTGAAGTTCATTGTACAGACATCCAGGGAAGGTCACTCTCAAAACGCTATTATACATGACAGACAGGGAATAAATGTAACATGGAACAAAGAAAACAACAGGTTCATTATTAATCTGCTGATTAATAATGCTGACTCTGTTTGGTCTGAAATGAGCTAAAAATGGTGTCTGTATCAGGCTCTTTTCCACAATGCAAATGGACACAAGCAACCTGTCAGCTGGTAGATGGTAAAGACAGATCTATTCAGGTCTCACACAGCTATCAAAAGCAGCTTCTTTGTACTTTGGAGATTAAAAACTCAGACCGATGGTTGAGTACAGTAATTTTTTTGACTGAACCAACCCTGCAAAGCTTTAATCAGAAATCCCTCTACAAACTACCAGATTGTTGGGAAGAGGAAACATGACCCTGAGTTATGGCAAAGAATATCTACAGTACAGTTTCCTCACCGAACTATTTTTGGGGGGTTGGGTGGTGATGGCTGTAGATCTTAGAATATTTATTTTTTCAATCAAAATACAAATAGGAAAAATCTCTTCACTGAAAGGGTTATTAAGCATTGGAACAGGCTGCCCGGAGAAGTGGCTGAGTGCCCATCCCTAGAGCTATTTAAAAGATGCGTAGATGTGGCTCTTAGGGACATGGTTTAGTGGTGCACTTGGCAGTGTTAACAGTTGGACTCGATGATCTTAAAGGTCATTTCCAACCTAAATGGTTCTATGATTCTATGAAATAAAATGGTCTGCCCAAAAAAGCCTGCCCAAATTTGAGAATAAGAGATCACACCAACCTGCAGAGAGTCTTTTTCTACAGCTACTGTCATGACTTTGTCATCACACTTTATTGACAGGGCTACATCAGCACTGCCCTGAACCTCTTCCGGTTCTTTATGTTTTGAGAGGGAATGCTCAAAGTCATGATTTATTAATGTATCCACTGAACCCCTGGACGGGAAGATTCCGTCTCCCACTGTGTCATGTCTTCCTCTGTTAATGTGAAAAGGAAAAGTCAGGCCATCACTTAATGCAGGATTCTTTGGAGCAGGCAGTGGGTTAGCACCCAGCAATTCTGTCAGCTCCGGAGGAAGGGAATGGTCTTCTTCATCATTCATCTCTTCTAAAAGAAAAAAGAAGGAAAAAAAAAGAACATTTGGTTATTCAATATTTCTCCTAAAAGTATTCAGAACTAATAATTTTCATACAAAAAATATTATTCAGTAAGGAAGTTCCTGAAGGACATCCAAAGCAGCATCTTTGTACTTTTCAGATAACTAGCCACAATTCCTCCACCAAGGGTTTAGTTGTTACTGAGGCATCTAATCTGGGTATATTTAGTCCCTGCTAGAAATCTGCCTCGCTAAGAGTTGAAGTTGAGTTTGAGGAGTGGGCCTATTATATTCAAAAGGCAACCACAGAAGTAAAACAAACATCACATTCAGCAAATACACCGAAATAGCATTAAGTGCAAATCATGGGGTGAAATTCTTCCATTACCTGCCCCATCACAAATTCAGTCACTCTACTGTTGTGGAACTACTTACATAACCAGAGTGAAGTTAAAGGAGAGTTAACTTTCTACTGAGTAAATGGGAACACTATCTCCTGGCTTATACACGCGACTGCTCAGGACAGAAATCTCAACATCTGGCCCAAGCAGGTAATTATCTGTAACCCGTAAGAGTGCAACTGATAAAATTCATGTGAACGTAAGATTTATCAAAACAGCTAAACAACATTTTTAGTGGTTGAAATTTAGAATTAGCGAAAAAGCAGATGCAACCTCACTAGCTTCAATGGACCCAGATATCTTTACATCAGCAATGACTTTGGCCAAATAACTAAATTTTTTTTTAACTGTTGTATTTATTCCGCTCACTCAGACTTTTCTCGTAGGCCAGTTTTGTGTCTAAACAATTTAAATGTTCATTTAATTCTCTCAAGGAAACACTATGCTCATACTTTTGGGGGAAAAAAAAAAAATCAAAGCTGGATTTATTAACTAACAAGATATCCAGTTGCTGAAGTCCATTCCAGCGAACACTGAGCATGGTCAGCTATAACAGCTTGTGAGCTGGATAAATTATAACCATTTAATTCCACCAACATATCAGGAAATAACACAGGAATTTGCCTGGACTTCTCTAATCAAAAAACTACAGATTTTTTTTTAAACCAGCATTCATAGATATTACCAGCATTCTTGATGATGAGCAGTGAAAGTAGTGCAACCCCCAACAACAAAGCTTCAAAACTGAGAAAGCACCTTTCAAATCATCACATTCCTGGAAATACAAGCTATATTTCTTCTATATGCTCAAAGTCCATCTTCAAGCTCACCTGTATCTTCAAGTTGCAGATGAAATCTGTTAGCAACAGGGGCTTTTGTGTAGGAAGTAACTGGACTATAGTTATGGTCATAAGCCCACTTGATCAAACTCTCATGCGATGAGGGAATATCAGGTATTACTGATTTACTCATAGTCATGGATCGTTCTGTTTCCTTTCCAAAACCAATACTATTTGATGTCTGCAAACAAAGAAAAACTTGGTTCATGATTTATGATTTAAGGATACTTAAAATGGAATAGTGACACTGATTGAACATGTTTTTTACTCTATTTTACTCTATTAAGTAACAGCAAACTGAGAACACCTGGGAAATAAACCAAACTGCCATCTTAGGCACAGAACTGCTGCGCACATGGCGAAAAGCCCCCCCCCCTTCCTCCCAGCCTCTGCCTGGAGTACAATAAATCAAGGGAGTCAGAAACTGTTAATCCCTAAACAAGACAAAGACATATTTACAGCTATTTGTATAATGCTGTATTTTCTTCAAAACTGAGTTGAAACGACTTCTAAGGTGAGGTGAACTCAAGATGACAACTGATTTTTCAAATGTCCCCTTCATTTCTTTGATTAGAGCGTTACTTAAGCTACATATGGGAAAACCTTTGTTCAAATGAGCATTACTGAAAAAGGCAAAACATAGCATGCTCATGAAATAGAGCTGATAGCAGCTAACGCTTTAAAGTCAGCTGGCACCGAGGACAGTCTGTGCCTCTCTGAATGAGCTTCATAGTAGAAATGTTGTGTGCCTCCTGCAAAACGTGGAGAATGTTAAACAGGACTGAATTAAATGCTTAAGAGAGCAATAAGTGAGAGCATGCACGTTTATGCAAGGCCAAACTACTTAAAAGACAATGTATACTTTCTACATGTAAATAAAATTTAAAATTTAATTAACAATATAAGTTTTACACAAATACATAGATACAGCAAACTCATAAATACACTTGCCAACCTCTTAGTTTTATTATTAAATAATTACTAATCATGGCTCATCAAAGTTGGCCATGGAATACAGATGAGTCACACAGTCAGTTAGCTTTTGCTTTACTGTAAATGTTTTGCAACATTTCAAATTTTCTTGTCCAAATGGGCAAGTCAAAGGAATATAACAAGCGTCTCTAGCTGTTAGAGGGGCAGTTAGAAAATATTCACTGGTATTACACTTTAACTTGCTTTTAAGTGCTTGGCATCTTAAACTTAAACATGTATTCACACAAAGCTAAATACATATAAATATTTATTTTTACAGTCACGACATTACTATTATCACTATAACAATCGCATTGACTACAGAACAAGCTGAATGTGCTCATAGCAGGAAAGGCACAACAACCCACTCTTCAACAATTCCTGCAATGTGATTGAATTGCACTTTCTATATGCAGATGAAACCATTGAATGCTCTACAACAAACACTTTCATTTCCATGCCTGATTACCTTCTCCATCATATAGGCTGCTCTTTTTTTTTTTTTAAATCCCCATTGCTTTCCCTGAACATGAACAAATCTTAGTTCTCTTTCACTCTAGAATGTCAAAAGATTGACTGCACTGATCTCTCTTGCCCAGATCGCTTTTAGGCAGTGGCTGTATGGACCTGCTACTCAGCATCACAGAGCTCGGTTGCACTTCTCTACCTGACCTCAGAAACGGAGCCTTTGAACCAAGAATTGAATGAAGCTCAGAGGGTCCCGATGGAATGTCACAGTTTACCTTTAGCTCCCTCCCTCATTTCTTCCTCATGATCCAGTTCTGCATCCTTTAAACACTCACAGCTTCACAATTGAAGTTAAAGGGAATTTTAGTGTCTGGTTTGAGGATACTGTTACCAGCACAGTTATCAATGACTAGCAAAGGCCACTGAAGATGAGAAAGAAAAAGGAAGCAATAGGTATCCTAATTTTAGTGCTTTATTACTGGTTTGGATCAAATAATCTTTTATTCTTCAATAGATACAAATCTGGCCACAATTTATCATACATTTTCATATAACCACACAGCTTTCACTGGTTGGAATTATTTTGCTACCTCAACTTTGCTGGATCTCCCTCTCTGCTTTCCTTTTCATTTTTGTCACGAGGAGACAGCTGAACAAATATTATCTCAGAATTTTACTGTCCTAGCTGGCACCTGACCATTTCCAGAGCTTGTTTCTACCTCTCCACTCCACACTGAGTCTGTAAATGTTCAGTCCTGCATCGCCTCAGTGTAACAAAACCGAGCACAATGGCTTGCAGGAACAGACGTACCTTCCTTCGCTTGCCTGCCCTGCCAACACCTTCGCACCCAGTGTATGAAACCAGGCAATCAACAGGGTCACATACTAACCTACTCGGAATAGAGAGAGACCATTTCAGAAACCGGTGGGCAGTTGTTCTCATGTAAAGAACAGTCCCTTCAAGCTTTCGAAACCTTCACAGGTTTGTTCTACACATTTCACCCCTCTCACTCTTCGCCCCTCAACACGCTTATTTGAGATAAATGGAAGCTAATAGAAGCCATCAAATCTTTCTGCAATTTCACTTCTTTATCACTTCTGTACAACCTACAGCTTTGTAAAAGGACACTGAATCCAAAGGAAGCAATGTGAACGGCAGATAGTCCACAAGCACGCAAACACGCAAGCACTGCACAGGGGTTGATGTAAGGACAGACTGCCAACAGGAGTGAAACACAGCCTGGGAGGAAAGCATTGCAGGTATGTTACGTGCAATTACTTCACCTAAACTATTCCCATTTTACTTGGTTTTGTGTCCATCCTCTTTCAGAGTTTCAAGAAGCACAGCAAGCTGGGAGATGAGCTAGATGACCTAAAAAGTCTTTTCCATTTTTTGTCTATGAACTTAGACCTTAACTCACAGTCCTGGGTTTGAGGCATCTTAGCACTAACCTTTCCCTCTCGGTTTGCCAATCCCCTCCAGACAATTCCTATTCGTACTGAGGGCAAAAAGTTAGGAAAATTGAAGTGCATGGAACTGATTCAACTAATAAAAAGAACATTGTGAAACATTACCTAATTGTTTAGTAATGTTTTTATGCATTGTCTAAATTTGGGCTTGGAAAGGCCTCCAGCTTAATAGAGATAGGAACAGATCCTAAATACTGGATGTACAGGCTTTTTAATGACACGGGGGTGTTTAGTTCCCTCCCACCCCCCCTCTAAATAAAGGAAAACAAACACACATGCAGAAAATGAAGCATCTATATAAATGAAGCAGTATAGCAAACAGTTACAAATTCTAACATAAATATACAAAGTCTTTTATATGCTGACATTTCCATATATAGTATTTCTTTCTCTTTTTGTTAATCTAAATACAGAAAGAATTTTCACTTATACTTTTTACTTATACGTTCAATAATTAATAAAGAAGAACTTGAAAAAAAGAATAGCAGCTTTGCTTTTCTATACTCAAGTGCAGCACTTTAGACATTTTAAAATCCTCTAGAATTCCTCTCCCTGAAAATTCATCATCCATAAAGAGGTAGCTTCATGGATATGAAATATGGCACTTTGGCTGTCTCCAAGCATGAAGTGAACTAATGCACAATTCTCTATCCTGTGAAAGTAGAGCCATATACGCCTAAATATACAGTGGTGAATTCTATGTAATAACCCAGAATGAAACATTCAAGTCAAGCATTATTTTTTGCCCTCCTGCTTACAAGTGTGGTAATCCTGGGCAACTAACCTTGACCTTTCTCTTTAAGGGCTGATTATTTAGGACCTACAGAATGACCACAACATCCTTTCCTGTCCATAAGATAAAGATGTGTCAGGGATCAAAAGGGAATTTCATCATCCACCCTAGATAATTTTTCCATTCAATTTTCCAAGCAACACCATAATTTATTTCCTTTTAAATCCCTCACTCCCAAAATCTAGTGTGAAATGCTGCCTACCAATCTGTCCCCTTAGAAGATTTAGATCAAGCAGCCTTTGGAGCCTGTCAGAATTGCCCATGCGCACATTAAAAGGAGAAAGCTACTAAGCAAAGTGAAATTCTTACAAATACAGATAGCTGGAGTTTGAAAATTTATCTGAGTTACTGAAAAACTGTTAATCAGGAGGCCACTGGGTGGTCCTGAGCAAACATTAAGCTCAACTGTACAACGCACTCCTAACTGGTCACTTAAAGACAGAAATAGGCCACACATTTATAGGCTGCAATATCAGTCCAATTCTATTTATTTATTTATTTCAGAGCAAGGGAAAACACATTTTCTTAGTAGAAATGGTGTTGAGCCACAAAGCCTGTACCAAAAATCATTCTGAATCGGAACCTCCAATTATGCATAAGTACAGTTTCAGAAGTTTAGCTTTAGAGATCCTGGTTTTAATTTTTTAAAAACTTACTATTTGTGGTCTGAGGAGAGGTGAGGTCAATTTGACAAAACCCTTGCTGGGGACAGAAGTACTGGCAGGGAAGAGGGCTAGAGATTACTACAACCACAAGTGGAAGGAGTAAAAAAGTTTCCACTTCTAAAGGGACGTGGGTGTGTGCTGCATATCTACGATTATCCATTCTGCACTCACAGGCATCCTTCCAACTTCTGAGATGAACCTGTAGATCCACTCACCAAAGTAACAGCAAAAAGGGAGATGAACATCCAACTCGGTGTTTAGGGTACTTCAACAGAAATTGAAAAGACACAGACCCTAAATCCTCGCACTAACCACCTGGCTTCTGTGATGTGCTGGTCAGTTTAAACCGCCCACATATTAAGAGTAAAGGAGAAAAAAATATATAGTTTCTGTATTGACCCCTTGAAATGCAGTAATAATTAAAAAAAAGAGCAGCTAAGAGAGAAAACATTCAGAAATCAATATGGTCTAGCACTATAACACATTTAAATGGATTCTATACCATTGCAGTATGATATCTCTTAAAAAATAAAGGTGCCTTAACTTACAATCACTTCCAACTTTCCCTGGACATCATGCGACTTGATAACCCAATTGACAGACTTTTTACACTTGAGGATAAGTACGATGTCTCTGACAAGCTTGGTGCCCGGTTGAGATGGTTTAATGTCAACGATTATATCCACCTGGAAAGCACTGTATGTGGAAAATAGAGAGAAAGTTAGACCAGAATGCCAGAAATTTTCAGCTATCAACCTTCTTCCAATCCATCATGTTTCCACTGTCTGGCCAGCTGATTAAAATGCTGGAGATTATCCCAGGCAACACAACATGTGCAAAACAGATTGTTATTCCACATATGCTTAAATGATTTTGCATAACAATAGAAATAAATACTTTTTAGACAAATAATAATTTTGTCTCTTGTTTACAAGAAGCATGCTACTCATTTCAGCTGTTATTTAGAGCAGGTTAGTTATATGACTAGTAGTTTACTTTATAAAGTAAATATTGTTTTCTTATTTCACTGTGACAGTGCCTAAATATAGCTGTTTCAGTTTCCTCTGGCTATAACTGTATTAAAGCTCAAAATAATACCTTAAAAAAGGCAAAAATACAAATTAAGTGGGTTAATACCAAAAAAATGCACAAATACTACATTGGGGAGTGTCTCTGCCTAGGCAGTTAAATTGTGGAAATTACTTTGCTTAGGATCTTGCATGTGTTGAGGAATTAAGCCGTTGTATTCAGTTTCCAATACTTCTGGATATACACTTACTTTAAAAAGAAAAGAAAAGAAAAGAAACAGATGTCCAGCCTACTGCTTGCTGGAAAATAGATGAACACTATCCAGATTTTCAAGACCTCAGTAAAATAAGTAGAGCAAATGGGTTTGTACCCATCAATAACATCTCGTCGTGCAAAATATTAATTCAACAGAAAAACCTTTACTTCCAGATCATCTTATGAGGCCATATGTCATACGAATGTGCTCATCCCTAAGTAAGAGGTTTGAACTAAAATTCTGCACTGGGACTTAGTGTGTCCCGGGACCTTCGTTTCACCTCCTGCAGTTTTACACATGCCCAGGTCAGCTTCTGTATGTTTCTTTGTGGATATAAACTTTGTAAAGATAGTTGTGGATAATGCATAAAACTAAGAATGAAGCATGAGGAATTTAACTTATTACTTTTTTTACTTTCAATAACAAAACATTTAAACCTCTTGCAGTGCTATCATAAAATTCCTGTTGTACTGTCAGCCAAAGCCAAAAGCCCGGAGGGCTTGGAGCCAGGGCTGTCATTGCATTAACACTGCAAGGGACTTACAATGATGTTGATGCTAAAGAACAGCTCTGTTCAGGATGGGGCTGCAAGCCCTGCATTTGGGTTTACCTACTACACTTCCACTACATCTCAGCACTTTCTTACTCTCCCAAGGTTGCTAGGCAAGAATATTCTCAGGCTCTGGGTTCACCATCTTGAAATGAGATAGTTACCCTTCTTGCAAAGATCCCTCCTGCCCCCTCTTTCTCCCTGCGTGGTTTCCTCATTAGGGATGGGATGTGCTCAAATGTAACTGCGTAAGGAGCACAACTGGACAACGCTGGATATCCAGTGTCTGCAGTACACAGAGAGGATTTTAATTCTACCTTATCTCTGATGAAATTGTACTTTTCTTCTTGCAAAAGGGAAAACCATCTAAGTTTCATAGCAGATTTCTGTTCTAGCAACCATACTCAGCACTTATGAAGAGCTTTTCCAGGTATGACTACCTGAAGCACACCCCATTCATGTGCTCCCACTAAGACCTAGGAGAGACCAGCAAAGGATGAATGTTTTAAATGTCTTACCTCCCAAGTTTACAGTACCTTTGACTATTTAGATAATTCTCGTAACGCGTACAGAGAGTTAAGTAATTTTCCCTAACCACTAGTTATAAACTTTTTTTGGTCAGTAGACCACTGTCAACCCTTAACATTTCTTGCAATTATCAAACTATCCCTTGAACTCAACTGGAAAATTGAGAGAAAATACTGTTATGATTCTGCAGACCAACTGTGGACTGCAGATCACTTGCAACCTCTGGGCTACTGTTTGGGAGCCACTGCCCTAGGCCTTGCTGCCAGTCATCCCTACCTGTGACAGGTCAAAATTACTTTTAACCTCTCTCTCACCTCTTCATACAGTGGTCCCATTTTAAACCCTGTCTGTCAGATGCCGCCGTTATTCATATTCCCTTATTCACCTTATTCTTGGAAAAATTTGATTGATTGAGCAACAAGGGGGGCAGGATACAGTCCATAAAAACTGTGCTTTGCAGTCTTGTCCAGAAAAATCCTGGGATCATGAAGCAGAATCCAACATCTTTACACACTGAAGAACTAATTTCCATTTAAGGCAAAGTACTAAGGTCCAAGCTCTTCTTGTAAGGATGAAATGGCTACTTTCATTTGATTTCCAATAGACAGGTAAAATCTTTAGCTGTGATTTCAAACAGATTTAGTCTATTTAGACGATACTTTACCTGTACGGATTGGAATTTGGAGTGATTAGTTCAATGATATGAACTTCTCTTTCTTGGACTAAGTTAGACATAAGGCACCCCTCTGCTGTTTTTGGTTGCAGGTATCCCGCAAGGTAATTTAAAGAGAGAAAATTCTTTTCTATGTTGCACAAGGGAGGAAAAACTTGATCTGGAGAGGGAAAAAAGAAGAAAGCATATGCACCTTTACACATAGATATCATCTTACATGTATGTATGTACCGCATCTACTTCAGTGCAGCACTGTATTTTATGACATAGGTCTTTAGGCTAAAAGGTATATCTATTATCTATCATAAGCACTTACGAAAAATCAACATAATATTGAAAGGGAGATCAGTGTTGCAATAACACAGCACATCTCTGATGTAAAATATATACTTCTAAACAGAACAGTTTCTATTTATGTATTTAAATACTTAATGAAGAAAATCCCTACAAAGAGAAATCTGAAAACAATACTGAAGCAAAATATGTATTTTTCAAAATGAATATAATACATTTAATTAGTTCCTTGCACCTTTAACAAAATATTTTTTTCTTTTGAAATTAACTCAGAAAACTTTTGTGATCAATTCCTTCTCCCTTTAGAAAATGTTTTATTCTTGTTACTATAAACTTACGATATTTAAAAGATCACAGAAAGTATTTTCCATTTCCTTACTCAATATATTTTCCTATATATTGTGTAGTCAGAGTCCCTGTTGTCTAGAAATACTGCAGTTCTCTTGTGCATGAAAAATTGAATATACCAAGAAAGGGATGAAATAGTTGTTGATATTAAGGAAGCCTGACCATAATATCCATAACTGAAATTAAGAAATTCTACAGTAGATATTCAACCTCTTTTTTGGTTTTAACTGCCTAGCTGATCACAAGCATTAGCTAGCATACAATGCAAAACATAAAAAATAGTCACGTGGTATGAAGTTCTTATGCACAGCCTACATTGCTGTACCCCAAGAAGCAGTATTTCCACTGAAAAACAGAAATATTTTGTATTTCAGAGATAGCTTTACATATGAATTGTCATAATACACAGAAGGACTAAGTATCGTGTTCAAAGACACAAAGTCCTGTAAGAATGTAATTCCAAATGGCTGGCTCTTTGACCTTTGCTTCACAAAGAAGGCTTTCCTATTAAGATCAGTAGCAAGACAGAAAAAAAGAAAAAAATCAGTAATGCATTATATGCATGCAAAACTGTGGACAAACTCTTAAAAGCTGAGCTGAGACCACTGTTAGCATTTGCTCCCTAAATAAGAGCTGAAATGTCACCCTTGAAGCGCATTTGAGTGTGGTACACAACTTTGCAGAGAGACCAGAGACTCCTTTGACCCCAGCCACTGTGGAAACAATTAGGGGAGTTTCTTCTCCTGATCTTACACAAAGTAGTCTTTGAATACAA
The DNA here is from genome assembly GCA_020745775.1 of Theristicus caerulescens. Lineage (NCBI taxonomy): Eukaryota > Metazoa > Chordata > Aves > Pelecaniformes > Threskiornithidae > Theristicus > Theristicus caerulescens. The sequence goes on along the minus strand of CM036562.1, from coordinate 62,252,673 downwards.
ACCTTGCTGTCTTCCCTACAGAATCTATGAGGCTGTAACTATTCACACTGCCCAAGCAAAGCACTCCTCTAACATCTGGTATGTGCCCTGCCAGATTAGCCTTGAATGCAGCTGCAGTTCTGCCAGCTCCTCCCACAACAGCAGAAAATGGAAAATGATCCCAAATGGTCTACACTGAGCTTGAATTTTTATATATATATATATATACACACACACAGACACACAGACACAGACGGAGATACGAGGTATTTGCTTCTCAGCTGCTGTACAACACAATTCAAGCCATAAAATAACAGCCTCTGAGCAGTTTGTGGATAATTACCACACATGCTATCGTTTGCCATTGCAAAGAACTTGGTTCCTGCTCCTGGCACTTCCATTAAACGTCTCTGGAGCTCTCAAGAACCGCTGCTCTCGCCGCCACCAGCGCGGAGGCTCCCCAGCCTGGGCCTCCGCTCGATAGCACGCTTTTCTTCTGCAGCAAATTTTAACTGTCACTGGCTACGTGACATACACATTCACTTCCCTCCTTCACCAAAATGTATTTACTCTCGTCTGTGCCAGTTACCAAGGTCTGGGCTGGAACAGAAAAGAAAAGGGGATCCATTTCATCTTTGCTCACTACACTTTTCTTTTTTAGTTTCAGGGCTGTCTACTTACTTTGGAAAGGGACTGCAGGTGCCTGCAATCAATTAAAAACCTTACTAAACCAGCCAGCAAACAGTCAATTTATGGATCCTGTGCCTCTCTAATCTCCACAGACTCCCAATATGGAATCAGACACGAGGTTCGCCTGTAACACCCTCAGCAGAGGGTCTGCGGCCAGCGCACCCGGGTGCCACGGGGCCCGCTCGCCAGAAGGCAGGCGGTGGAACTGTGCAAAGCGGCTGGCAGCCGCCTTCCCCTCCGGTGTGTGCCAGGCTGCTCGGATGAAGACGGAGGGTTGCACGCTGGGATCTGTAGTTTCTGTGGGCAGCACCTCCATTTTACAGACGGGGACAGACACCATCTGCTCTATTCTGCATAAATTAGGTGTCATCCGCAGGTTCTTAGCTAAGTTGGATAAAAGTTGAGTATCCTAGCGTAAAATCATGAGGAGGTTTTTGTGAAAATGAGCGCCGTTCATCAGGTGTCACTCTCCAAGACAGGCGCCCTGGGCAGCAGCGGTTTGACTCAGTAGTAAGCCCCATCCAAGCAGAGCCTGCCTTTTGAAGTCTGAGCTGGGGATAAGTGAGGTGTTTGGGATTTTCCTTGGCCACTCTGATGGCGGGGCTTTTTTGTGTGTATTTTGCAGTTTACTAGGCCTCATGGAGATCAGAACCTCGACTGATATTTAATGGCAGGGTATAAACGTGAGCAGGGAAGGGGCTGCAGTGGTCTCTGGAGAGAAGGTGGAAACTCTTGGCAGTACTCACAGCTGAAGCCTGACACGACATGATCACCTAAAAGTATTAAACCAAGCAAGTCCGGTGTGCGGGATATGGGCACTAGTGCGTACAGGCTACAAATTCAGAGTCAGCACTAAAGCTTCAGCTTCTGCCAGGACAGGAGCACAGTGTTACCGTCTGTAAACAGACTGTACATTTTCCAGGCTAGTTATTGTTACGGTTGACTATTTTTTTTTTCTTATTTAGCTAAGAAATGTGTTGAGGCTCCCTCCAGGCTAGCACATCTGCTCTGGATTTACACCGGCAGTACTGGATGCGTTAGGTAACATTTAGCTAACTGATAAGTCTTACCGACTTGTACAATCGTATCTTATCGAAGCATGAGGAATTCAACTGACTTCTGCTGAAAAACGTGTACTAAGATCACTTTCACCATGAGCAGTCCCGCTTATAGAATCTGACAGTGACTATCACAGCAATCACTTTGCCATCTCCTTCACTACACAAATCAAAGCAAGAACGAGAACCCCACTTCTTGTGCCCCCTTCCTTCAAACCCTCATTCTGGCCCCTTACAAGTTCTCACTGTGCTCATCATCCCTGCAGTATTTGATCGGCCACTCTTTCAAATCAACAGGATTCAGATGCGCTTGGCCCCGACCCAGTTTGCTAGCTCGCTCAGCTGCCTTTCATTTGCCACTTTAAAAGTGGTTTCAGAGACCCATGGTGTCAGAAGGAGTTTTATTCTATGAAAGATCACCCTTCTTCAGATCTTTTTGTCCTCTGGCTTGCATTTGCTGTTTGCTGCATTCAGCTATAGCCTCAACTTCTAAAATGTTACATCTTCCAGTTTCAGATTTTTCTAACTTGAGTGAAGCAGAAATGTAGACAATTACATGAATACTGCCATTAAATTCTGTATCAGTCACGTAGCAAGGAACTACTTCATATGACCACCTATAGATTAAGAGTACTACTAGCTGTGATTGCCAGGCTGGCAGCTGAGGGTACCTGACTAAAGCACTTGAGGACTGAGAGTTTTGTATGAAAAGCCTGAAATGTCCATCAGCATACGCTGCGGTTTGTGGAATCCAGTGATTCCATCATTCACTCTGCAGAGAAGCAGATCAGATCCACATCCCACGTGGTTTCCACAGAACTCCTCACACGACTGCTGCAGTTCAAGAACTGACCCTCTCCCCACCCCTGAACACATGCATAACCACCACACATACACGCACATTCATTCTTCTGCCAAGAATTTAAATCAAAATCAAATATGGTTACAGCTGAGCTAGTTTGTAGGAGCCTTCTCAGAAACTGTCTATTTTGGTTGCTTGCCAAGTTCCATTTTGTGTACTTACTCGAAATTAAATTGTGTTTTAACACATTCTAAAGATGATGCAAAGCTCTCCTATTTAGCCGCTTGGTTTGACTGGAGATGTGCGAATCAACAAAATTTTCTGTTTTTTGACATATCTAATTAATGTTCATCTCTGCAATGCAGAGACCACTACTCCCATGTATACGTTCCAAGAGCACTTTAATAAGCTAATAAATATATTTCTGAATGATTTTCTGGCATTAAAATCCAAGACTGGTGCCAAGTAGAACAAAAATCACGCAGGGGAATCCTGTACAAATTTGGCAGGATTTGGATAAACTCAACACAGGCATGTTCCGATTTTGGGGGGCAAGCCTCATGCTTTAGGAAATCAAATGATCACATACAGGTGGTTAGGAAAGAATGTTTTCTCCACAGAAGGTTTCTGGGGGTTTTTTTTGTAGCTAACTGGTTCAGCTATGCACAAGTTTCTCTAGAAATATTGCTGAAGTACTACTAAATTAGGCTGCTGGTGCTAGTAAATGCTGAGCCCACCAGTACTCGTTGGATGTTGATAAAATGTTCTATTGAGTTCTACTTTTCCCATCACTGAACTTCTTGAGAGACAACAATTAGTTTCAAAATATCTGGACCACTAGCTGCAATGCAAATCAGTTCCAATTCCCTTTTACCAGCCTTTATTCTTGCTGCTTTTGGTTTAGCCTAAACCTGGATGTTTGCTTTAGCCTGAACTTGGATGACATCTTCAGAGAACAAAAAAAACAGTGAATTGCAGGCCATTAGGTAAAGAACACTGACAGTTTAAAACATCCTATACCTGTGAAAAAGAAAATTTCACCCCCAACCATCCTGCACAGTAGAGGAAAGTCTGCTCTCCCTGCAAAGTTTCTTTTACTAACTATGTATTTTCCAGAAAGGCTCTTGTGTTATCCACAGTTTATGACCAGCTCAGGTGGAACTCCCCTGCAGAAGATATGCTATGTGACTGGCAGCCAGCTGAGGGAAAGCATGAGCCAGAAGGTGCTGCAGAGGCTCATATCCTTAAGTTGTTGCAACACTGCTCAGCTACAGAGCTACAGCCCAAACCCCACCCTAATATGGGCCTGTGAAATCCCTGAGGAGCTGGAGTCCTCTCCCCCCTTCCCTAGGCCACCTGATGAATTTGGCATGCAGCTTACAGGGACAGGAAATCTTGCTGCTTGGGATGAAAATACACAAGGACATCAGATTGAGGCAACTTATCTCGGTGAGGAAAGCAATAATTCTTTGCCCAAAGCAGTCTGCATCCTTACACAAGCAAACATTGAAAAAATATAACTCAGGTCTTTCTAGAAATTACCCCCTACCTCAGGTTCTCTACTTCAGTCCTTTAGATGAAGACACCCAAACAATCACCATGAGTAGTTTATTCCTTTTAAGCTTTGACTCCTGTAAGATTCTGGCCAATTGCACCCATATTTATGAGCATAAAATTATGGCACCAGAATCTATTAGAAGTTGCCTAAATCCAAGGTCTGGTCTTTAGACTTGCTCTTACTTCTCTGCTTTCCCCTTTCATATCACATCTCTTGGAAAATGAGAGGTATGTTTGAAGATTAAAATAAAAAAATGTGAAATAATATTACAGCAAGACTTATTCACACCACCTGGAAGTGCCTATCAATTCTGTTGGTTTTGTTCTGTTTTACCTTCTCCTACTTTAATATAGATGTTTCTTGATATTTTGAGTTCAGTGAAAGATGTTACTGCTCCATATTCCTTCTGGGCCCACTGTAGCAGCTGTTCATTTTTCTCAGGAAAAAGCTTTTCTTCCGTTTCTGCTGACAAGGAGAAATTTCCCTTCTCAAACTGAACAACGGAACCTAAAGACACCTGATGGGAATAAAAACATATTTTTAACGTGGTACATTTATCCACACAGACAGGTAGCATGTTTAAGAAATGTAATCTGTCACACCCAAATGCATTCACTGAAGGTGATTACGGCTTATTTCCAACAATGCCTAAACTTCACGTGTTTTAACACCTGCATGATTCCTTTTTCAGAGATGTTTTTAAAAAATGAAGCACCCATCAGCCCAGCTGGGGTGCACATGGCAGCTGACTGACAAGAGGGCTCTGAGCCACTCTCCAAAGTCGTGCTGCTGCAGAAGCGGTACGACAGTGCTGCAAGAGGAGCTGAACTGTGGGGGCAAGGCGAGGGCTGGAAGACAAGAGGAAAACTAAGAGAGAAGAGAGTAAGAAGAAGATGGTTTGAGGAACTGAAGGGAGAGAAGGATGTGAAGCTCAGTAAAACTGGGAAGTACTGAAGTAACTCCCAAATCAGAAAGAACATGAGTCCAAGCTCAGTGATAGATAAAGGCCAACAGAGAAACACAGAGAGAGAAAGGCTAAGAGAAGGATATTTACTCTTGCTTTATTTACAGGAAGCAAGGAAATGCTTTAGCCTAACACATAAAGCAGATGAGTTATACATCTTTAGAAAAATCCTTATAAATAGGTTACATTAACACAGGTCTTGACTGGAAAAACTAAAATGTTGTTTAAAACAGTTGAAATGGAAAAACAGTAAGTAGAAGTGTAACTGATTCTGCGGGAAAGCCTAAGATTTTCAAACACAACTTCATTGGAGAGGCAATAGCATCATTCAAGAAAAGAAGAGGGCACAGGGTCAGACTCTCTTTCAGATTGGGACCTGCTTCAACTTGCTTTGGTCTTGAGAGATAAACAAATCATTCCAGATTTACTGCAAAGCAAGATCATCCCAACAGCAACCTTTTGGCTCTCCTGTCCCTGCAGAGGGATGTGGCCAACACTTCCAGAACATTTGTCAGCTCTGAAGAGGTCCCTATAGCAAGTGGTGAAAGAAGAGCATTCCTTCATCTGCCCAACCTCAGGAGCCATCACCCATCCATACACCTCACTGTTTCTTCCTTCAACGTGCTTGAGGACTGGGGCCTGCATGCCCTACCTGGCCTGGTCCTTCCATGCACACTTTCACTAAGATTTAAAATATCAAGTCAAGAATAACATGTACTCGAGTGAGAAAGCACAGCAAGATGAATAAGGCTTCAGGTTTGAATGCATCAGTGAAGATTTCTTTGGACGTATTCCCTGTAGTAGTGTGTAAGCAGTGCTTGCCCAGATATAACACACAGCCCGTACTTCCAGACTGCTGCAGTAGACAAGGCTTCAGGAAAGAAGCACATTTTCTTGTGCTGTCCTCGGAGTGGCCTGGGAAGAAGTCTGAGTCACTCTGCTGCTCTCCTCCCCTTTCCCTTTCCCTGTCTTTCTACTAACTCAGATTTCTTTGGTGGAACAAAAGTATAGTTTTTCTCTCCAGCTGAAAATCCAAAACTACTCAATGATGATGACTGGAAGAGTGAAAAATATATCATAATCATTTCTAACTTGTCCTGAGTATTATTTACACATTATAGCAGGATAATGGTCATAAGTATCACTCTAACCTTTTAAACAACAAAATACATCAATAGCAATTATTTAACAGAGATTATCTGAAGTCAGGTTCCAATTACAGAAACTAACGGCAACCAACTATTACCTTCCCCGGAGCTATTGTTCCCAGCACTATTTCAGGATGTTAAATATCAGTTTGTTTAGCACCTACAAATATTTGTCAAAGTAGACACATAAATTACACCCTTTGGCATACAGAAAGAATTTCAAAGTCCTTCCTTGTGCCTCCAGCTATTACGTTAGCATTTATTATGCACATATCACGGGTGCATAATACTCTCCTCTAAGAGAAGGCCCGTATAATTCAGAGTTCAATTTGACCAGACTTGTCACAAAAACCAGCTTAGGAATCCTTTTGCCAGAATAGTTTTCAAAGTTTAAACTAACATCTGTTTCAATTCTGAATGATCTTCCTTATTTGTTGTTTTTCATGTGACTACCATAAAACATTTCCTTTAAATGAAAAAAGTCTTTATTCACTGTATTCTCTCAATACTCTCATACTTCTCAAATAAGAAAGCAAACTCTGCCACCAGAGAAAATCCACTGTCCCCAAATCTACAATACTAGGAAAAGAGAGCAACACAGTTATCTTTAAAATGTATTTAGCAAACAGCATTCACGCTGTACTTCCACCACTTAGAAGCAGGTACACCATGGATTAGTTTCATGGTGCATCTCTACAATGCTCCTAACGCATTAAATTTTATAGTGTGCGCAGTCCCGTAGGACGCCACTGACACAGCACAAGACAGGTCATGCAGGGATCGCAGACAGAGCAACTCTTAGCAATGCTGTCTTTTATATCTCAGACACGCGGGACGTCTTTGTAGAGCCCTGGCCTAACTAGAAAAATCTCTCGTGCATAAAAATTGCAGGATTTAAGGACTTAACCAGTTATTATTTTGCAGGGATATTGAATAGATGCTGGCATTCCACTCCCAGGAACAAACCTCCTGAACTACCTCAAAAATACTACAGTTTATCCAGTAAGTACAGTAATTGCCTTTCATTTACACCACTTCCCAATGTTTCTGAGGTTCAACAAGGCCAAGTGCCGGGTCCTGCACTTCGGTCACAACAACCCCAGGCAACGCTATCGGCTTGGGGAGGAGTGGCTGGAAAGCTGCCTGGCTGAAAAGGACCTGGGGGTGATGGTTGGCAGCCACCTAAACATGAACCAGCAGTGTGCCCAGGTGGCCAAGAGGGCCAATGGCATCCTGGCTTGTATCAGGAATAGCGTGGCCAGCAGGACCAGGGAGGTGATAGTGCCCCTGTATTCGGCACTGGTGAGGCCACACCTCGAATACTGTGTTCAGTTTTGGGCCCCTCAATTCAAGAAGGACATTGAGGTGCTGGAGCGTGTCCAGAGAAGGGCAACGAGGTTGGTGAAGGGTCTAGAGAATAAGTCTTATGAGGAGCGGCTGAGGGAGCTGGGGTTGTTTAGTTTGGAGAAGAGGAGGCTGAGGGGAGACCTTATTGCCCTCTACAACTACCTGAAAGGAGGTTGTAGAGAGGTGGGGGTCGGTCTCTTCACCCCAGTAACAAGCGATAGGACGAGAGGAAATGGCCTCAAGCTGCGCCAGGGTAAGTTTAGGTTAGATATTAGGAAAAACTTCTTCACTGAAAGAGTAGTCAGGCACTGGAACAGGTTGCCCAGGGAAGTGGTTGAGTCCCCATCCCTGGAGGTATTTAAAAGACGGGTAGATGCGGTGCTTGAGGACATGGTTTAGTGGCAACTTGGCGGTGGTAGGTTAACGGTTGGACCTGATGATCCTAAGGGTCTTTTCCAACCTTAACAATTCTATGATTCTACGATTCTATGTTTCTGGTATTTTTTATGGTCAGTATCACAGTAAAGAAGTATCAGTGTAACCTGTTAAGACATTTGAGGAAAGCGTGAGAGAAAATACTATTCTTTCTAAATACCAAAGAAATGCATTAGCTTGTAATAATGCATTTTCAGTGTATTTTTCATTTGATATTTGAGATATTTAAATGTCTGCTAACACAACAGCTTTCTTCCTCAGAAGACACTTGGTTTTCCATTTACTACTAATTAAATCTTGAAAACCTTCTTCATCATCCCGCAGCATGACAAATGTCTTCCTGCGAGACAGATCCTATCAGTGAACCCTAAGTCACTGAGTCCTACTAGGGAGGAACCAACAGACAGAAAGCAGAGCAACTAAAAAGTCTGGCACAAACATCCTCACTAAAGGATCATACAGTAAACATCTTTAAATAAACATGAAGCTTATCATCATTTATTTTTTTAATCACATACTAAAGTCTATTTGAAATGTTGGTTCCACTACCAGGTTTTAGGAAGGAGTGCAGAGTTCTGCTGTGCCTGCCAATGTTGAGATTTTTACTACACGGACCTAAGGCGAGGTTAAGTGAGCCAAGCACGTTATTTTTTCTGGAAAGAATTCAACAGACTCTTCCAAAAAAGGCAACCATCACTGTTTCAACACCTGCCTTGAACATTAACTACTTACTCTTCAGAACAAACCAAAAGCAGCTCTCTCTAACGTACTTAGGATAAGCCAGCGCATTAAAACCAAAGAATGTTTTAAATATTTGGGAATATATCAACAATTTTTATCTGAGCACTCATTACACAGCCGACCGGGTGATTAAGAAACTGCTGCCACATACACTTTTATCTCCTCACTTCATCTCCTTCAGTGGTTACTTTCAGAGGCTACAGAGTGGAAAAAGTGCCCCAGCTCTATTTCTTCCTGTTGTTGTGAGGACATTAAAGTGACTGCACCAGAAACATCCTCTGCCGCTGAGTTCACCTACATGCCCTGTCACATTTCTGAGGCTAAATGAGGAAACTTTCAAGCCTGACATGGAAAATCAGTTTGCAAGACCAAAAGATAGTGGCCATGGCCACTAACCACAGCAAGGACCGTGGTTCAAAGGGCTCCTCTGCAGTCAGAGGAAACGAGGATCAAGTACAGTATTTTGAAAATTTGCTACCAAAACCTTAGTATTCTATTGAAGAACAAAACATGTTTAGGAACGTATTTTGATTACACACACTACTACCCTGCTGACCATTGGGGGAAATAGGGACTGTAACTTTCTTTGCAGTGTATAGAGGCAAGGAAACATATACCCCTCATGCTGGAAAAAAAAAAGCCTTTATATGTCCCTTAAGAAAACTTTCTAGTCTTACAAAAACTGCCCTTGCAAGGCTGCCACGGTAGTTCAAGACATCAGCTAGCTGGCAGAAGTGCCAAATGGCATAAGTTACTATTCCCCAGAAAGAACAACTCTCAGAACCGACCCCGAGTCGTCTCAAATATATACACTGGTGAGTGTGAACACTGCACACACTCAAAATAGCATCTTCTGTTTCTTATTTTACCTATTTCCTTCTCTCCTTTTAAATGTTTATTGCCTTTTTTTTCCCTTTGAACCTGATCCAGCAGGGATATTTACTTTGTTTGTTTTATGACATTTTAAGTATTTAACGTAGTTATAATTCAGAACTCCCAAGTAGGAAGCAAGTTCATAATTTAGCCTTGAGAGAGAGGTAGGCACCTTTGGGAGATGACTCAGAATACAAAGTTAAGTGTCCACAGCTACGCAGCATGAACCAATCCCTCCCCTCACAGCAACAGCTACACCACTGCCCACCAAGGCCCCTCCAGCACAAGTGACCAACAAAGCCACCCATAAAGCCAAGACTGAGGCAAACATACTAGCAGAAGAAAAGCAGCATCCTTCATATTTTTATCCGAGCTATACAGTATCAGACCTGTGGCAGAACGTGTAGGAGAGGAGTAAACCTGCTCAGAATAAAATTCAAAAACTTGAACCAAGTTTCAGAGTAGCCCACATGGGGTTCAGACTCAGCTGGTGTTTTTTGATAATGTACTTTGATGCGCTTTGGTTCCCTTACAGAGGAAAAGTAAAGCCATGGATGGAGAAATATAAGGTATTTGGAAACTCAAAAATATATCCTTTGTTGTTCATAAATCCACACACAACATACAGTAATCACCATGAGAACAATTCGCTTCAGTAAATGACTAAGAAACATGCTGCTTTTGAAATGATATGCAACATTTGTGAATCATCTATGAGCTTTGCATAGTCCTTACGAGCCACAGAGGTGTGATGCTTTCAGGCAGTAGCAAAATTTTTCATTTTCAGTTTAGTGTTCTCAAGACCACTTACAGTCATCACAAAATTCCACTTGCAGTTTTCACATTTTTGAAAACAAACACGTAAAAGAAGCAGCATTATCTTAATTACATTTTAGATTTTAAGTCTGCTTCCTAGGAGATGCTCAGTTCACCAATGACTGAAGATCTTGATAGGAATTAAGGCTGCTCAACACTTTCTCGGGATGAAAGCAGAACCTCATGGGATCAGACTCTTGCACATCTTTATGTATCTAGAAAGAAGATCCTGGGATTTTCCATCAAAGCTGAAGCTGTGACAAAGCAAGTGCAACTTTCAAAACCCCCATGGAACAGTTAATAGAACAATAAAAAGGAAGCAAAAAAAAAATCCATGTAAAGGGGAAGTCTGTTCCCAAAGTTTAGGGCCCAGCAGGGGTTTATTAATTGCACACAGGTAACTGTCCACTCATCTCACATTAATCTAACAACATCTTAATAGACTCAACGTAACACTCGTTTGATCTAAACAAAATAAGGTAGCAGAAGCTCTTCCAGGGATTGTGTTTCAAGTTAGATTCAATTTAGTGGAAGAAGAGAAGGGGAGAAATAAAGTGTATCTATGCAACTGCAGCTATAGTTTCCACTGGAATTGATGACTCAGTAACACAACCTGTTGTGATTTATTATCTCCACATCGCTAACACCGATAGTCTGCCAAAATCCGTTGCCTGCTTCTTGTAAACTTCCACTAGCTAAACCCCCTGTTTACTGAAGCAAGCAAAGAAAGGAAGGAGCCATGAGCATACAGAAAGGAAAAGACCATCGCAGACGCCTGTTCCAGGCCCTTCAGCCTCCTGCAAGATGGGTCTGGGAACACGCCTCAACCACTAAATACCAGAATATTGTTTCTTTCCTTACTCTTGCAGCCTGGTTTAACTTAAAGCCCAAGTCTTCCTAACTATCAGCCTCCTTTGCTCTGAAAGTGGTGGATCTGGGCTCCTAGAGGGACCATGAGAAGGAGAAGCAGTCAGTGGCAGCAATGAGAAAGACCAGCATCTGATCCAAGAGGCAGCAGCATCCAGACCTGGCCCATCCACACTCTCAACACAAAGTTTTGGTTGGAGCGGTGACCCATGAAGACAGCCCGCTCTTGAAGCTGAAAGAAACAGCAAGCAATAAAGCCTGAGTTTTGAAAGATGGCTTCTATCACCTGGGACAGGAGAAGATCTAGGATGAACTATGTGATACTCTTAGCAAACCAGACTCCAAAAAAGTGCAGGACTTGAACATCCCGTGAAAGGAGAAACTAAGGCACATTGATCCACCTTGCTTCCTCTGAAATTTACTGGCAAGCTGGTATTTTTGAAATATTTCTGCCCAAACCAAAGTGCTTACAGTAAAAGCAGAGGACACCTATATATCATAAAATTTTCCTATTTTGGGACATCACACTACCACTTATAGACATTTTTTACTATACACTGCATATTTGCTTCATGTACTATATCTTGCTTCCTAAGCCAGAAATATCACTTCTCTTCCGTAACGCCTTCACGAAGCAAGCTTTGAATGAAAAAAAAAAAAAAAAGAAACCCTTGATATTTGAAGATGCCTTACTAGGGTTACTGTACTCTTAAACTCCTTTTACTGAATGCAGACAATGCATCACTTTCAAACATGTATTTACCACCCTGTCATTTTCTGCCATCCATATTTCTGACAAAATCCTTCCACTCTATTGCCAAGAATGTAAGAAGAACCACCATACATAGCCAGAGGTCCCCTTGATATTTCTGGGAGTAAACAAGTTATATAGACTTTAGAAAAGCAGGATTTTGCAGGGGGTTGAATCGGGCCATGAGACAAAGTCTCCAGGGAAATTTACTATTGTGAAAAGCATAATAAGAGTTACTGTTTACTAAATGATGCTTTTAATTAGACACTTAATGTTATTTTCACATTCTTTCAAAAGGCAAGGAAATGGTGTGGGGAGGAGAAGGAGGAATATGAACTCTGCCAACTGGAAAAGGGCAACTACAGGATTATTTCCAGCTCCTGAGTAGAAGAACGATGAAGATTTAGGAAAAACAAACAAACCCAGGATTCTATAGAAATGTAAACGTCCTTTTAAATTCCTCTTCTCACTGTTACGCAACACTGAAAATGACTGCTTTTACTTTGAATAGTGAAAGGTCACTTTTTATACCAAATTTATCACTAGTCATGCATTTCCTATCCTTTCTCACTCTTCTCCTAGCAGAGCACTCTGTTCACATCTGTGTCTGTTTAACCAGTGATTGGAAATTTAGCCTCCTGATTTCCCGTTAAATACTAGGCACAGGAAAACAAATAGCACTTGTTTTTCAGTGAGTTTTGTCAGTCATCCAAAATCTAGTGCAAACCATAGAACAGCCTGTGGTTTGGTGGCAGAGACCCAAAATATGTGAACCATATTTTCATGAAGTGAAAGGAATAAACCAGCTATTGGCTGAAATTATAAGAACATGGCTTTTTTCTTCTTAGAAATACAGAAATGACTAATAATTAAACTCCTCATTCTATCACTTATTCTTCTTTAAAGTTTTTCTTTTTTTTTTTTCAAACCTCAAGCCAAGAGCATGTAATCTGGTTTTGTATTTATCATTACTGCTGTTGCTTCCTCCATTTTACTAACTTAACACACACATTGAGTCCTATTGAAGGGGTCCTTGTCAGTATGGTTATTTGCTTGTGCAAGTGCTTTCTCATCCTTAACTCTTACTCATTCAATCATCTGAAAAACTAACTGAGAGAAAGAGCTGAAGCATCACATCTTAAATCAAATATTATATAAAATTGCATATATAGATATTTAAGGGTTTTTTTGGTCTATTCTAACAGTGATTTCTGTCAGGAAATCACAAAGGATTGGGTCCCTTCTTTCAGTGATTTAATTCTCACTACTTTCATTTGCCCAGTAAAGACATTCCTAGGCTATAAAAGCAATTGAGAAAGCTACCAAATCTAAAGAAAAAATTCACTTGCTGAGTAGCACCTATAAAACCCTCTTTCTGGGCAGTTTCATAAAACTTCTGATTTTCTGCCAAGACGTGTTTGCAATAAACTGGCTTTTAGAGAAGGAGAGAAATAATGACTTGATGGAAAGGGAGGAACTTATTTTGTTATATGAAAATTTAAAAGTGGGGTGGTGGGAGAGGTCTGGTAAGGCTTTTCTGCAAGACTGACCTGCAACAAGATCACAGGTGAAAGCATTTTCCACAGGTGTTGCCTAGCTCATGTAAAATTGCAATCTGTTGTAATCTAACAAGCCTAATCACCAGTGAAGATGTCCTTCAACTTCCTCTCCCACTCCCCCTTTAGGATATAATTTCGGCATTTATTTCCATCTGAGGAAAAAAAAATATTTAGCACAGATGCTAAGTATTCCCCTTGCTGAACTGAGCAGACCTTCCCACCCATGCACTGCTCTTCTGAGTGATGAGGGGGCTGATGGTCCAGCCCAGGAACACTTGAATTGAAAATGCCTATTCCCAAACTGTTGTATTTTTGTGACATGTAAAAATATCCAATATCCAACTAATATGACTAGATACACCAGTAATGAAAGTGGTGATTTTCAATTACTTAGGTCAGGCAGAGTTCATGCACTAACCCATTTCAGGTCTTTTCAGACTGAAATGCCATGACACTTAGGTATATTTATTTTTAACACGATGAGAATAAACTCAAGACTTACTTTACTAAAATCACAATAATTTTCCCAGCACCACCTACTTAACCCATCAAGATACATATAACTCATGCAGAGTCTGAAAATAACCCTGTCTATGCCAAATGTATTGTTAACATCACACTATGTAGTCACCGTATATTCACTTTTCTCTAACACACACAGAGTTTATATCAGGTTTTTATCAAGAGGCCAAATTTTTTTCTTAAGACTATCCACTAGTGTTCTTTCTGGTTTATAGATGGGAAAAGATGCCCCAAGAAGCAAAATGACAGCACAATAAGGCAATAGACTAGTAAAGAACAACTCCCTTTAGCACCTGTGCCCCATCTCGGATGGCTTCCTCCAAAGTACTGCAGCTCCGTAAGCGTCACTGTGCTTCCATTCACTGCCATGGGCTTGGAAAAAAGTCTTCAAAACATGACATTAAAAAAAGCCTGATGTTAACAGAACACAACCTTTGGTTTGGTGGGGGCATGCTATTTGATTTTAATGATAATTTATTCCACTGTGAGGTTTAGCCACCAGTAGACATTTTGTGAAAGTGAAACTGTGAGCTGCCTCCATGAAGATAAAGCGTGTGACAAGTCACTGTGCTGAGTGAAGCTATGTGCACCACATGATAAAAATAAGTGCAAAACCACATGTATACACCAACTTTACTTTTTTATACTTCAAAAAGTTGATCGAGAAGGTACTTTGTGTTTCCCTCTATACTATAACCATACACCCAAGGGCTGGATTTTCTCTCCCATTCATTTTAAACTTCTGCCTAATGGAGGACCAGGCCCAAGGCAAAAATCCAAGTTTGAACTGTATGATAAGAACTTAAACTCCAGCCCAACTCAGTAGTACTGTATTTTCCTGGTCTTTTGGATATGTGCTGACACAAGCTTTAAATCTCCATCCTTTCCTTTAAATAAAGCAATCTGGGGCAGCTTGGCTTTAGTGAAAACTCAAACAATGAATCCACAGAGCGAAGGTAGCAGACCATCTTCCTAATGAGGCCACTGAGAACATATAGCCCTGACTCTACCCTCTGCTCCAACATAAACATCATTTAAGCTCAGTGTGCCTTAGTTTCTCCACCTGTACGGTGGTACTAACAGCACTTTACAGATTCATTATCTGCTCATATCCTAGAGTTATCATCTTTCTTTGTTAGAAATAACCTTGAATCTTCTAATATAATTAATTTGTAATTTTTATTTATTTATTTATTCAAACACACTTCCCTGTAAGAGTTTAAGAACTTTCTTATGATGCTTTACAGGGAAAAAAAAAAATAGCTAGTAATAAAAAGAAATAAACAGCTAGGACTTCACTAATGGTTACATGATCCTTTAACTACAAACTTTGACCCGGCTCTTGGGGTGTTGTCTTTATCAGCAGTAAGTCCCAGAAGTTGCCGCTTCAACTTCTTCATACTACTTACCTTTCTAACCAGGGATCAATCAATGAAACAGTGCAATTCATACTTTACATACAGTATATTCATAAAATTGTGAATGAATGTATTGTATGAAAAGTCGGAAGGAGAAGCTGGAAAGTTAATGATTATCCTGCCCGAGGCTTCCATAGAGACAGACACAATAGTTATGACACTCCTATGGTATGCATGACACAGATTTCTGTTTTGAGCATAGAATTCATGGGCATTAAAAACAGTTTTTAAAATTTGAAATCTTTTATGATTCAAAATACTCCGTCTTCTGGCTTGGCTATACATTTAAGGAGAATGAATAAGACAGAGCTGCAGAAGTACACAGATAAGCCAAGTATTTTCAAACAAGGGCCAAGGAAGCGAGCTCTGCACTCAGCTCCCTTGGAGCTGCCATTTACACTCCTAGGCTCAGTTCTCTAAAACTTACTGAAGGCTCTGGCAAGGAGGCATGGAGCCTCTCCACTACTACAGTAAAAGCATTATGTCCATCTGCCCCACAACTCATCTGAAACAGGAACTCTTGATTCTGCAAAGGGACAGGCTCCTCTAGGCCAGAGGTAGTCCCAGGAATTGCAACCTGGCATGGGCCAATGCAGGCAAACAGTTCTGCTGCAAAACCAGAGCCCCCCCATTTCTTTTCGGTGTATTGCACTCACCCACGAGTGCTGCTAGGATTTACTCAGGATCTCCCACGTTTCCTATGCTACGTGATTCTGTGCTCTTTTTTCAGAAAGGTTTTGGGAAAACAATGCATTTGTCCTCATGAGCAGAGTGAAATGTGGGAAAGCAATGGATGATTACCACGGTTTAAATTGTTCGGCCTGTAACCTCACAGCCTATCATCCCAAACCGCACTAGCTACTGAGAAACTGGTACATGAGAAGTGGGAAGGCTGATGAGCCTCTGATAAGAGACTGAAGTTAGCTTATGCTTGCAGAAAAAATATTGCCTTAGAGAGAGAATGCAGAGAATGAAGTTCTGGAGTGAGAGGTACTGCAGGGACTAAACTGGGAGAGGTAGGTCAGTACACTGGTGTTTTCTGTTCTGCAATCTCATTCTTCAAGCTCTGTACAGAAAAGAAAAACAGAAACCTTAACATGGTGGGAGGAAGAATACATAAATTATATGGCACTTGAAGAGATCCAAAACTGTTAGAGAGTTATTCGGATGTTTAAACATGATTAGGGATGGGTCAACATTGAGAGCTAGTTGACTCCTTGCAATGGAAAGATGAGCTCTCGTAACTGCACAGCTTATGGGGAGCAGCACTGTCCCAGCACCACAGGCGTGTGCTGGGAGGATGGCGTGAGGCACCATAACTTTCAGCCCTTACTGTGACCAGCAGAGCCTAAGAGAGGCTGGAGTATTGATAGGAGGTATTTGAGTCCCACCAATGGAGAACTGAACCTGTAGTATCTACCAGGTTCTCCTGCCCCACCCCTTCCTGCAGCATCAGGGGCCAGCTTTACCGTGGCACGTCCTGAGGTCAGACAACTTCTTGTTTGGCACAAATCATGAGTGCTGCTGCTCACATTTTCAAGCCTGTTTTTTGTAACCAGAAGAGCTTGAAACAGTTTTCTGAAGCAAACACTTAGCTAATCGTACAGTTTTGGCAGCCGAGGCCTTAGGCACATTCCTATTGTTCCTATGCCTTAATGCAAGCTGCTGAAGCCCTGCTGAGCCAAACCAAGCAAGTTCAGCACGATCACAGTCTGAACACCGGCACAGTCCACTGAGCGGAAATGGATGGCTCTCAGCAAAGCACCTCTTCGCTCCCAGCGGCAAGGCGACGGGAGAGGGAAAAGCCTGGAGGAGGAGGAATAGAAGGGAAAAGATAGCTGAACACAAACTAGCTGATATGGAATGGGAATGATGATGTAGTAATTGTAGGAGGAGATCAAAACTAAACTGAAAGTAGGTCCAAGACTTGATTAAATGATGAAAGGTGCAGTTGCTTTTGGCCAGGAGAGGAGTGAGGAATCTTATCATACTGTTGTTCATCATCTTGTTCCTCAGTCGCTTTCTGACCAGACCTGAATTGTACTGGTTGCAGTAAGGACAGATACCAGGAATGGCCAACAAGAACGTAACAGTTAAGAGTCTCTAACACAGTAATGGGAAAACCTGAGATTGCGAATACCTTAGAATACAAACAAGCCCATGTTCTTTGCACCAGTCAGTAACACATTGCACTGGAAACAGGATGGAGTCCTTCAAAGTTCAAAATATCAAGGGTACTCCTACTCTTGTACCCTGATGACAGGAAAAAGAAAAACAATCCTAGAAAACTTTTGGAGCCCAGCAAGTGATAGGACTCTTGGTGCACTAACGGTGTCACCACTGTATCAGGTCAGCTGAGAGAGCAGTGTCCCTTCCCAGTGCGCTAATGCTGCAGCACTGTCCGTCTTCCCCTACTGCTGATGCACAGTGACACCATTAAGTTCCATCTGGTCCTGCAGAAGCAGTCTTGCCTACCACTGTCAGCTGTGCTGGAGGAGCAAAATTAAACCCTATAAGGATACAGCTAAAAATAATCAAGTTTAGTTCTGCAATTAGTGTTGAATATAGCAAAAGCTGCAACTTTAATAAAGACAACTCATGATTAGACATGATGTCACACATTAAAAATTTAATCCAAACAACTTGTCTGTTTCACTACAAATAGCAAACTTGAATGTCTTGGCAAACTGTAAGGACATGATTTACAAATACTAGGTAATATTTGGATCCTACATTATAAGCAGTGCTCCAGTCTTTCTGAGAAATAAAAATGACTTCATTCTGGGCTTAGCTTGGTCATTTCAATAGACCAAGCTTCATTAGAGACATAAACCATAATTGTACACACTGCGCTCAATACATACAGATTTTTGTTTTGGTCACAGACCACACAACTAGCGTCCACCCCTAGTATTTCCCATCGCTGTTAGGGTTTTTTTGCATGTGGTACTATTAAAACTTCTAATCAGGCCTGGCAATCTGTTATATCCTCACAGCTTTTTGAACTGGAATGGCTGCTAGTGTTAATAACTACACGATATGCAGATTCTGAAAAAGCAATTTTGGTTTCTTTTCCTTGAATTTACATAACAAGTAATGGGGTACTTTTTCCAAACTGCTTTGCCCTGCCACCTAACTGTTCCCCAGAGCCCTACACTGAAACATGAGCTCCTGTTAACTTGTTTTTTTTAATGTATGTTTAAAAACTTTCCAAATGATCGCCATTAACTCTATGTCTTGTGCGACAACTAGCTATGATATAGAGCAGGCCAGAGGACTGTGTATACTTACAAAGAAAACTCTTCGGATTCCAGGTGCCAGTCTCTCTGTTTTTAGCTTCCAGACCAGAGGCAAAGGAGAGTTGAGAAGAAACACCAGAGGCTTCTGGTGAATATGCACTGATGAAATTGGATTCAAGTGTAACGTGACCTACAGAGAAACACAGAAATACATGAATATTCTCTTATAAGTTTAAAAACAAAAGTGGAATTTGAAACAATGAATCAAAGGTCATTTATATATATATTATGGCTTCCAGCATTCAGACCTCTTGACCCAAGATTATAGACTAATCTACTTCCAAAAAAACGAGTCAACAGAGCACAGATAATACAAAGAATGAAACAGTTAACATTTGTGCTCTATGCTTGCAAAGCACTGCTAAAGTGTTTAAGAAAACCTTGGCAAATGCTGATGAAAAATAGCTTATGCAAAAGGTCAAACCACTAAGCTGAGAGTTGGAGAACAAGGAGATAAAAAGAATTACAAAGCAAACCCCGATTTCTGGTTTCTAGATGGTAAGCTACAAAGCTGGCTTAGAGTACAAACCTCATCTGTTGATGCTATTAGGGCATGAATCTAACCTACAAAACAAATAAAACTAAACAAACAAAAAATCAGGAGGAACAAATCCAGAAACACAAGCGAGCACTACACTAGTTTATGGAAGAATTTCCAACAGAAATTTTAACATACACTAGGGAAAGAAAATGCCTGTCTTCAGGGACTAAAAGGATACATGGGGAAAATGATCCCAAGAAAGTGGCCATCACAGAAGTGAGGCAACCTGTTAGAGGTGATTTTTAAGCAATCAGTTTGTGGTCGCTGGAAGCCCCTCCTGCCCAGCTCCTCGTATCCCAGTGCCACCCTTCTAGAAAGGGGCCGATGGGGGGCAAAACTCTAACCAAATGCCTGACAGAGAACAGTCTGTCAGTTTTTAGCATATAACAACTTGTAATTGAAATCATAGTGGTTTTGCAGTATCTGATAAGCTTTTTAAGCAGTCAGCATTTGGCTTGATAGTTCATCCTGCTTTATAGGAGAAAAACTTCAGTGTGCAACCAAGAGATGATGTATCACACAGCCTAAGCAAGCAAGTTGATGTCTCACAACAGTGGGTGGCAGGTGGGTTCCCTGACAAGAGAATCACAGCTTTTTCTAGAAGAGGTATAGAGGGAGCAAACATGAACACAACCATTAATTTGAGTGGTGGCACACAGACATGAGCATAGAGGTAATTCAGAACGAATTTTGTCTCCTGGTAGAGAATTTGAAAGGAAATCTGAGACATGGAAGCCACTACGCATTGTTTATTTCATTATCCTTATATAGTGGTAAGCATCAGCTAGTCTACCATTAAAGTAAACACAGATTCATCTGGCAAACTAACTAGATGAAAGCTAGAGACCAAAGTGAATATTAGGTAGCCATTACTGTTGAAAATCTTTCCAAAAGAAAAAGTTAGCTTTTTTTTTTTTAATTTTCTTTATTTTTTTTTTCCCCACCCAAAGTGAAAAGTCCAGCATCACTGCTAAGTGAAAGTCAAACCTAGGTCTCAGGTCTGACAGACACCTGGAGGACAGCAGAGAGACCCTTTTCTGCTACTTAAGAACTTAGGAAAAGCTGGCAAACAACTGGCTGTGTTACTTACCACGCCAATCAGTAAGCAGAGGATTACATGCAGAATTTACTAGATTCTTAAAACCCACTGAATGAACAGTGAAACAGATGTCAAACCCCATAAGAACACTTCTGGGGGCACTGGGGAAATCCGTATCTTCATCTTTGTTATGGAAAAAACTGATTTTCTCACCACTTGGCCTCTCCCAGCAGAAGGCCTAGTTGTATTTATGCATTTCCGAAAGAAAACATTGTACCACAGATCACCACATCTTCCAGGGACCACATTTCTCTCCATTTTCTGCCTCAAAAGAATAAAATACCTCCTTTTAGGAAACTAGGGTATTAGCGCTCTGAATGCTAACAGGATGACAGAGACTTTAAATGCCAGTCATGATCTTAGCTATGAAAACTGCTTTACAGTATCAGGCTATAGAGCCAAAATAATTCTGTTAGCTGAAAATAAGAGAGAAGATAAAATTATTTGTTTTACAAGGCTCCCACTTTGTTGTTCTGTCTAGAAATAGAGAGGCAAAAGTGGAAAGAAAAAGGTGTTTAGAACTGCTATTAAATTCACGGCTATTAAAAAGCTTTCATTAATTCTTGTGGTTTTTCAGCCGTAATCACAGCTAATTAGTAATAAGCTGTTTAAACAATTAAATGTAATTACCTTGTTCTGGGGTTATGTTTTCTTACAAAGCAATAAAACCACTGTAATCTAAGTTTACCAAAGTAGCCTAGTTATATCTTTTGCAGTCCTGATTTGGCAAATGAGAGTTCAAATTTTATTCTGATATTTTTTCAGCTCCAAATGGCATAAAGTGCATTCAATTTTAAACTTGCTAAACTTCAACGTGTCAAAGAGAAAATCTACTACACTAAATGGAGTAAATACTAAACATGTCCACTCTTATCATATGCATCCACCCAATAATAACTGGTTTCTTCTGATCCCAAAGGAAGTAAAGACTAATGTAAATATTGATGAAAAGAGCTATAATATAAGTTTATGTACTTAAATAACCAAGAATAGAAAAACAGTAACAATCCTCTCACGTTGGCCAACAAGGGCACTCAGCTTGGCTTTGCACCCTGGTTGTGTTTTTATTAGAATGTCAAATCAATGCAAAGAAGAGGCTCCTATTAGTAATTTTAAAAATTTTTGCTATTTAAAACCTCTGGTATTTATTAAAACCAGAAATGATACAAGAAATACAACACACTCTGAAAAACTTCATCTCAGAAATAGCTAGACCAAGTCCTCTGGGTAATAAGGAAATGGAGAAGTGTCTCAGTTTCAACTGATCTCAGACAGATTTATTCAAAGCCAACACCTATCAGACAAGACAGATGTTTTAGACTTCATGAAGATTTCTGCCTGTTGGTTTGGTCACATGAGAGAGCATACAGAGCAATCATACTACCTTAGTGAGAAAATCAGAGACTCTGCAACTGGATCTACTATCAGATTTTGTAGTTGCTATTCCTTTAGGCTTTGGAAATTAAATATGTGTATAATATACACATATGCGATTATTTCCATACATGTATGGAAATAATCAACAACGTTTGAGCCATATTCAGAGGTGGTGATATATCTATCCATGCCTTTGGCTGGAATTGCAGGATAAGTTATATCACGTAATGGAATTTTCCTACTTTTGTGCCTGAAAAGTGCAGACTGATGCTTAAGAAAAGCTACAGGACTTTAACACAAAATCAATTAATTTTTCGTAAGTAAATTAAGTGTTCCTGTGAAAATTTTCAGAATAAATGTAGTTTTGCATTACTGCACTCCTCAGTTTGCTCATGAGTAAGGCAGCAACAAAACACATAATGTGGAAGTCATATTCCTAGTCCTAAACTTGAGAAAGAATATAGTTAATGTGAGCATGCTTCTGCAGCAGCCTCTGTCACTAGATTCCTTGGCATATATATTCCCTGTCACTATACTTCTTGGCATAATGGAGTCCTCAGCACCAGCTTGGTTTTCCAGACTCAAAAAACCCCAATCCACAGAGCTGCTCAACAACTGCTCAGGACCATCTCGGTCATCATATTTTTCATAATTCATTTTTGCTTCAAAGCTAGCTCTGCTGAGGAGCAGCTGGGAAGCCTAGCCTGAATGTGACCGTTCCCACTGCGAAGTTGTACAAAATTAACAGGGTTTTTTTTTAATATTTATGATTGCCCCCATTATCATCTGTGCTTGATGATACACAACAGTGGTATCTACTATGGGAGACTTCTTCCTGGTCCTTGGGAAGATTTTCAAGCAAACTGCTGGGGAGTTACTAGCATTCAAGAGCTTTTTGCCAACAACCCAGCTGCCACGCATATGGATTTTACCTTGTGTAACAGCAGTCGGTGGGCTATCACACAGTATTTTCAGCCCAAGTAAGGCAGGCATGGTCAAAACACCTCACCAGCGAGGTCAGAGGTGTTTCTGTGTGGAAGGTAGCAGTTTGAACTGTGGCATTCAGGTAAGAGCCTGGACTTCGACTACGCAACAGAGGTACCCAAATGCCTCTTCCACTCCTGCTTTAGAGATTGAAAGGCTTAACAGGACTCTAAGGTGCTACAAGCTTATGACGTTGACACAAGCACAAGTTCCAAGCTTCAGCTGTACCAGCATGACACTGTCACACTATCTCTAGCTCTGCCAATGTTAAGCTTTCTGCTGTCATATTCATGCTCCCACCTTCTTACCCCTCTGCTAACTTCTGGCATGGCTGCCTCCATTCACAGCACTGCAGTGGAAGATCCTCATTCCTGCTCTCTACAGCAATCTCTCTCACCAAAAAGTAATTTCTGCTAGAGGGGCCCCACTGTGGCTCTAGTTAAACCATGTATTGGCTGAATCCTAAGTGGTGATCCCCTTCCCTCAGCCACCTTTCTGTCTCATCTTAGCTTGTGAGCTCTTCAAGGCACATCCTTTCTCAAATGTCTAGACAGTTCATAGCACCTTCTAGACACTCCACAAATTAATAGAAAGGTACCGGATCACTTCAAAGCACCAAACAGAATGTTTCTAATTAATAGCAGAAGAGCTAACTAGAAAATTTCCCTTTCTTTTTGTATTTTCACTGGCAGAATCCATATTATTAAATATTTATGTGAAGCATTGCCCAGAAACCCCATCAGAAACCAGTCCTACAAGTGTTCAGCACTGTACAGCTAGATAAGAAGACACGGTGTGAAATTCCAAACTCATTGAACTCTGTGGTAAAATTCATTATTTTTCTGAAACTCCCATATAAGCTTTTTAAAAAAATAAATGAGGTATCTAAAAAGAGATACTCTCCATCCATTCTTATAGGTTCGAACAAGCTTATAAAATACACACATTTTGTACTTCTCAGCAACATACTACCTCAGCCAAAGTCTTCTGCATCTCAGACAGCTGTATGAGCAGTTTGGTCAAACAACACCAAAAGAAAATTAAACCAGAATCATTAAATGGACTAAAGCACTTTTCGGTCACCTAGTCCATTTAACAAGCAGCTGCTATTGATCTGCCCATGTTATTTTTAAAACATATTAAGGGACAGCACATTAACCAAGCAGACAGCAGCATAACACCAGTACAGGAAAATAAGTCAATGTGGTCCAACACATCCCTCACTCGCCGCGAAGGGCTCATTTCATCATTGAGCTGTTGTGTAGCCAGCATTTTCATTGTGCAATCAATAGTTAGGCCAGACCTTCTGGACATGTGTCTCAACAACAGTCCTCTCGGCAAGGCTCAGCTTCAGCAGCTGTTTGTCAGCGCAGGCTCCTCTTCCAGACTCACGTCTGCCCTTTGTGGCCTCCTTTGGCACACTCTCCTCCTAATAATACATGACTAACTTGTGAGGAATACGACAACTTGGTCATAGGTGAAAATGAAAGATTGAAGCTATTCTAAAAATCTTACAACAAAACCTAGAAATTCATTTTTAAAAAGCATACCAACAACAAAGCATATAACTCTGTGATGAACCACAGAGAAGCTCCGTCATTTTTGCTAGAATGCATTTTTCAAGGTACGTTACAAAAACTGTGGGGGAAAAAAAATAAAATAAGGGCTTTAAAAAGATACCACATTTCATAGGTGCCATGTCTACCAAACACTTATGCTGGCATTACTTAGCCAGCTATACTTGCACGTATTCATGCTGGTCGCTACTGTTTGCACAGTCTGCAAAGAGTTCCTTTAAGGTCTCCAGCAGCAGCAAGGTTAAGGCGGCTGCAGAGGCTTCTCTGTCCCCGGAGATCACAGTTTCATGGAAGGCTGAGTATCACCACAGAAACCAACTACAAAAACAGTCTACGGGCTCCTGCCCCGTTACTCTGGTAAAGCAATTTGTACTACGTGAAAGGCAAGGGCACAAATGCTGAAAACGGATCAAAGTAAACACTGCTGTTAAAGTACCATTTTGTTTTGCTGACTTCAAGGCATCAAATCGCAGACTCTGTTTTGTTCTAAAAAGATGAAAGTCAAGTGCCAAGGATTTGTAAGGTTGAATTAACTATTCCAGTGTGAAGGCCTTTAGATAAATCCATAGCACATTTTCCAAAACAGCCATTACAAACTTGTGCTAATAAACCAGGACAAAATACGCTGTGTTGTATTGAATTACACTGCCCAGGCTAGGACAGCTGTTCTCTAAAAGAGAAGAGAAAAATGAATTTTAACTCTCAGATCATATAAACACCTTTTCTGACTTACAAGTGATGCATTAAAGATGGATTTATGACATCTTAACTCATTACTCTGCTGCAAAGATAAGTTAATTAGTACAAAGCTGGCAAAATTTAGAACAGAAATTTGAAAATTTATACCTCCTCTCTGTGTTTTCACTCTTTTTGTTAATATAATATTTATAGGACATAAATTATTCTGGTATTGCAACAGTCAAATAAACTAATATGAAGAAACTTATCTTTACAGTTCATTAGTGTACATTACCCAGTATAAGAGGTTTAGAATTTCTACTGAAATTCACTTGAAAAATACAATGTCGATATGTTGGCTATAAAAGAATTCAGTCGAGGATTAATCCATGAATCCACCTCAAGTGGTGGGATCTAGTACTGCACCACTTTTCAAAAGTATTCATCAAGTGCTTTGCAAAGGATCTCCAGGACATTTTTTTTTTTTCTTTTTAAGATGAAAGTAAAGACAAAGTGTCTTCTTTAGGCAGGGACTGTGAATTCAAAATGGAACACTTTTTTTTTCTCTCGTATTTTTGCTATGCACACTGAATATTGTGTTACAGATTTGATACCAAGCCAGCTATAGTAGATTGCAATGTCCAGTTTTCAGGAGCCAACAGTTTCCAAGAGAGAGTTTGCTGATTTTACCAAGAAACGCAAAATATGTTCACATGGTGTTACTGCTTGAAGATAATTTTGCTCAAAGGATTACATATCTGCACTCTTAAATCAAACGATTGTATAAGCAAGTTTCTACAAGCACATGAGACCCCACTGCTTCCCTTCTGGGAAGGGTCTCCAACGCAAACTTTTATTCATACAGTGCAAGCACCTATTTTTTTGAAAACTCACCCCAGCAATGAGACAGAAGATCTTCAGAACAGCAGAGAAAAATATCTCCAGGAAAACTGCAATGGCATTAAAAACAAGCACTCATACCCACACACAGTTACTTTTTCTCCTGCAGAACTCGAAGCTATGCCCCCCTCACAGCCCTTGCCAGAGACGCACCACGCTTTCTTCTCTCTGCCCAGGCCAGCGCTAAAGGATGCTAAAGAAGAGAGCAGGGGGGCTGCGATGTATGAGGCACACGTGGGGAGGGACAACCCTTTTCTCTCTTTCACTCAGTCCTTGGGGAACAGGTCTGAGTGCCTGGTAGCTGTGGTAGCATTTACCAGGTGTGTGGAGGACTAAAGTTTATTTCCAAGGCTCAGCTAACACTTTAAACTAATTCTAAAATCAACCTTTTGCTTGTTTTATCCTAAATATATGGGCGCAAGTGGATTGGCATTGCCTGGACCTTCTCACTCACACTCTACAGAGAATCAGATTAACTAAACAGCAGTTATAGCTCAACTGTGAAAATCATGGGAAAGATTCACCCCTGGCATAATTCCTCTGAAGCTACTGGCATTAAGCCAGAGACTGATATGGTCCCATTTTTTTTTTAATAAAAAAAGAATACTATTGCACAATCTGCTGACCCTTATGGTCTACTACCCAGACTGGAAAACTGGGCTCCATTGAAAAGAAGGCAAGAGAACAGGAAGGTTGATAAGGACTACCCAACTACGATTTACAGCCCATTGCATGCTCTTCATTAAGAAGTCCGGTCAGAAACCTTTGACCGAAAGGTGTTTGAAATCTCCCCCCCTTTTTTTTTTCTACTTGTCCTGCAACAGGGGCTAAAGGTCAGGGTGTGCTGTGCTAGACACAGACAGTTCCCTCCCCAAAGAGCCTACAAATCAAGATATTCAAGTCCTGCACAACATGTGCGTGCCAACATCCACTAACAATTTATTTTGAAGTATGCATGATGTTCCCAGAAGGCCACTTTCACATGAAGATGCATTATTAATGATTCAGAGGAGAAATGGCAGCCCCAATGCATGTGTTCAAGAGGAGAACTAAGCAAAGATCCCTTCGCCCTCAGTGAGGATGGAGCACCACCTCTGCATTTGGCACCTGTTATGCTCAGGGGAAAGCAATGTACTCAAATGGACATACCATCTTTAACAAAGATCTAAGGTTTACCCTCAGAACCAGCTTGAAAACCGACCTGCCCATCCACTGACACTGCAGTTGTATCCAGCAGTCTGATGAAAGAGAATCCATTAGAGCTTGCAGCATATTCAGATATTATCTGTAGTTCTCCCTCCAGTCTAAGTTCTGGTACCTTTCTAGCCCTAAATATTAAATGACCAAGCTGAGGATCTGTGTAACAGGATGGAATTACAGCACATTTAGATCTCCTCATATGGATTCATAATTCAGCTGCTCCAGGCAACAGACTAAAAAAGCAAATTACGAGGAAAATTTAACACTATAACATCATCAAATAAATCATGTGTAAGATGAGTACAGTATAGTATGCTGTATGGCACTAAAGGTACTGGTCAGTACCTGGCAGCACCGTCGTTCGTATCTGGTTCATAACTGATGTTTTACTGCACCAGTGATACTTTCTCCTCCAAAGTGTAAGAGCAGGTAACTGTGCTGGTAAGTTTTTACTGGAAATGCAGTGACTCAAGTGCCCGTTCAGAAAGCACCACAGCTCGCACAGCGTCAGAAAGTTCTGACACAAGGAGACGTTACAAAATAGTGCTTCTGTCTTCATGAAAAGGTTTGACCTTTTCTGCCCACAGCTCAGTTGCATCATTTATCTTCAGACAAAAATGTAGCCCATTAATTTCTAGTGTTCCAAAGTTGTTATTTTAAGCTGGAGCTGCCAAATGCAATCATATTGTTAGATGCTAATCATTTATGCAAATACCTAGGTAATAAAAAAATTAGGACCAAAGCTATTCCTGATACAAATAATTTGGCAAACAGGTAGGACAGTTATTGAAGTCCTATTTGCATTAGAAAGTGGTATTACTTTCACAGTGTAAGAATAATAGAAGTGAAAAAACTTGAGGCTTTATATAAGGAGAGCTATTTCAGAACTCAAAGGGTTAGAACTGTATTAGCATGTCGTACTTACACGGATAGAGCTAATTCTGTGACAATGATCTTAAAAGTATAACCCAAAAAGTTTATTGATAAATTTTACGTAGAGATCATACACACATGTACGCTGTCTACTTTAGCTTCATTTACCTGAATAATACAAGACACAGCTTTCCATGTGCATATATATTTCAATCCAGTTTTTATGTCTTCAGTGTTATCTCATGCATTATATAGTTTGGAGAATCAGAGTTCTCCTGAAAAATAAGATTTTTCAAAAACTTCTGGCTGCACCAAAGAAAGCAGACAGTCTCTGCACAAGTATCTCTGCTCAGCTCTGCCAACCAAATCTAATCTTTCACATGCTCTCCCTGCTTTGGGCACCCGCAGAGCAAGGGCTGCCTGCAGCGACCAGCCCCGCAAGGCTCCGCGATTCGTGCAATGGAAAACCCGTGCCCAGCAGTGCAAGGCTGGGACCACTTCGCCCGTTCCTCCTGTGACCCGAACTAGATGCTCAGGCTCCCAAAGATTAAGTGAAACCATTTGTGCCATCTGCCCTTCCACAAAGCAGTCAGGCTTCCCAGCACTTGAGACGTAAAAACACGATGTTTCACTCAGCTTTGCATAAATCAGTAGATGTCAATACTGTTCACATGCGTATAATGAATCCTAAGGGGAAAGTCCTCCTTTTATACATTTTGTGGGAAAATTTCTTGTTGGCTTTAGATTCGTTTAAGGGCACCATTCCTGTAAGCTGCAAGTACAGCATCTCCCCTACTGTTGTTAAGTGGCCTATTCACAAAACGGTATCACATCAGACAAAGTTTTACTTTAACAATTAAGGTAGAAGACTCATGTGAAAAGGAAACATTTTCCCCGACAATATTCTATTCTGCACTTACTTGTACATATATTGCAGATCTAAGCTCTTCTTTGGTGAATCAGCTGGGCTGCAAAGTAAGTTTAATTTCATACTCCTCTTCCCTTCTCCCATTCCTAAGCTATTACCAGATAGCTGTGTAACATAGTGCCTAATAACGTGAAAAAACAAAGCGGAAGGATCACTACTATGTTGGAGGATATACGAGTACGTACTAAAAAGCAGCTCCTGTCCCAAAGAAAATGCTTCTTAAACTGACAGATAAAAGACAGATGACAAACTTCTGCCAGGACCATTTCTCTTAAATGCATTTGGGGCATTCTGAGCAAATCTACACAGACTTTTCCAGGTAAACACAAGTTATGGAGTGATTGTCCTGAGTGCCGTCACACGGCACATACAGGACAACGAGGCGATCGGGCCCAGTCAGCATGGGTTTATGAAAGGCAGATCCTGCTTGACTCACCTGGTCTCCTTCTGTGACAAGGTGACCCGCTTACTGGATGAGGGAACAGCTGTGGATGTTGTCTACCTAGGCCTTAGTAAAGCCTTTGACACCATCTCCCACAGCGTTCTCCTGGAGAAATGGGCTGCTCATAGCTTGGACGGGTGCACACTTCACTGGGTAAAAAACTGGCTGGATAGCCAGGCCCAAAGAGTGGTGCTGAATGGAGTTAAATCTAGTGGGCGGCTGGTCACCAGTGGTGTTCCCCAGGGCTCAGTATTGGGGCTGGTTCTGTTTAATATCTTTATCAACGATCTGGATGAGGGGATTGAGTGCACCCTCAGTAAGTTTGCAGACAACACCAACTTGGCCGGGAGTGTTGATCTGCTGGAGGGTAGAAAGGCTCTAGAGAGGTTTCTGGACAGGCTGGATCAATGGGCCGAGGCCAATTGTATGAGGTTCAACAAGGCGAAGTGCCAGGTCCTGCACTTGGGTCACAACAACCCCATGTAATGCTACAGGCTTGGGAAAGAGTGGCTGGAAAGCTGCCTGGCAGAAAAGGACCTGGGGGTGTTGGTTGACAGCCGGCTGAATATGAGCCAGCAGTGTGCCCAGGTGGCCAAGAAGGCCAGTAGCATCCTGGCTTCTATCAGAAATAGTGTAGCTAGCAGGACTAGGGATGTGATCGTCCCCCTGTACTCGGCACTGGTGGGGCCGCACCTCGAATACTGTGTTCAGTTTTAGGCCCCTCACTACAAGAAGGACACTGAGGTGCTGGAGCGTGTCCAGAGAAGGACAACGAGGCTGGTGAAGGGTCTAGAGAACGGGTCATACGAGGAGCAGCTGAGGGAGCTGGGGTGGTTTAGTTTGGAGAAGAGGAGGCTGA
Source organism: Theristicus caerulescens (assembly GCA_020745775.1). Taxonomy (NCBI): domain Eukaryota; kingdom Metazoa; phylum Chordata; class Aves; order Pelecaniformes; family Threskiornithidae; genus Theristicus; species Theristicus caerulescens. Next base: position 62,222,388 of record CM036562.1, on the reverse strand, counting down.
GGGGAGACCTTATTGCTCCCTACAACTACCTGAAAGGAGGCTGTAGCGAGGTGGGGGTCGGTCTCTTCTCCTAAGTAACAAGAGACAGAACGAGAGTAAATGGCCTCAAGTTGCACCAGGGCAGGTTTAGATTGGGTATTAGGAAAAGTTTCTTCACCAAAAGGGTAGTCAAACATTGGAACAGCTGCCCAGGGAAGTGGTTGAGTCTCCATCCCTGCAGGTATTTAAAAGACGGATAGCTGTGGTGCTTAGGGACATGGTTTAGTGGTGGGCTTGGCAGTGCTAGGTTAACGGTTGGATTTGATGATCTTAAAGGTCTTTTCCAACCTAAATGACTCTATGATTCTAAATTTCCACTGCCTGTATATTCAGCAAGTTAGATAGGTGCTAGCCACTCAACCAGAAATTACATAGCTGCATTAAGGTACCACTACAGTACCGATACATCTTGCCTCTCAACAGGTCTCCTTAGTCATAGCTCAGTATGATACTAACCATGGGGTCAGAGATCAGCATTAGCACTCTCATCTCTACCAGGCTCTGACGGTAGACACAGCAAGTTCACACAGTTCATCACAACTGCAAAATACCATGCAGATGTAATATAGCACACTGTGTCATAAGAATGTCATGGCAAAACTGGAATCTGAATGCCGGATTTCCAGTTCTCAGGGTAAATCCCGAAGAGATGAACACCCTACTTTCCACTGTTTCAAAAGCTGCAGGTGGGGAGGGGGAAAAGGCTGAGACAATGAGGCTTCACAAAGCAAGAAAAGATTACAAACAAACACAAAATAGATGATAGAAAGACTGCAGGACAAAGGGTTATGCCATTTGAAAGCCCACACATATAAAACAATTTACTCCTCAAAGGTTTTGCAGCCAGACCACACATAGATCCAGATAACCGGAAAGAAGAAACATCATTCTACAGGTGTCTTTTAGAGAGGCACAGTCACATAGGGAAGTGTAAAATGTGGAGTTCACATTTTCATTGGACATGTAAAACTAAATTCTTGCTTTCCAAGCCAGGGTAAAGAACAGCGTGTGTGCACGAGTCATAAAAAAATGAAACCTAAGCAGCGGCACCAGATTTAGGACACAGCTTTGTTTACTTTACTGTCAATAACCCACCAGCCTCAGTAAGAGTTGGTGCAAGCGTGTGTCTGTAATACATATGCTCACAAATGGTATTAGAAATTATATACAAAGTAAACCACTTTCAGAAGATGAAAAGTAACTGTAACCAACACATTGTCTCTGTACTCCCCTGGGGCAGGTCTTCATTCTTCCCAAATTTTTTCTATTTTCAAACTTCAAAAAATAATCAGAACTTTTACTCTCTGTACAAACGAAACAGTATTTTGGGAACATTTCAAAGAATGAATTTATGATACTGACTACATGGAAAAAAACCAAACCCACCAAACCCCTAAGGAATCAAATTTTCTCTTTAATTAGGCATACGCATATGACTACTCACATCTGTATACACTTGCAGAATCAAAGCCATGAAAACTGACAAAATCCTCCAGAAGACATTACTGAGGCTGTCATGCAAGTATTTTCTTGCACAATGATGCCATTTCACGCACTTCTTATCTGCACTGCCTTGCTGATTCTTGCTTGAAAAGATTTACTGAAGAAAATACTGGCTTGCTTTCCAGCTAACAGTGTATGAATGCACGGCTGCTCCTTGCATGCAATATTTTTCCATGTAGCTTCAGGTGTATTTTCAGTGTCCAATTTACTTCATTGCAAGTATCACCTGAAACCCAATTAGTGGAGGAAAGAAGGCATGTTCCAATGGTCTATTCTGAAAAGATATCTACAAAGCAAGTGCCACTGTGCTTCTCTGCAAAACTAATGTCATACAGAGTCACATTTCCCAAAAGGCCTCAAAACTTCACTTACGTATTCACATACACTAGCAGATCGTGTCCGTGCAGAAGAAATGAAGATTCTGCTCCCTTGGGTGATGACAGAAGAGTGAGCCAGACTTCAACCAGTCTTCAGGGTTAGAGAATGCCGGTTATATCCAGAAAGGTGACAGATTTTAATACTTTTCCCTTCCTGATGAGATTCGGGTCATCACCAAATATCACCTCTCCTCTAGAGACACTAATGACTGCCTCCGTCATGTTTACCACATATAGCATGAGCTCCAATCATAATAAAAATATTTCTGTATTATAAATTGCCATGGCAATTGTTAAAGAGACACTGTCAGCTATAAATTACCTATAATTCCTTCAAACTTTTTCAAGCAATTTCAGCTTCAGATGTTTGTACCTCACGGTGGTGCTATTTTCGCATCGTCTCCTTTAAATAACAAGTTTTATTACTGGAGAAGTACTCTGTTTATATTTCACAGGGAAAATAAGAGACTCTTCTAGAGAAACACAAACTTGAGTATATGATAAGTGTTATCAAAAGCATGATCTATGTTAAAAAAAAAAAAAAAACAATTAAAACATTTGTTCCTCTTCTCATATCTTGCCACTGCAAGGTTTTACTTTTTCAGCTGATACAGGAGCATGGCTGTCAGGCACAACAAGCTCCACACAATTTACATTGGAAGTTTTCCTCAATGCTGGGAGGTTGGAGGAGAACAACAACTTCATTAATTCCAGCTTTTGGTTCAGACAGACACTCCAAAGAACAACATAAACGTGACTTCTCATGACAAGCGTTGCTCCAACATCTCACACACACACGCACAAGTCCAAAGCTAGACTGGAACCTGCCCATCGAGTTTGTGATATAAACGGACCCCTGGAAACATCATCACTTCCTTAATTATCTTTTCCCGGGGAAAGTAACTATAGACAAAGCAGTAATTTATAAATACTCCAAGGCGTGTCAGATAGAAGCTTTGAGGAGGGAACTGGAGACCAAGAACATGAATCACAGTTTATGATCAAAATCAAAACACATGCATCTGCCTGAAAGAATGTGTGAGCACATGTGCACAGTGTGCTTACACGCACATGAGAGACAGAGAGGGAGGAAGAAGAGTCCACCTAGTAAAGACAGCAGCAGCCCTGTTTCTCTCTACAACCCCGCAACAGCACATCAGTACCTGCGGGCACTCGCAGCAGAGGAAAACAAGAGACTCCAATTTTCAGCTTCCAACAGGTCATTTTAAATAGCAGTCAGCAAAACTGAAAAATTTGAGTGGTCAGAAAAGTCATTCTGACATTTTTCCTTTTGAACCCTTTAGCCTTCTGTGGTGGGCCTTGGCATGGCTTCAGACACCATTCTGCACAGCGCTCTGAAACTGAGAGCAGGTCTCACTTTCTGCGCACAGCAAACAGTCTTGTTTCTAAAAACGGAAAATACTGAGGGTTTGCACAGCACTTTCCAAGTCATGAGAAGTCACTGCTGCCTCTTTAAGGGTAGACACGCATCAAGCCACGCTCCTGCAGGACAGCAGGCTCTGCACAAACAGGCTCCTCTGGCCGACACATGACTTCCTCTGGCAGTTCTGGTGGGCAGAACTTGAAACGATTGCCAAATCCAATGACCAGCAAATCCTGAGCTGGCTGAAAACAACCCACAAAGACTGCAGTCCAGAGCAAACAAGATGAAAAAGCCACATTAAAAAAGGATGGATTTTATGCAAGTGCAGATGCTTCGAAGTGCTAACGAAGAGGGGGAAAAGGGTTGTGAGGGCTCTTTAAGAAATGGAGGCCAAGGTGGCTGTTGGTTTGTTTGGTTTTTAAAGACATGGCAATGCAGTGTCCATCAATCAAGGCAATTAAGACATCAGTGTCATTTTAGTGTATTAGCTGCACAGAAGTTGCAGCTTTCAGTAGACATGGCATCATCTGAGAAAGACATGGAACGATTACAATTTCTGTGGAGCACGCTGTCAGTATCGTTAAGGCTTTATAACATCTATTGTGTGCTTCGCTTCTGATTGGGTCCAGTGGTCCAGCAGCCTGGACAGGGCTCTTGGGCAGGGCTGTGGGGAAGGGAGTAACAGCAGCCTGTGAAACCACCCTGGTGAGCCAGTGGAGCTACCACAGGCTGTGGGCAAGCTTTGGAAAATACCCAGGATCAAGAGACGCGTGTGATGAGGGACTACTGCTTTCCAAGCAACAAATACAGTGTTCCTGGAGTACGTCTGCCACAGCGTCGCTCACAACTTGACTCTGAGACCTCACTGGCACGGAGCACTGGTGGAAGCAGTAATTCATCTGGGCTTCCCATTCTCGATCTTCTGATGTGGGCCCTTTCCCTCTCCCTTACAAGCGGTATGCAAAACACCATGAAAGAAGATTGTGATAAAAAGCAACAGTCAACCTTAAGCCTGACAGAGATGTTTGCAGGTGGCCAAACTCATTTTCCACTGTCACTCTGCAGGTTCTGGCTGGACTGATGACGTTGTGTCTGTGGGACTTCGTGAGCCACAAATCATCGAGGAACAAGCAGCAACAGGGTGAAAGCGATCCTGTTGATCTTGATGGGCTCAGCGTAACAGGAGAGCTGGCCTGCATATGAAGTTGAAGGCGAACAAGAGCTGTGGAAAACTTGAGTATTACGCACCCATCCAGATCTAGAGATGGTATCTTAAAATGTCCACAGTGGTCCACAAAAACATGCAGTACAAAAGTAAATATCGCTTCTTGGTAACATAGGACCAGGAAAGATCTACAGCCCTGCTAAAACCCTGACAGCTGGGGAAGCCTGTGTGAGCAAAGTGTAGTGTACGTGTCACACCAGAACTGCAAAGTCAAACACCTTCCCAAATGGCGAAAGTCGTTTCCCAAACTCCTCTGGTCTGCCAGCTCCCAGTACTGAGCTGGCTGGCTACACGACTTAGGGTGTCAGATCCCAAGTGACAGAGACAATGTTTCCTGAAAGACACCCTCTCAGGGGTTGACTCATGAAGCTGGATAAGCTCAGCTCACACTTTCACCAAACATCTCCCACATTGTAGTCTTCAGGGTTTACCTTCTCACATTTGGAATGAGATCTTTTGCTACCAAGTTACTGCTCCTCTCATCTGAAGTCTCAACTCAGACTTCTCCATCACCAGAAAGATTAAGCGTCTCCACTACTTCCATCTCCTCTTCTTCATCCCCAGACAGACTGGGCAGCAACATAGCCACCTGCACCACTGCTCTCAAGCCATCTCACTATAGGTAATTCATGCCACCCCTGGTTCAAAAACCCTGCATATACTTGCATTGCCACTTGTAAGTAAGTCTGCTGCTGTCGTTAGATATCCATTACTGCTGCCAAGCATAGGTGTTCAGAAAGTGGAGAGGCAAAACCAGCAAAATACCCTTGCAGTGTTGAGAACTGGTCTGTACCTTGGCAGAGACAGAGACAGGGTGTTTTCTTTTATCTTTGAAAGCTTTCTCTAGAGTAGCAACTATTTTTCTTGAAAACAAAGGCCTTTGGCCTACCAGAAGTACCAAACATACCCACATGCAGCAGCGTTGGCTTCCCACCGTACCACAGTAAATGAGCAGAGGGCAAATGCAATGCAGCCTGGGAAACCAAGCAACACATCCTTCATTTCCCAGCCTAAGTTCTGCACCAAATATTCTGGTCAGTTCACCAGAAACATCAAATTCATACAGCCAAATGATCCAGCAGTGCACAGATCTAATATTAATGGTAGTGAAGACTGCAGTCTTACTCAAAAGTTTAATCTCACAGAAATAACAAACTCTTTATTCTTGAGCCTCTTATTTTAAGTATGAGTTTAGGACTGTATAGGATAATAATCCAATTATTTTAATTTGGATTATTAAGCCCATGCTGCAGGGTGCTTCAAAAATTCAAACTAGCCTGCCTTGTCAGTTTTAGAGCAGCTGGTCAAGCTGACACCAACAGCTCAGCACTAAAAACCACAACGGAAAAAGAAGTTGACCTTATTTTCACTATATCCGAGATCCTGAAGTCTCAGAAAACAACCTAAGTGGAGATTTGATTGGTACTAAATGGAAACTTATTTTAACAAACGCACTTTTAGAGGAAGAAATAAACAAAATGGAATCAAACAAACAACTAGGTAACAAAACCAAACAACTAGGTAACAAAAACCTCACTAACTTCAGCCATCAAATCACAAACCTTGAATTCCTTTCTTGCCTGCTCCAGACCTCCAGGCCCGCTCTGACCATGGCTCTGGTGCAGCAGGTCAGCACGTTTAAACCATGCCCAGAAAGTGGCCCCTTTATCGCAGCTGAATCTCAAGGCTGTCCCCAGATCTCTGGATGCCTGAGCATGAAACAACATTTTTCCTTGACATAGCCTTGTAGAAAAAGAGACAAAATGAACCAGGTTTTCATCACCCTCTTTGTCCAGATCTTCATAGTCCTGAAATACAAAACCATTGTGACACAGAAGAATTATCCTGAATTCAGGATGCACTGCAAAGATCAGGATGCCGAAATACATTATCAGGTGACTGTTTCAGTCTCTTCTCCTGTTCCATTTTTACAACTTAGAGGATCTCTTCAGAAAGCACTTAAATACTGTACTTAAATAATTTTGCCCATCATTTTCTGACTTATAAGTGCATCGGCTCAGGAACCCGAGATACATCACTATTATAATTAGCCTGCTCCACAGGAACTAACAGGCGTTTTAATATCAGGTTTGCTCTCAAAGGAAAATATTTCTTTGTTATGAAATTGTTGCCAAGTAACACTGATTAAACAGTGGGGAAAAAGTCTGTCGAATTATTACAGCCTCAGTGGCGTTACTCAAAATTATAAAAATAAAGATGGTGCCTTGATTTTCCTGCCTTCATTTCACATAACACATGTTAAACATCTGTATCAGGCATAACATCTTAAAGCTATTGAGGATGTCAATGAAAACAATAGTGAATCCATTGCCAGGAACTCCGATTCCATGTATTCACATGTATTCAATCCTAAGTATTCACATGAGATTAATTTTATATGCCCCTGCTCCCCCTTCAGCTATTTCAATTGTGGCTGCGTGCCTGAAGCAGCTCAGGGAAATTCAACTGACAGGTATAATAAAAGAATCCTCCACTAATTTAGGACTTGATAATACACCTATCCAAGCAGTGACTTTCATCTTAAAATAATTTTTATGTTTTTCTCTACACATTTTTCTGGTGCAAATCTCTAGAGTTTCCAAGGGCCTCCACAAACAACAATTCTTTCTCATAACAGAACAAGCAGCTCCATGAGAAAGCAACTATCTCCTTTCTAAAAACTGGGAAACTGAAGCAGGGAAGATACCCAAAGCTGAAGAGCAAGTTATTGTAAGAGTTCAGTAGTTCCTGGCTTTCAGCTGAGACCCAGATCAGTACAGAAATGCACACATGCACTCACTTCCCCAGGAATACTTGATCAAATAAAACAAACAAAAAGGGCTTGCATTTTTCATGCCAAGTTCAATATAAACACTTGTGGCTATTACATGCACCCGTATTCTATTTCCTACGATAAAGCATGGCCAATATGAGTTGTGATAAAAGACATTTCTAAGAAGTACTTGAAAAAGATTGGAACTTTTGGGGTTCTTACTTGCAGAAAGTGTCTTCACAGTCTCAACAAATGAGATGTCACCCCAACAGGGATTAACCAAGTAAAATACAAATTCCTTGAAGATGACAGATATGATTACAGCATTTCACGATATGACCTTATGCTTACCAGATTTCAGCCTTAACGTGAAAGTGCTAAATTACTGATTCAGTTTTGCAAAGTTTGTTCAGAATACATAATCCCATACATTTCCAGTCCACCTATTTATTTTTCCGTTTACAGGGAAGAAAAAGCACCGAAACTTTACTAATCTTTACAGAAATACCTGCACATTACGGGAGGAACATTACGGGAGCCCCTGCCGTGCCCTCCCCCCACATCAGCCACCCCTCCTATGTTTAAATTTGCCAATGCTTGTTGTCTGTATATTCTACACAAGTGTCAAAGTGAGTTAAATTAATGCATACATGTATGTTGCGTATTTATGAGAAACAGGATAACTGCACAAGTATGTTTAATGCATGAGCCCTCCAAGGAATTTGCCAGGGGAAGTTTACACTCCTCCCAGCAAGTAAGGAATGTGTAATTTAGCAGCATCTAGCACAGGGCAGGTTAAAAACAAAACAAAACAAAACCCAATCTCCTCCCCCAAAGCAAGCCTTCACTTAAAGGTTTTTCAGACCTTGCATTCCATGTTATCAGAACTTCAGCCAACCTCTGAACGAACGCATGATTTATTTTAAACATGCTCGCAATGCTGCTGAATCTAACCAATGTACTGTCAAACAAACATACTGGTTTTATTCTGGAGTATACTGGAAATACTGTATGACAAGCAGATCTCTACCTTTGCTATCAGCATTTGCAGGCAACAGGAAATACCTCAGCTGGTAAATCAAACTAATTTAAGTTGAGGAGATAGGTACATTCTACTTTAAGACAAAAGGCCACTTGGAGTTGGTTTTTACAATAATGGAAGAGATAACATTTGCTCTGCTTTGTTTTCCAAGTCTGATCCTATAAGTAAAATATCAGATCTTTCCAAGTTGTTTACACTCTTTTGCTCGACACTGTCACCAGCAAGCCTTGCTCCAGCTTCCTGTGCATTTTTAGAGCAGCCATCTCCAAGGGCTGTGACTGAAAACTGGTCGGGAGATGGGAGAAGGAGGCTAAGGCTACAAACTGTGAAATATATTCTGTGCCCTACACTTTGGTATACTGCAGAAGTACACAGAAGAGACAGCTTGGGGCAAACCACTTTCTTACCGTAAGCACATTAGACGAGGCACATGCAGCCTCTTTCTGCTAAACAGCAACTATTTTTATTCAAGGCCAAATATTTAAATCTTCTATCGTTCTGTGAAGATGATTAGACAGGAGTGGCACAGCCTGCAACCTCGTGCACGCGTGACTCTAGCTCACATCGTGTGTGCACAGAACTGTAGAAATGGCACAGTTACGCAAGTCGAGCTAGGAGCATTGAACCAGAGGGAAATTTGGGTTTATGCAAATGTGCGCTTTGAAGCTGATTCATTCTGGTCTCTCGGGAGGTACAAGCTCCAGCTGTAGCCTGCTTCAGCCCATGCCCGGGCACCCTTTAGTAACTAAGAATTACAAGTTCCCACTATACCATGTCCCCACAGCGAGGGCACTCTTCTGCCCGTTTTCAACAAAATTTGTGATTACCTTCTGAGATCTACCCCTCATACCAAATTTGTCTATGACTTGCCAATGGATTTAAAGGGTCCTGGGTGATAAGAGAGGCATTGACAAATACATAGCAGAATCCCATAAGGCTGTTTAGCTTTCATAAGAAACTATGTTTAAAAAAAAAAAAAAAAGATAAGAATAAGAATAGAGATTCCAACTGCAATTTGGTTTTCATGCCCAGAGAACTGATTGTACTTACACTTTTTTTCAGGCATTCACAGTGCACTCATCAGGCTGATAACCCAGTGCCTGGTAAACTAAGAAAGGCTTTAAAAAACAAACAAAAAAAACCCAAAACAAAACAAATATAAAAATCTCTGTTCCTCATTCCCAGCCCCACAAAAAAAAAAAAAAAAGTGTAATTTTTCTATTCATTTTGTGACAGTTGAACTGAAGAAGACCTGACATTTTGGATTAAGGGCAGCCAATGAGATGCCTACTGAAAAAATAGTAAATAACTTTTTCCATCATACACTAGACATTTGAGACAGTGTATATACTGAAAATGAACACAACAGCTGAAGTTTCATGGATGCATACAATACACATTGAGCTGAACACACCACAAACCCAACAAGGCTGCTATTGAAGTCAGTGGAAAGATTTCGATTATGGCCAAGAGTATCTGCCTTTATTTAAATCACTAGAAAAGACTCCACTTAAAAGTTCTTTCAGCACAGATTTAGACCCTCTTTTTCTAAGCTTCCGCCTGCTAGATCATCATCTTTGTTCTCTTATTACAAATTCTGCTAATTGTGTACACGCACATTGCTCTCACAGGACGCAGCACTAAGGATTTCTGTGTGTTATACTGTAGGAACATGAACTAAGAAGCTCAGCTGTCATGGCATGCAATGTTTTCTTTTCACTTCGGCACACTGTTTTGATGTGTTTTGAGAGTAAACAACAGTACTGCACAACTTAACATCAAAAATTTTCTTCTTGTGCTGTTGCTTTCAGAGCAGCTAAAGTTCTTGTCAGTCCCTCCAAGTACAACGTACATAAATAAGTAATTGGACTGTACTTAAGTACTACAATAGTCAGCAACACTTGCTTCCTGTACAGCAGTCCCCCCTCAGTGAAGCATTAAGGATGTATTACAGGGCTAAAAGAATCTGAACTTAAATATTTGTTTATAGTGGTCATGGCAGGGATCCAAAGGTATTCATGTTAATTTACAACATATTTAGGTAAACGACCCACCTTTGAAGACAGCCAATTCTGTAAAGGCCTCTTGTAGATCTAAATCTGTTTCTTATTTCCTTTGCCCACCCTGCCACCTTTTTTAAGTATACTTCGTGGTTGCGAAAGGTGATGGAGAGAGTGGCTGTGTATGGAAGCGGTTTACTCGTATGACACACAAAGCATAGGTGGACAGTATCCACACAAACTGCGCGTGCTTCTTTGTAGCCTTTCCGGTCACAATTCAGAAATAACTTTATTCAGCAAATTAATGTAGAACAATCCCATTTGCGGACAGGCTTGTAGTCAGGGATCTGGACAAAAAGTAATTTCCCCTTTACCTCTCTTTCATGATGGCCAAGACCTTCCTCGGGATTTCTGAGATTGAGGACGTGCACCTCTTGCGGCAGGCCTGTTGTGCCTCGGCTTGCACAGCCAGATAAGACTGTAAAACTCTCCAACAAGGCATGGACGGGGTGTGAATTGTTAACAGGCGATAAGACACATTCACTCCTAGGCACGGGACCTGCAGAGGAAGACACAGATGCACATCATTTGGAGAAAAAAGCAATACATAGATTATACCTGTCAAATAATGATCATCCTTTTGGTCACAAAACCCATGGGAACACAAGCAGATGCTTCATGTTCATGATCCACAAAATGAAGACATTTATTTTGGTTGCCCTTTTAAGTTCTCCTGAATATGCTAACTTGTTGGTTCTTTTCTCTCTGGAAGTCTAAATTTAAAGTATGAATTCCAAAATTGAAGGTAGTCTTGTCTTTATCAGGGAGGAAACCAATGATAAAAAAAAAAAAAGCCAAAAAAAACTGCAAAGGAAAAAACAAAGCGGTGATAGTGGTAGGAGGAATTGGTTCATCTTAGATGTGAATTATTTGTTTATGTCAAACATTGTTATCTCCAAACATTGAAAAATGCAATCATGTACATATAACAATGAAAAGTTAATCTCTAGTATAAAGTAATTACATCAGGAAGGGTTTGGGTGAGTTGGATTTGTTGCTTTTGAAGCAGTGCTGATTTATAGTGAACGTCGTTCAAATACATTGTACAAAACAGCAGGTATCTGTCACATGATAAAATGAAATGTTTGTTTACTGAGTCTATTTTGTGTCTGACAGCAATTATCTACACTGATAACAGATATCTAGTCCAAAACAGAGTGTACGCCCTTTCAAATAATCACCACAGCATGATGTAGTGCCGTACTCTTATACAGTACGAGAGACAGCATGATGTGATATAGCAAGATATCACAAAAGCTGAAACATACGGAGCAGTTTACATTTAAACTATATCTCAGGAAACTAAAGCAAGACAAATATTTATGAAAAGCAGCCCTGCTTTTCCAAAAGGGCTCAGCCCACCCCTGACAGTAACAGATACAGTATGTTTTTGATTCAGAGGGTCACAGGAGAACGTTAATTGACTTAACCCCTAATTTGCACCAAAGTCGCTCATATAAGAATTAGACTCATGTGAACCAGTCAGTTCAGAGGCTGCCAAGGCATAAAAGAGAAATATAAGCTGGAAGCATGATTTTTTTTCCAGATAGTGTACATCTGCAATTGAAGTAAAATGCTTCTTTTGGAAAAAAAAAGTTCAAAATGAAAGAAAATCCTCAACTGACCAAATGGCAGAGCTCTGTCTGGTCTTGTGACGTCTATATCCAGCTATTGTAGCACTAGAGATCATTTGACTTTGGTGTACACATATGTTTAATTCTATTAGAATTGATTAATTATATCAGCTGGTTAAAAAGTTCACTCAAGATACAGTTAGCAGCTGGCCATTTAGAAGTCAGAGAGTCCATCTTAAAACAGACTTCATCTGGAAAAAGCAAAGCCCTTGAGCCCAGGGAGATGTCCGCAGTGCCTCGGGCCATGCGTGCCTTGTCCTGCCAAAGGGGCCGTTCCCGAAACCCACCGGTGCATAGTACATGTCCTGCCAGCTCCCACAGAACAGGAATATTTGTTAAAGGCAATGCTCAAGGCATAAATTACACATGCCTGTGCTTCAGGTACAGAGGATAAACAAACTTTCTGCTCTCTAGATGAAGTAAGCTTGGTAGTAGCACTGACCAACAGCTTGGAGGATTTGAGGTTTATCTAGGTTTTTTTAATTCCTTTTTAAGAATATGCATACAAAATGGGAGCAGTCCAAGCAATGATATTCAGTTAAAAAAAAAAAAAAATCCATGAAAAAGTTGCCCTTTGTAACAGTTGAAGAAATATTTTAAACTTGTAACAATAACACAACCAGCAGAGAGGTCTCATTTACCTGGTGTACAAGTGCAGATCAGAGAACCTACTAATCAATTAGCCCAGCCACTGATGTGCTAAGTCCTGCAGCAGACCATGTTATACAACCTGCACAAAAAGCATTTCTAAACTCCACAAGCATTTCTTGGGCTGAGGAACAAACTGAGAGCCAAGGAGCGCTTGTTTATCAAATTGTTTTTTGCAGACCAGAATGGAGTTGACATTTGTTAAGATGCTTCTATCATAACACACACACAAAGAACAAGGTGCAAGACTCGGAACAAGACAGAAATGGAGTTGCTGACAAAAACGTACGCTTTCCTTAGCAAAGTTTCAGGAGAAAGAGCTAATACCTCCCTCCCAGCAGATGGATTCCCTTGTGAACACCTATTTCCATGCCGTACATCTACCAATCCTCCCCTCCAGCCTTCATCTGGTCTTTATTCTGTACAAATTCGCCACGTTAGAGGAGAAGACATCTGGATTTTCCCATCACTTCCTACAAGGACTCATCCACATGAAGAAGATAGTGACTGGTACGTTCAGGCTGTCTGTAACTGCCTCCCTCGCCAGCACCTCAAGTGCACGTTAAGAAAGCTCTTCTTTCAAGGCCCTCTGTTCTGCTCGACACGCAAGATGGAAATACTCCCAGAGGGAGCAGAAGTTCACATCCTGGCAAACAGTGCGCAGCTGAGCTTATCTGCACAGCGAAGGGCAGACCGAGGCATGCCTGCTTTGCCTGCGCTCCATCCCGGCTGGACGCGGGCCAGATCTCCTGCAGAAACCCCGCCACCCTGCTGGCGGCAAGCCCGCGCGGCTGTACCAGTCTTAGGCAGGGCTTCTTAAGCAGGGCTTACTGGCATAGGCTCACTCTCACACCAGTACAGCCGCATGGCATCCGGACGCACGCTGGCTCGTGCCCCGCCAGCCTGGGGCACGCCACTTCTGCCGGCTGTTTTGAAGGAAGGGGTGCAAAGCACTGCTCTGAGCCACTCAGTATAAGAAACCAATGTTTTGGGGGAGTTACCGCATTTGGTAGAGTTGCTTTCAGACCAGCCTCATGAGCAACTGAGATACAGCCCTTGAAATTTGAACTGAAGATCAGAGTATCTACTGGGGGCTGGCTCCATTGCACTTGGACCACATATGTGGTAAGATTGCTCATGTACACGGAATGACGGTGCGGTAAGTAACAGAGGGGTTACTCCAGATGTTGCATTTCTGCGGAGGTTCACACAGGTGTTTGCGTAGCTATGTCCCAGGCCTGTACTACTCTTCCTAGGAACTCAAGACTCACGAACGTTATTTCTCTTAAATGTGCTGGCAGTACCAAACAGCAATCTTCATGCACTGAAATTCACGTATTTGCCCAGCCACTAAAGTGGGTGTTGTGCCATGCCCAGCATACGCTTGCATGCCTGGAGCTAGTGCCCAGCGAAAGGAAAACTTATTTCTAGATCACAAAGTCCACTGATGCTGAGCCTGTACATGACACAAGACAGTCCCCTTCTGCCACCTTCTCTCCATTTATGCTGTATTTTAGTCTATTCTTACGCTGCACGCATGCAGCACTGTCGAAGCTATTCGCCAAAATTCATTAACAACGTTTCTTTCCAGCAGTACCTACCGCACCTGCAGATTTGGCCCAGTCAAAGGCAAGTAGGTGCCACTTCGAGGCACTGTCACTCCAGTGGAAGCAGCAAGAGCTCTCCTCTTTCCAAATCAGCTGCTCTCACTCTTCTTGGCTCCCTCACAGACCCCTCCTGCTTATCTTCCTCTGACTGGGAAGCTAGTTACTTGCCCTAGGTAGTTTAAATCCTACCACTTGCATATTTACCATTTTGAAAAAACAAACAGAAAGCCCTTTCTATGACACTACTAATCTGATTGTTTATCACCTCCACACCGCCTGCTGGTATTTGAAAGCCAACATGAAACCACAGCTTCATACTGCCTGGGCTTTACCGTTCTGCTGCTCTGCCATGCACAAACACCAGGATCGGGCTCTGCCAGCTTCCCACTCCAGCCCCACATCCCGCTCCTGCCAACCTCACCTGCATCGGCGACACCAACATCTTGACAAAATTCAGTGTTATCGCTGCTTAAGGGCCAGTTCATCCAATTCACGTATCAAGATTGCCTCATCAGCTCCAAAGATGTACAGATACTCTCCTGCATCTCATCCCCATCGAACAAGCACTTAAAGAGTCAAAAGTACCTTCCAGTTTATACATCCTAGTGTGGCTACAAGCCTTTAGTCCCTTCTCTGCTGAGAAGGTAAGTGTGCACACACAGCCATCCTTGGGCTTTTGTTAAACTTTGGACAGTGCATCCATTTAACCTTGTTAGCAAATCCTGGCTCTTACCACAATCAAATTTTAGTTGCTTAATGCCTGCAAAGCCTATTGAAGATGGAAAGCAGGTTAGGCAGTTTTATAAGGACCGCTTATTATGTATATGCTTTATGATGGCAAATGTTTAGTGAACTTCGAATTCTAGAGAATCATTTAGTATTGAATTATTTTTCACTTCCAATTAATAAGAATATTTTAAAGGAAACCTTAATGCAGACCCAACCTTGTTTGATACTAACATCTGGAACATATTCAATACAATTTCAACATTCTTGTTTTCCATATCATCCATGCTACTAATGAGTAACATGTGTTCTGCTGTAAGAAAGTAGCAGAAATGGGAGTAAGACACTAAAGGGGATAATACAACAACTCAAGACCAACTCATAACTCTGATGGATTTTATTCAAATAGTAAAGGCTAATATGCTTTCTGTTGTATTTTCACGGAGATTTCTACAGTGTTGTCAGCTGAAAAGTGTGACCAGCTCCTGCAAATTGCATGAATCTGTGCTGGGGGCTCCACAGCACATTAGCACAGTTCTCATATGCTGTGCCAGAGGATACAAGCCACACCGATGGGATATAACACTCCTTAGAAGAAGGACAGATTTATTCTAATAGATTTTTGAATGAGAGAATGACACACATCTAGTCATTATACATAAAGACAAAAAAATCCAAATCCACACTTGAGGAACACCAGGGATCTCTGTGCTATCAGGTACAAAGTAATATAAATTACTGCAGATCCTGCTAGAATTCATCACTTTATATGCTGAAAAGCAAGTCTTAGAGGAGGCTAACTATCCAAGCAGAGATTTCAGTATGTCCAAATGACAGACTTTCACAAAACTTCTTTTGGAGAAGGTTAATTTAAGGGCATTTTTTACATCAGCTAGTGACAACGATGACTGGAACAAGAAGGAAGAAAAGAGAGGATCTTCAAACCTACTTTTGAATGACAACAGGGTTCTGTAAAAACAAGAGGAGGGGAAGCCATTTTTTCCTCTTGAACTGAAAAGCTTAAGATTCACTGCAGAGCACTTGAGCAAACTTAGTAATAACTTCTTCCTATAACCTTCACCACTCATTTCTAAAGATACAAGTGCATGGGCGAACAGCCACTGTTCCATGTGGAGTAATTGTTACCACCTACACAACCTTCTTCTCATAAAGGGTTTCTCACCAAGGGAAGCATTTATACCAAAAAATTATACTCAGGGATTGAGGCAAATAAGAATCTAAAGAGAGAAGTGATGCCTGTCACTCAAAGAGAAAATACAAGTCATTACTACTTATTTAGTATGGGTAACTGTAACAACAACTACTAAATTCCTTCCTGTGCACCCCTTCACAGAAGAACGCCTGGGAAGTTAAATTCCTGGTGGTTCAAATGGTGTAGAGGATAACGGGCAACCTCCCCCATTCATACAAAGAGCACCTTTTACTACAGATGACCATGAAAAAACAGTTTCATACTCCTAAGCAAGCACTTGAGTAAGACATCCCTGCTCAGGATCAGTCAATTCTGGCAAGCAGCCTGAAGTCCTGAGAGATGGAAAAGACAAGATGAGATGGTAGAAAATATCACAGCTGCTTTGTGATGAGAGGCAGTGGCATAGAGGAAACTGCAGCATTTCTCCTCATGGAAAAGGAGAAGCATTTCCACCACGATCACCAACAACAAGGAGCTGGACGGTTCAAGACTCTTCCTGGATTATGTGATTTTCCTCTCTGAATAAGTGTGACCACCATAAGAAAGATGCAGGGGAGAGAAGCAAGATATTGAAAGGAAAATTTGTACACTGGACCTTCATACTGGCCATCAGGAAGACTAAAGTAGAAGATTACTGTCCAAAGCATTTTGCATTTGTATAAATCTACTGCTGATTTATTTTTGTGTCTTCCAGACTGTGTGGCTGGGGAGGGGAGGAGAGCATCATGGTTTTCCTGTTCTATAGAGCTCATGGCAGCAGTTCCAACTCTGATGAAACACAGCACGTGTAACGCAGAATGATACTGCTGCTAATCTGCCATGATTTTGGTGAGGAGGAAGAAATTCAATGACAAATAAAACTTTGATGTGTTTCAATATCACTTTTCTGCCTCAGTACATACTCAGAAATGCATGGGAGTAACAAAGGCTGTAGATTTGTTCTGACCAAAAAAAGCAATTCCTGGATACTTTAACATTTAAGAAATAAATTTTAAAGTGTGGAGTGGGGTTTTTTTGGTTAGTTTTTATTTACACTGTGGACCTAGTAATTTAACCTGAAGTTTCAAAAAAAACAGCAGTTACAATAGGATATGCTCAATATTGCAATAAAAGCTTTGATATTTTAGAGGGCCGGGGAATGAGAAAAAAATAAGCTTACAGTATTAGATAAATTTCATTCTAATTTGGATATTCTCTCCTCTTTGTCATTTTTATGTGTTTACCTGATACCAGAACAAAAATAAGTTTGGCATTTTTATAGTATGTCCCAACACTTACTTATGTACTAATTTTACTATTCCTACTACATACTAGGTCTTACAAGCCTTTCCTCATGCAACTATGGATTACGT
Source organism: Theristicus caerulescens (assembly GCA_020745775.1). Classification (NCBI taxonomy): domain Eukaryota; kingdom Metazoa; phylum Chordata; class Aves; order Pelecaniformes; family Threskiornithidae; genus Theristicus; species Theristicus caerulescens. The sequence continues at coordinate 62,204,805 of CM036562.1, read as the reverse complement.
TGAAATGCAGCAGATATCTCCCTTCAATAAGACTATTTATATAAACAAGGAATTCCCCAGGAAAAGTATTTTAAAACTTCTTAAAAGCTCACATTTTCCACATTTGTTGAATAACTCTGATGAGAGTTTGTTCAATCACTGCACCATAACCACTGGCCGGTATCAATGAATTTAGAGCAGATTCTACTTTAGCAGAAGGAACAGCAGACCCCTGTAAACTGCAACCGAAGCAGGACTGAAATTGAGTAAATGTTCATGAAAGCCTTTGAATGCATTTTAGGGCTTTGGCAGAAATGGACAGAAGGAGCAAAAAAGTCCATGAGAAAATGATACGCACAGAAAAACAAGTGAGGGCATATGAAAAACAGGAGACACAAGCATTGTACTGAAGACGCAAACACAGCATAGCTGTTGTACGCAGGGCTGGGTAAGTTTCCCTTCATAGCCTTAATTTTCAGGGAGTTCTTTTACCGCTACATCTAGCACAGGCTTCTTGTCAGCAAGAAAATATTTTTCATGGTGGAACTACTTTTGACTGAATTACCATAGGGGCAAGGGGGAGAGGTTTAAAATTACAGGGGAAAAGATTCACAGACATGGACTGATTTTGGCTATTTTGAAAAAAACAAACAAAACACCCAAAATCTCAGACTCCACATATATCTATTTGAAATGAGTGAGCTATAAAACTTACACTGAGAAGAAGAAAAATATATCCTCAAGAAACATTCAGTACAGATGGCAAGATTTGGTTGTAGGAGGAGTTAAAACATACAAGCTGCACTAACTAAAAACATGTGCTTATGCGAAAACACAGCAGAGGTTCTCCATTCCAGTGCTCAAAGCCCACTAATCTTCAGCAACTCCACATCATGACACCATCCCTGCTCCTTCCCCCTTTCTCCAAGGAAATTTAAAAAAAAAAAAAAAAAAAAAATCCATGCTCTGGAACTATGCATTAACCTACATACTTCACCTCTACACTGGTTTCTACTGTTAATGCTATGGACAACCAGACCCTTGCTCTATGTGCTCTCAATCCCCAACTATCAACTCCCAATTAATTCCAATTCCACTGTCATGAACTCTGCCCAGACTTATTCCACGTATCAGCCAAACTATTCAGATGTTTCAATACATTAGATTACACTTAATCTGCAATGAATTTTGATCCTCTATTTTCTGCAGTCTTTCTAGACATTTCTGTTACGCATGGTGAAGTCTATCTAGCATCTTCTGCCTGCCCACTGGGAATCATTCAGACCTACAGATGACATGCCCCATACCTTTTTTGGGTTGCTGTTGTGTTTGGTACAAAATCCTGATGCTGGTTTCTCCTTCTAAGCATAATAATTTTTATGCCCCTCTGGAGGATGTGTTGCAAAATATCCATTCCCACTGCTCCTAGCCACTGGTAAAAGCACGAGGTTTATCTCATGTGTTTAGCAGAGATGATCTAACCTCAAGTGTTGCCTGCACAGATCTCACATTTTTTTCCATGTGGGAAAAAATTCAAATTACATTTTGAAAGCAGAAATGCTTTCTTCCACTTTCTTAAAAATAAGCTTCTATTGATGTTTTGTCCTTACCAGGACATAAAATTAATGCAAGTTCAACTGGAAAAGTTAACCATCAAATAAAACTCAACTTCTGTAGCAATGTACTGCTACTGAGAAATGATGAATTATACCTAAACTAGCCATTTCATGAAAAAATATAAATGACAAAGTCTAATTCCTTCATTATACAGCAAAGTTCATTTCAATACCTGAGCAAGCAAGGCAAAGCTAGGCAACGTCAATCAGTCAGTATCTTGTTTAACAAAAGAAACTCCAGCTGTCTTGTTTATACACCTACTAAGCTAATTAGATAGAAAAGGCAATGAATGAAAAACCTGTTTGGTTTAACATCCACTGAGCACAATGTTAAGACATTGCTACGCATGAGGCATAATCTTTGAATACAAACATCTGTACCTGGAAAACAAAGAAGTCTTTCAAAGCAGATGTACCGTACCACACAGCTACATTTTATGTAACCTCTGCTGTACTCTTCCGACCAGAAGTAGTCAGAGCCCTACCTTCTCTTGAGGTTTGCAGCAAAACGCTGCTTACAGGAACGCTTCTCTAGTATTTTTCCATGCCTAAACGTGCACATTCATCCATATGTGCTCTCTCTCTCCCCATCCCTTCTCCCAAGTGAGCATTTGGAAAACACTCAACTAACATAAGAGCATCTTTTTAATCTGTATAAACAGAACAGCATGAATGTGTTGACTTTCATTTAAATAAACCCAGAAAGCACAACTTCAGTTTTCCACGCCAAAGAACTGAAAACAAAGTAGTCCACCAATGTTTCAGAAAGGGTTGCTGAGTTTTTCCCGTTGTTATCCTCAAGTAGTAAAAACCAGACAAGTTTCCAGCAATTGGTCTAAAATTCAAATGTAGGTGATCCTCTTGCATAAATCTCAGGTCCCATGGAGCACCTATCCTTTTTTAAACAGCGGCCAACATTACTCAGACTGAGGGCTCCCCCGCCCCCAGACATGGCTGTATTTCAGAAATGCCTGACTTCCATCACAAATCTGTATCAAGACTGTAAAAGATACAGAATTATTTCAGATAACAAGCAGGACCTAAAATGCAAGTAATCATTGTGCCTTAACAGCCTTAATGGAAGAACCAAACCTAGCATTCAATTTTCATCACTGTTAATGGATGAAGTTGCCTTCAGCACTGTGATTGTACAAAGAGGAAGAAATGAACAAACGCAAACTATTCCTAACATTCCTTGTTCGTTATTCCAAACAACATTCAAACTTTTTGTTGTGAAAGTCTCTTTTCCCCAGAGATAGCCCATAAATTGTCTCAGATTTATCCCTCTTTACCAAAGAAAGGATAGGAAGTTGCATGGAAACAATGAATGGAAGTGAACTTTTTATCAGACGACAGGAAGCATTCTGCTTGGTTTACATGAGAGCTCTGTATTGGGACCAAAAGGGAAAAAAAAAGCCTATAAAAATTAAATGCCTGCTTAGAGCAAGAATAACTAAAATAGGTTTCAAAACCATTGTATTTTTAATAAAACGGTATTGAAACTCCTCAAACCATCCTACCCACACTACTGCTGTTACTGTATTCCTGAAAGTGAGTAAATTAAAGATGACAGAGAAGGAAATTCCAGACTTCATAAAATCAGTTTCAGGAGGCGAAGAGAGAGAACCATACTTACTTTCACGATCAGTCACACAGGAATTCATGCTCATCAAAGAGCATGCACAAAAACACAACGTGTAAACATAGATCAGACCTCAGCAGCCTATGCTTATCTAAGAAAACAAGTCTTCTGAGCCTCTCTCAGCAAAATGTTACCTATTTAAATTGCAAATGTATACTGCAGTTCTTTGTATACTCATGGGTACTCTTGAAAGTACTGATACAAGTTCTAATGATTTTCGAATCAACACAGGAAGTGTTGGTATCCCACCTCAGGCGGCATCAATGGCTATAGACAAAGCTACCAAAATACCCAGTAGTAGTAAGATTATAGAACATATTCACGAGATAGGGGGCAGAGGTAGGATTTTTGGTTTACGTGGATTTTGTTGTTGTTTGTTTGTTTTTCTTTTTTTTTTTTTTTCTTTCTTAAAGTTTAGTTCAGAATGATTTAAAAATAAAAAAATCCTATGGCAGTTTTTCAGGAACACAAGTAGCTGTCACATGCTTGATCCCCACTGACTTCCATTTGGAGCTACATGTGCAGCCATCTTTTGCCCCCAAAAACATGGTGCTGTATTGGCTGTCCAAGGGGCACTACCGTGCAGTGAAAAGAGTTTATATACAAAGTCTTATCTGATGGCTAAGATACTAGAGCAACCTCAAGGAGATCAGGAGAGATTAAAGGTGCCTCATGTTAACTGATTCAGGGTGCATACCAACCACAGAATTGATAGCTACTCTTCCAATTTAGAAAATTTTAGAATTGCTCTTACTTAAACTATTAGGCACTAACAAACATTTCTAAACGTATTACAGACTTCTACAAATCATTAACAGATTTTTCTTTAATTCATAACATTTGCCTTATTTTTGATAGGTCATCCAAGGTCTAAAAAAAAAAAAAAAAGCATAGCCCAAGTTTTCCTTTTTATTTAGTTTCTTTCATTTGGGCCCAAATTGCTTCCTTTTCTTCACATACATAGGCACATTGAACTTACAGGGGCTCTGTCGGTGCCTTTTTTTTCTCTATGCACTCCTTTCCACAACTCTCCTAAACTTCCCTGTAATTTGTTTTCTTTTCTATCCAACCATTATTATTCCATTAAACAGTTCCAACGCAGTCCGCTCAGCTTCACCAGCACTTGTCATTCACTACACCTACATACAAAGGGCTCTTCTTTCAATAAGATGTCTTGCTTTTATCTGTCCACTGGATTATTGGCAGGTCATTTTTTGGTCTGTGGAGAGGAAATAATGAATTCTGGATGTTGGTGCATATGGATGCATGCACATCTGGGGAGAGAGAGGCGATTTCCTTTCAAAGATATCTTCTTTTTGACAGCCCCAGAGATGCAGAGTACCAGACGGTGCAGCTTTCAGCTCAACAGCAACTTGCATGCAATCCTGTTCTGCTTTAACTTCGCTGCTACCCCCGGGGGCACATGGGAGACTTGCCATTCATGTCTAACCCATCTGAAGAACAGGCTAGCAGTCACTGCCTCTAATTTTTGGCCAGTGCTGAAGCACGTGGACCCTGCTTGCAACACCAGGCATTCAGTGAAAAGCAGATGGAGAGACTTTTTTGGTTTGGGGTTTGTTCCCCCCCCCCCCGCCTTTGGTTTTGCCCGTCAGAAGCCCTTCTGTGCTGACGTATAGGTGCTTCACTCGAGCATGAAACTTTATAAGCCTTCCCCTCCCTAATCTCAGCTAGCATGTCAGGAACATCACTTTATACTAAAAAAGGGAACATCTGCTCAGTGCCGAATGTCGGGAAGATCTGATAAACATGCCACTGGCCGCGGAGTCGGAACGAGAGCGGCAGCTTTGAAATGGGCAATTTGCATGCTGCCAGCCAGACTGGGATGCGCTGGAGCTGCCTTTCCCACCTCCTCAGCTGCAAACGGACTGAAAATGCTCATCAGTGGACAGGCCCCTTCATAAAATAAATGTTGCTCTGTTACTCGGGCTTCCAGCTGCGGCAGTTGGCAACTGCTTGCTTCAGTCCCATCAAATGCAGTGGGCCTCAGAAGCAGCAAAAGCCAAAGAGAAGGAACAGTCTTAGGGGAAGATGGCTCCGTAACTGAAAGAGCACCAGCCCTTTCCTAATTAAAAATAACAAGATTACAAGTTCAGCTGAAGGCTGAATTCCTGTAACTGACCCTTTAAGGATGAGTTCACTATCACTAAACATCTCACTGCACAAACCTTGAAAACTGATCCGTGTCAAGTGCTTAAGCAAAATAAATCCTCCCTCTTCAAAACACTTAAAAGTTTCAGTCTTGTCTTGAAAAATATAAAAAAAAATACAAAAAAAAAGAAAAAAAAGGCAAAAACTACTACACTCTTCCCCAGCCCCCACTCAGTTAACCAACTCTGCTCAGCCTCTGTTGTAGGATCAGCAAGGCAATCAAATCTTGGAATATGCCCTGCTACGGGTTTTCTCTTCAGACTTGTGAAATTTATTATCTGGTTTGTTTTTAACTAGGAAAGGCCCTGTGCCCCAAATTGTTCAAGGGTCTGTACCCAAGGGAGAGGAGGAGACACCAGGTGGGCCTCAGTGCTGACGAATGCTTATGAAGTCCTTGCTCCATCCTGAACTCAAGGACGGTGTCCCCTTGGACAGGGGAACAGTGTCCACACTCCCCTATTTGAAAGCCATAAAGCTAAATGCTGGCAAATGTTTTTCCAAGTTCATCAGGGTACCTCAGACGAGTTGGCTGGACCAGGCCGGTGCTGGAGATAGCTCAAGCCACAGCTGAATCTCCAACAAGGGCTATAAACATAACAGAGCGGTGGTCCTAGAGCTGTCGTCCACAGGTCACCGATGGCTCAGCTGCATAAATGGTCTGTGTAACCACATTTTCTTTATACCAAATTCAATTTAAAAGTCTGATGGATAAGGTGCATGGTGGTCCCTGCAAAATTCTGAGGGTTGACTACACACCTAGATATTGCTGTGGAAGACAGAAAAACCCCACACTTCTGAGCCACTATGAACAGAAGACAATCAAAACAGCTTCAGTAAGCACCAACAATAAAAAAAAGTTTCACCAAGTAAGCAAAGATAAAATATTTGGAGAGCTGTAGGCACATTTGGTGTTAAGCAAAGGGACAGAAATCAGCACAATGTCTAGCAGGCCATGGACAGCCCAAACACAGTGCATCCCACCTGGTTTTCAGTAACGTAACTTGAAAAATTTTTACTTGAGCACCTTTCCCCCTGCTTTTTATTTAAACACAAAATGATCACCCAAAGTCACTCTTTATTCTGGCTCAAAATTTCCTCTCGATTTCATTTAAAGTAATAGTACACCAAAAATCAAAAAATACAGGAAAAACGTGGCTAGCAGAGAAAATACATGAAGACACATTCCAGAGCAACGTGAGCAGCTGACCTAATTTAGGTTTTTAGAAGCATTTATCTTTACTATTTCCATATATGCCAATTATTCCTCAAAAATCTCTCCCATGGTGACAATTTTGTTTAAAATAATAAAAAATCCTTTATCATGTTAGTTTTCAAGCTCCTTAGAAAAGATACACACTATACTATAAATCCCATATAGACCTGATTATGTTAAGCTAAATAATAAGCTTATATAATATGCTAATACAGTTCCACAGGCATTTGCCTATGTTTTATTAAGTGTCAAATGACATCATGTAGAGCAAGACAAAAGAGAGTTTTCTAAAGTCCACATGCTAGGATCTTTAAACCATTATTTAAAATACTTATTACCAAATATTCAATTCCCTGCCATGTGACAAGGTCAGCTACAAAATGACTTTAACCCTCAAGACAGGCAAATAATTGCAAAAATAAAAAAGCAAAGCCTACCGAAACTTGCAGCTGCATTTTCTGTTTAAAACAGAAGCGTCGTTACAGCAGGGTACAAACTGCCTTTAAGTTATCACGGCAACAGGCCTTACTGATGCGAGCTAATCCCCATAGTCATCATTTTTAAGCCATCTGAGCACTATCAACGTTGGCTGACTGTAGCCATGATGGCTCATGTAGTTCAGCAAAACCATGAATAGTCCTAAAGTCAGCAACCAGCAACGACTTGGCTCAGTGTATCCAAAAAGTACACAAAAAAACCCCAAACCCATAAGAAATCCTCTTAAAGGACGCCCCTCACACAATTTTAGTAGTGTCAGGGATTTTAGTTTTTGCACATGCTGTACAATTACAATCTCCCTCCTTTATATCTACCCTCAATTTGCACTTGAAATTCAAAAACTCAGTCTATTAGACTAGACCTGCCTCCAAGGTGAAAAATCAGAATACAGCCAATAGAGTAAATGAAACTTGCTCTGCAGAAATCGCAACGCTGCTTCATGCCCAGGAGATGGGAGCCTTTACACCAGGGGATGGCACAGGTAGACAAGTGGGGACATGCAGCAGTTTGGCCATGCACTGGGGTGAAGCCCCAAGCCAAGGCAGCAGCAGCACTGTGACTTGGTGCCTGAATGCTATTTGAAGCTTGCTAGGAAGCACCAGCCCAGGTGCAGGACAGGCCCCCAGGCACCAAACGGCTCTGTGTTTCACGTACACGGTGCTGTGCTATCCACATGGAACCATGGGGATAGACTCGAATGAGCAAGTCTCTCACAGGATGGCAGGTTTGACAGACCTATACATAGAATCATAGAATCGTTTAGGTTGGAAAAGACCTTTAAGATCATCAAGTCCAACCGTTAACCTAGCACTGCCAAGTCCACCAGTAAACCGTGTCCCTAAGCACCACAGCTACATGTCTTTTACATACTTCCAGGGATGGAGACTCAACCACTTCCCTGGGCAACCTGTTCCAGTGCCTGACTATCCTTTCAGTGAAGAAATTTTTCCTCATATCCAATCTAAATCTCCCCTGGCGCAACTTGAGGCCATTTCCTCTCGTTCTATCGCTTGTTACTTGGGAGAAGAGACCGACCCCCACCTCGCTACAGCCTCCTTTCAGGTAGTTGTAGGGAGCAATAAGGTCTCCCCTCAGCCTCCTCTTCTCCAGACTAAACAACCCCAGCTCCCTCTGCTGCTCCTCATAAGACTTGTGCTCTAAACCCTTCACTGGCTTCGTTTCCCTTCTCTGGACCTGCTCCAGCACCTCAGTGTCCTTCTTGTAGTGAGGGGCCCAAAACTGAACACAGGATTCAAGGTGCGGCCCCACCAGTGCCGAGTACAGGGGGATGATCACTTCCCTAGTCCTGCTGGCTACACTATTTCTGATAGAAGCCAGGATGCTACTGGCCTTCTTGGCCACCTGGGCACACTGCTGGCTCATATTCAGCCGGCTGTCAACCAACACCCCCAGGTCCTTTTCTGCCAGGCAGCTTTCCAGCTGCTCTTCCCCAAGCCTGTAGTGTTGCATGTGGCTGTTGTGACCCAACTGCAGGACCCAGCACTTAGCAGGACCCAGCACACACACAGCTAATTCTACAGGCAGAGGAATGAAAAACCACCGACACCTAGTGCTGCAGGTTTACGAGACAGGATGAATCATCCAACATCTCACCACAGCCAAAACCAGAGTGTCTCATTCCCTCCACCTCTCTTCTCCTTCCCATCAACACTTCCCAGCTACCTTATGCCTATTTTGACGCTCATCAAACCTGCCTTCCCCAGGAGCTGATTCAACTCACTAACATGACAGGAAACTAACCCAGCAATAAGAAGACTAAGCAGGTTTCCGTTGGTCTTTGGCACACTGAAGGGCAGGGAGGAAGGCTCGAGGAGCACCTTGGCTGGCTCCCACCAAGGGCAGCGGGGTAACCTGCACCCCTGTCCCCACTGTGGACGGCGGGGAGCCATGAGCCATCAGACTTGATTATGCTCATGAAACCACAGACTGAATGCAAAAAGACCTTCCTAGAAAGAGAGATATTGCTGGTTTTAGAAAGTGTGCTGACCATGCAAATACATTTTCCTTCTAGTCCATGATCAGCACAACAGTGACACCAACTACCACTTTCAAAAGCCCTTCGTGCATTTTCACTCTGACTAAATCTTTCCACGGTGGAGAACACAAATAATCACAGCTTAGCAACTGCTCTGATTATCAAAAAGGCTTCATCCAATACATCACTAAGTTCCATGTACATATGTGTGTGTGTAAATATATGTACACACACACATTCTCCAAAGCTATTTGACCTATATGATGACAAAAAATTAAGTGGAAATGAGAACAATCACACTTAAGTCATATAAAGATATTTGTTCCACTTTTGAAGAGCACGCAGGAGACTTGTTTTTGAACATAAAAGCTTTTCCTGGAGCAATTTCGTTTACTTTCCTCATCATTATTAAAGTCACCATTTACAATGACAGGACATTGCAGTCATGACACAAGGTCTCTTAAAATTGCTTCCTTAACCTGCATTCCTGTAAGCCCTCTATTAATACCTCAGGTGGAAGGCAAGACTGGGGTTACCTCCTTTTTAAGTGGTAACCAAATCACACTTGAGCACACCCTTCTCCTCATCTTCACTTTCTGTGTTAAGCTCCTGGAAACTGCATTTACAGCTACACTGTGAAGATCATCTTAGACGTAGCAGTATTAGATCTGATGTGGGAGAAGTCTGAAGTTTGAATGGTTTTAATAATTTATTAAATGGATACACTGTAGCCTCAATTCATTTACATACTTGGGACCCCATGGCACAGTCCTTCAGATACCGTACAGTTAGTTACTCTGGTTGAATTAACCTAACACTTTTTATCCAGACAGAATCATTTTTCAAGGAGACTGTAGGAGCTGTCAAATGCTTTCACCAGATCAGCTCTTAGTCCAAGTCAGACCTACCTCTAGCTTTCAGGGGAGGGGAAAAGGGGCGGGGGGCGGGGGGGAAATGCTATTAAAAAAAAAAAAGCTGAAAATGAGGATCAGGAAGTTTTACTTATTGTTCTAATTAAACAGATCCTGAGTAAACTCTGTTTGGTTTACAGATTCTCATAATTATCCCGGGTTACTATTATAGCATCTTTTTATGCAACAAAACCTATGTTTACAAGATGCTACAGATTTGAAAACTATTGCACATCTCTTATTTTGCAGACAGTTTCTCTATGTGTTCATCTTGCAAGTCCACTGTACTATGTGAAGGCCTAAAACAACTATCACACCACACACAGCTTCACCTACAGTACTAATAAAACAGGATGATTTACTAAAATATCACAGCACAGCCAGGGAGAAATTTACAAGGCTAGAAGAAGAGTCAATATTAACAGTTAAAGTCTTCTGGCCATGGCAGAAGAGGTTGCTTGTACATAAATGCCCTGCAGTAGAAGGGCTTGAGATAAACTCTTTTTGGATCAGTGTGAAATGCTGCCTTGCCCTGCACTCACTGAACCTCTTCCAATTTAAAAAGGAGCAACCACTTGTCAGCTAGTAATGCAAAAAAAAAACCAAACAAAAAAACCACCCCACACCAAACCCCTGAAAATTATCATCTGCAATGTCTAATCCTTTCCTTCAAAAGCAGCACAATTTTCATTCCAATTCAGGGTTCCCATGGGGAGACCCTGGGTGGCTATACAGCAATGTAGCACCTGCATCCAGTATGTCCATGCACTGCAGCCATTTGTCCAGGACTTCCAAACACCTGGAAGCAATTGCAGACCAGTAACAGTAGCTTTAACCAAGCTCCTAGACCCCAGAAAGTCCTGAACAAACAGCCAGACTCCTGTCATTCTGTCCAGAAGAGGCAGAAAAAGAAGACATGGTGAAAAAGGGCAGAGTAGACTACTCTCTGATAGTCTTGGGTAGCCTGCTGCAGGCAGGCAACATTAACTCAAGAGTCCAGCTACACTTAAAGAGATTGGATCTTAAACACAGACGAAGGCCCAAGTGGTCAAAAGTAGCTCAAAGTAGGATTAAAACATGTTGTTCCTGAGAATTGCATGTATTTCAATGTCCGCCCAACTAGGTGTTGGGGTCATGCCAAAATGACCACCTGCTGCCAGGTACCTCTATTCAAGACACCAGCCTCTCCAGTACAGAGAGATGATCAGTCATATGCACCAAACACAGTGCTGGAAACCAGATGTCTGAATCATCAACCCAGAATTTGAATGACAAAATTCAAATACCTTTCCATTATTGGTTTTTTATGTGCAGGACAACTTGATACACAGTTTCTTGCTTCAAAGGAGAAGAAAGCTTTCTATAGGAGGAAAAGCACCTCTGATACAGACCAGCTCTGAAACCATCTAATCATAAACAGCGGTATCTATGATCTTTAACCATAAAAAGGCTTTAAAAAAAAATAATAAACATGTTTCCATCAATAACATTCAGAAGTTTGTTTGCTGGGCACAATATCTGTCCAGATCAAGTGCATGTTTTTTCTCATCTTCTGCTGCTGCTTCTATAAAACTGTCAATATTCAGACAATTAATAAATAGATCTGCTCTTCAAGCCAACTGCTTTTGGATTACAGCTATGAAAAGCAGAAACCGTCTTTGTTTTTTCCTCCCAAAACTGGAAGAAATTGAACTTTGTCCTCTTAATAAGGCTGACTCAACAGGATGAGTGGAATACAAGTGCAGAGGTCAAGTGGCCTAAGAAATCCCTGTTTTGAACCTCCACACAGAAAGGCTGACCAGAAGCAACAGAAACAATACCTGAACATTAACAAGCTCAGTGCTTACACCACACTCTGAAAACAGGCTCTGTTTAATGTGTGATGTTATATATCAAACTCAGCTGTTAAACTAATACTGAAGTGTGAAAAAACAACCAACCAACCCTCCACTAGTCCACAGGCCATTCCACTACAGCTCAGTGTTGCCATCATCACGGTGAAGTTATCTCAAAGCAAGATGACCTAAACCAGAAATGCCAGGTCCATCCATAAGCCTAGACAAATATTTTTCAGAGTATTTTCAAAGAGTCGAGGATCTGAGACTTTTGAAATGCTTGGACTCAGCAAAACAGCAGTTGATTTCCTAAATATCTAACTATCATTCAAAGGGCAGCTTAGCACTTAAGATAAATGGTTTGCACTAATATGACTCCATGGCTATATTTTCCCCTTTTATAACCTGTTAACGTTACTACCACTAATTTATAGGGCAGAAGAAATTTAGCAGTTGAAAAAGGGAGCTTGTCCTTAGGCAAATAACTTGGTGGCTTTTAAATGAGACTTCGAATTAACCCCATTTACCTAACACAGCATGTTCTCTTTGAATGCTTTACACGAAAAACACCACTTAACTGTTATTCAAATCTTCCTTTTTTAAAAAAAAAAAAACACACACATATTGTTAAACACACTTAATGGAAGAGAAACTGAGGGTGGGAGTATGTAATCACACAACACCTGGCCAGATTGCCACTGTACAGTGTATGCCCCATGCCCTGCCTGATCTTCCCCTCCCCTGAACACACTAGCCCAGCCGTGAAACACAATAGCAGCCATAAATGGGAAATGACAGAGACTCACAAACTCTACTGAAATTCAAATATCAGAATTATTTAAGGAAAATTGGGACCGGGAAGATTATTTTGTATCAGTTGCCAGGAGAAGCAAGGCATGGGCAGAGCACTGCACCCTACCAGCCTCTTTCCACATGGGCTGGGGACACAGAGGACTTCCCCAGCTGAAGTCAGCCAAAGGCATTCACAGGTGAGGGGAAGCCCTTATGCCTCCTCCTTCTTGCTCTCCCTCATTTATCAGTGATATCCATGAACTGTACAATACAGATTTGATAACAGAAATTATGCTTTATTTCCTCCAATTCTTTCTTTCATGGTCTCTGCCTTCTACTCTTTCTTTTCACAGCTTCTCACTTCTCTTCTCAGTCAAACCCCACATTTACTTCCTTAAGCCTCTGCAATAAAAGTTAAATGACCACAAATTTAGTGGTTGATATCATCATCTTGTACACCCTGCTGCATATTCAAGAACACCTTTGCCAGTCTTTGTTTCACACCTTTTTTTCATTATAACCTCTCTGGGGCAGGCATCACTTGGGCCTTAGCAAAAGGATACCCATTCTGCTTGACTTACAAGCATCCAAGCTCGGCTATTCCTATCCGCATAAACACTATGTGTCACTAGGTCATCACAACAGAAGTCCATGTTGCCGGGAGATAACAAGCGTGGCATGTTTTAACACACAAGTGTTATCTTGTTTGACCAGATACTACCACATGTCCAATCACAGTGTAACCCAGCCCCATGAACCTTGTATGAAGCCAATTGGGGGGAGGGGGGAAGATGATATGCAACAAAAAATGTTTTAATAAAAACAGAAATGCCAGTCTTGAAAGACTGAAAGAGCTTTACCACCAAAAAGCTACCTAGTTCTTTAGGTGACAAATACATCTAGGTTTTCAACAAATGTTGCTTTAATTAACTACTACCTATGTTTGTGGTTTGCTTTTCAATACAGAGTCATTTTCTTCATAGGCATCCTGTAGCTATGCTGCAGCCTTCAACTCGAGAAACTTTTGTCTTTTAAGGGTTATCCTTTCAACCTAAAATTGAGTTTCAGGCCCCTCCTTATGCCTAGGCACAGTAGCATTCAGAGAGAAACCTATAAGCAGTATTACAACATTAAAGAGCAATTTTTTCTTACGTCAGAAACTACTTGCAAGTTAAACTGCATTATACACTTACCTGGTTTTTAATTAAAAGCTAATTTGAGGGTTGTGTGAGAATTTCAGTACTTCTTTCCCCCTTCTAAACTGTGAGATTCTGTGGGGGTTCTGTTTTTCTTTTTTAAACGAGAAGCCTTGGGTTTGGGTAGTTTGCTCTGTTAAAATAAAGAAAGTCTAAAGGGCATTATCCACACAAAGAGCTGAAGGTCACTACCCAACTGTGCTCATTATCTCATTATATGGCCTAATTGTGTAATGTGTTTTCTTCCAGGATGTGATAATTAGCTTTGTGGGTTTTTGTTTTTAACAAAAACTTGGAGATACCGGAATCTTTTAAGGAAACGGTGAATCATTTTGGAAGGCTGTGTGCAGTAAGAGTCAAAGTTACAACCCTTCCTAGATCTTACAATTTCATGGCCTCCGCTTCCCAAAGGAATCTGCTCTTGGATCCCTGCTTTTAGGAAAACAGCTCCAAAAGAATACGAGTACCAATAAATGGGAATCTTCTGGGGAGGAACATCTCAATATACACATTCAGAAAATGAAAATTCATTCTAAATAAGCCACAAAATCCACAGAGAGACCATGTGTTTTCCTTTCCATAGAGGATTCAAATCCTGGTAATATACTTGCAGCTTAATCAAGTTAGAGCCAGCAAGTATGTATACTGTAACACAGCCAAGTCCTGAAATCATTACCTTAAACCCAGCATACATGCTGAACACTTTAGCAGCACATACCACCTTCAGCTCCCATTGAAATCTGTAGATTCTTGTGGGGATGCCGGTTTTTTATTATCTCGCAGGGTCAAGCTCTTAGTCCTTAATCAGGCAAGAATCCAGATGAGGTCCATGAGAGATTTGCCAGAGAAAGGACTAAATGGAGAGTGAGAAAGGATGACTCTAAACAACTTGGGAGCAGATCTTTATACAGAACAGAGAGCATGCATATTGTATGCCTTATTCATAGGGAGTAATTTAGCTCACGCAGATGGCAGCCACATGGAAAAAGATTTGGCTGTATATATCCTATACTTGCGCCTCTTCTTCACTGAAAAGAGAAAGGCTCATCACTGGACAGGCATGATTTCGATTATCTAAAATGTAAATTTTGACAGCATGAGTCCAGTAATGAGATTTTCAAAACTGTTAAAGTAACCATAAAAGAATATAAATTCAATTGTAAAATAAAACACTTACTAACTAGTACCCTTGAGGTTTTTCTCTGCCCTCTAGACCTCCACCAGAAATTAAACAAACCCACACCAAAACAAAATCATTCTCAATGAACAAGTAAAATTGCTCACTTAAGAAATATCTCTCGAAAGGCTATCTGCAATATGAGCCAGAGCTCTTAAAGCAATTACTAACTAATGTCTCTCTTTCCATTTCTCTTGAGGTAGAGTTTTGTTTAAGGAGTGTCTTACTAAATGCTACCACTCACTCATATTCTTTCTATCTAGGAAACAACTCATGCCCTGCTCATTGCACCCTTCTCCCCTTCCAAAATACAAAAAGATTTTCTCCTCCTCGACTTCCTTCTGCTCATTTCTTCCCTTATTAAGCATGCACCCTTTGGTTTATCCTACTGGATTTCTCCTCATGTAGTTCTGACAAGGACACTTGAAGGAACGCAGAGATGTGGTTCTACAAGAGTTAACAGAGTCCAAATTTTGTTAATGTACTGACCAGCTGCTTGTTAGCTGTAACCAAAAAGAGCGTGCACATTGGCAGTTAACTGTTAAACGCATTTTCAAAACTATTAATAAGTTGAAAACAATTCAAGCCCAGGACATGAGTACAGCGTACACTCCCAGGCGAGCATCAGATATAAAAGGAGAACTGAGATGGCCTCCATATGAAATCACAATAGCTCTTCTCCTCAAATAATCTTTTATTGACTTTTGCCTTTTTTTTTTTTTTTAAAGGGAAGTTGGGGAAAGGAGTTTTAACTCAGGAAATAAGTCATTTGTGCCCAATGCTAACATAGCCTTTATAAAGCATACATCTTAGTATCACTGCTGCCTGGAAAAAAGTCTCAGGGAACCTCAGAGCCGAGGTTTTATTTCACAAAAATATAAAACGTTCACACGCACATCTGAAGCACTTCCCTTGCACAGACCCCACAGGTGCCGAAATCCATCTCCCTGTATGGCAAGGGTTCAACTCCCGTTTAAGGGCTTGCCTGGAGAAGGCAAGAGCCCCCTTGACACTACAGACAGCAGGGACTCACACAGGGAACCCGACTGCCAATGACAGAGTACAATTCATTGTCTTTTCCAGTACACAAAAACTCTAGATGATCCTTCTTGAACAATCAAACAAACAAGACTTCAGGGAAAAAAAAAAAAACAACAAACAATGCAGGTAGATTCTGTAAAAACTAACCACAAAATATTAACTAAATGTAAAATGCTGTAAGATCACACAAGCTTTCTTGCCACATGACTTAACTGGAAGCAGATACCTCAGTGAGCAGGGTGACTTTTCCCTTCCAAAAAAAAGACAAACCAACGGCCCAGCCTTATGTACGGGGTGAGAAACCTTATGGTGAGACTTTCAAAGTGACTTGGCAACACTTGGAACAGCATAACTTTGTTTTCAAGTACAACCAGTAAAGGATAGTGTTATTTAGAAAACAGTCACGATATCCTGGAACTTACTAGATGTAAAATAACTTTGCAGTGGAGTCAGCAGTCTGTGGGGCCTCATACACGCTTTGCAAGCTTTGAAACAGTCCCCCAGAAAGGGCATTAAATAAAATGAGTAATATCTCTTCCTGCTAAACATTAGAGGTACACGTAAAAACTATCATTGAGTCAGCACTTGGTGGTAGCAGTTCATACAGTAAAATCTGTTTTGCTGGAATTTATAACAGTCTGAAAGTGGCCACTGCTATGCATCTCACATACCTAGATATATTTTTTTTAAATTATTATTATTATTTTTGCAGAAGAAAATAACATTCAAATGACCCCTTTCAACGTATCCATAATTATGGGGTAACATCACGTTTTGATTTTGGGGAAAAAACAATAGCCAGGGACTGTCTCTCCCAGGCGACAGAAGTTGAATATTAAATAAACGGCATTTTAATACAAACAAAAAACAAGCAGACAAAGAACCCAATACAGGGCCTGGTTAAGTCACTGTAAGTTTTTTTCCATATTGTTTGGTAGGGTTTAGATAAGCTCAGATGTGTCAGGCTTTTGCTTGCTAGCACTGTAGCATAATGCATTGAGTGTGAAGGGTTCCAGCTCACAGCCCTGACAAGGACTGTTGCCTCTCATTTATTTAACAATTTTAATAGGAAAAGAATGCAAGTTTCAACATTGCATTGGACAATGGTGCATTTCCTTTCCATACTATATTGTATACCACTGTTGGAAACTCTGCTGAGTTGGCAAACCCTTCTTATGGGTACAGTTACACCAGTTACATGAACAAAAAAGTGTTTCAGTCAGCTTTTCATGTACTTTTGGGTAAGGAGGTGTAGCTATGCCAGTGAATCAAGTTGTTTGGTTGCCATATGCTCCAGTTCTGACAGGACATGTTTTACTTGGTGGTCGACATCTAACTGTGCCACCAGGTGAACCACAGATCAAGTTACTCAAAATACTTGAATATACTTCGATACTCTACTTCTGTAAGAGGATATTCAGTTTTGATCTAGTACAACCATGAGCTGCTGCAAAAAAGGGAGGCTCCACTATCCCTGCCACCCACCTTCAAAGGTGCCTGTGTTTGCTCTAGCAATCATGAAGGTGCATGGAAAACCAACCGCTCTTCTAGGACTTCAAAAGCTCTCACATAAGCGCACAGGAGCCAGGCTGAAACTTGTTCTTCCTGTCAGTGGACCGGTGGTTAAGCTTCCATTCCCTTCAATGAAGTTAGCACGCATTATTTTCCTAACTTCTCATGAGATTTGTGCTGATTTACTGGCCACACAATGCAGAGGCAGTCTTAACATTACACTGCGAGGGAAGTTACTTGGTTAAGCGTAAGCCTGACTGTATCCTTGCTTTAAAAAAGCCACCCCCTACGGATCAACTGAAGAGTGGTACCAACATTTTCTAATGGGATACGAACAACTGAATAAACAGACAGCTCCCCCAAGGTCAACACAGACTTGACTCATAATAAGAAAGAAACAAGGCAGAGTGGTTCAGCAGTCCCACTACTCTCAGCCCTGCTACCACCGCCACAAACTTGGCTAGAAAAGAACAAAGTTCTTGTTGAGCAGAAACGCCCTTTTCTTTGGATAACAAGGCTACAGTAGCAAATCAAATATATTCAGAAATAAAGCACAGAAGTGTCCTCTCATTCACCAATTCTTTAACTGCCTTTAATACAATCATTGACAGTTTAGTTAACCACCTAGGACAGTCAACTGCAGTTTTCATTCACCGTAAATGCAAAGAGAGACCCCATATATAACCCACAATACGTTGTTAAGCCATTGTATGAAAAATATATGTTTATATTAAAAACTTCCAATGTAACTGCACTGTTGTATTTAAACGTTCTTTGAGATCATCCAGGAGATTACAAGGATGGTTGTTTAAAAAATCTGTGCCAGCTGCTCTATGTGTATGTTATGAGCATTACAAAGGCACTTATTAGCGATGAGATCACCCTAACTAAGAAAACATACTAATACACATCTTGGATACAGGCAGTTACAGTGAGGTCTTAGACACAGGAGGAAGAGCATACCCCCAAGGAGAGCATCACACTCATTGCAGGGTCCCACTGAGAGTGAGTAATAGCCTGAGTCCCTTCATTGGCACGACAGCCCTTGCACAGCAGGTTCCCACTAAATCTCTAACTGTCCCAGTCATGGCCTATTTAACAAAATAGCATGGAGGACCTAAGAAGTGGATAGGAAGAAAAAGCAAACAAACCCATGTATCACAAATGGAAGAGGAACATCAAAAGACTTCAGACCAGGACAACTGTATTAGAATCATAGAATCATAGAATCATAGACTTGTTAAGGTTGGAAAAGACCCTTAAGATCATCAGGTCCAACCGTTAACCTACTACCGCCAAGTCCGCCACTAAACCATGTCCTCAAGCACCGCATCTACCCGTCTTTTAAATACCTCCAGGGATGGGGACTCAACCACTTCCCTGGGCACCCTGTTCCAGTGCCTGACTATCCTTTCAGTGAAGAAGTTTTTCCTAGTATCTAACCTAAACTTACCCTGGCACAGCTTGAGGCCATTTCCTCTCATTCTATCACTTGTTATTGGGGTGAAGAGACCGACCCCCACCTCGCTACAACCTCCTTTCAGGTAGTTGTAGAGAGTGATAAGGTCTCCCCTCAGCCTCCTCTTCTCCAAACTAAACAACCCCAGCTCCCTCAGCCGCTCCTCATAAGACTTATTCTCTAGACCCTTCACCAACCTCATTGCCCTTCTCTGGACACGCTCCAGCACCTCGATGTCCTTCTTGAATTGAGGGGCCCAAAACTGAACACAGTATTCGAGGTGTGGCCTCACCAGTGTCGAATACAGGGGCACTATCACCTCCCTGGTCCTGCTGGCCACACTATTCCTGATACAAGCCAGGATGCCATTGGCCCTCTTGGCCACCTGGGCACACTGCTGGTTCATGTTTAGGCGGCTGTCAACCATCACCCCCAGGTCCTTTTCAGCCAGGCAGCTTTCCAGCCACTCCTCCCCAAGCCTGTAGCGTTGCCTGTGGTTGTTGTGACCGAAGTGCAGGACCCGGCACTTGGCCTTGTTGAACCTCATACAGTTGGCCTCGGCCCAACAATCCAACCTCTCCAGGTCCCTCTGCAGGGCCTTCCTACCCTCCAGCAGATCGACACTCCCATGCAACTTGGTGTCATCTGCAAACTTACTGAGGGTGCACTCGATCCCCTCATCCAGATCATCGATAAAGATATTGAACAGGACCGGTCCCAACACTGAGCCCTGGGGAACACCACTCGTGACCGGTCGCCAACTGGACTTGGCTCCACAACTCTCTGGGCTCGGCCGTCCAGCCAGTTTTTAACCCAGCGCAGAGTGCGCTTGTCCAAGCCATGAGCAGCCAGTTTCTGCAGGAGAATGCTGTGGGAGATGGTGTCAAAGGCCTTACTGAAGTCCAAGTAGACAACATCCACAGCCTTCCCCTCATCCACTAAACGGGTCACCTTGTCATAGAAGGAGACCAGGTTAGTGAAGCAGGACCTGCCTTTCATAAATCCATGCTGGCTGAGCCTGATCCCCCGATTGTCCCACACATGCCACATAATGGCACTCAGGATGATCTGTTCCATGACCTTCCCTGGCACCGAGGTCAGGCTGACAGGCCTGTAGTTCCCTGGATCCTCCTTCCAACCCTTCTTGTAGATGGGTGTATTGTTACCACTTTAGGACATGAACCCTAGGATTAATTCCATTAAGGAAGAAGGAGCTGTGCTACACTGCTCTAAAACTTCTGCCATAAATTTGTCCTAGAGATGTAATGTTATAGGCCCCTATCAGAATCAGACACCTACCAACTGGTTTAGAATGGGATTAAAGGGCAGAAGATGTAGCAACTCTGTGCAGAAAGTTACTGTCTAAACATGAACCTTTTCCAGTTGCGTGGGCTTGTAGCTCACGAAGCAGCAAACTGAATCCCCAGAGAAGCATTCCAGCAAGGGACCCCACCAGGGCACACTGGGACACCAGCATACAGGCTGGCACCGAGGAGCGCTAGAGAAAAATCATATCCCTTCTACTGGAACAGAGTATTGCTCCTTTCAAAAATTTAATGAAAGCAACTGGAACAAGGAGACAACACAGTTATCAGAACTGAATCAGCTTAATCAGTTCAGTCAACTAGTACAAAAATTGTTATTTCTCTAATTAAATTAATCCAGTCCACTAGGCCAAAGAATCATTGATTCATTGCTCAGAAGTCCTCCCTAATAAATCCTGATTTCACTCTACTTTTTCTTTGAACAATCTTGTCAAATCATAGACAGATGACCCATAAAACCATCTTAAGTGCATTATTATTTCTCTGGAGAAAGAGGGAAGCTACATTCTAGGACTCCTCGACGCGGCAAAAAAATAGGTCTTTGTTAGCAACCTTTACTTGAAATGTCTTAGACAATTTTTTTTGCTGAATACTTCTGTGTAGTGCTTGTGTGATTTTGAAACAAACAGAACAATCAGCTGGTTAGGTTTTCTCTGCATACAGGAAGATTTTAACATCGCTATTAAGCAGCTCAATACTCAGAACTGTTTCATTGGAATACTTTTCTCCTGAATCATATCAGTAAAGTTGAAGTTCAGTCTGGCATTCATAAGAGCTGAATTACTCACAGGCTTCTCACTGCAAATGTACTTCTGAGATCCAATAAATGTAACAGAGACCTAGAATTAAGTAACTTCAGTTTTTAAAATTCTTTTATTCAAAATCAACCATCACAGAGAGTCTTAAACATTGTTTTACTTTGGGCATGAAATTGCTTAAAAACACTAGCTTTGCTAGTTTCAAAAAAATAAGAGAACAGAGATTCCAAGAGAATTCACAAGCAACAGAACAGGGTCTTTTTCAGGATTGTTTTTATTTTTCTGCTACTGACATGAAGCATTCCTTATTCTGAGCATTTTAGTTACATGATTATTTTTTTTTCCTTGTTTTAGAGACTATTACTAAAGTCAGTTAGCTGGCCTTTTAACAAGAGACACTGGAGAAGCATTTGCCTAGGTGTTACAGTTCAGACAACTGTAACCCTTTAAAAAACCTCAGAGAGTGCTTCCTATGATGCATATTTTAGCTCTTTTACTTCCATCTGTGATGATACATGTTATCACAGGGATCAGACATTAGGACTGGGAGAATGAAAGCGAATACAGCGAACAATATGGCCACGAGCACTATTTCAGCAAGAAAAACAACTACTACTGGCCTAGTTCCAAAAAGCAACGGAGACAAGTAACATGCAAGGTAATTGCTGAACAGTTTTCTTGCCAATTTTCTCAAATACCCATTACTTTTTCAGCTTGAAGGTGAAAATATCCCATAGAACAACTAATTACTGCTTTGAATTCATTAGTGCTATAAAAGGAAATTTTGCTAGACTGATCTAACATTTCAAAGCAGAAAACGCAGAAAACTGGCACCTTTTACAAATTACAGTTTAACAAATCATCTCCAAAGATGAACTCTGCCATAATGCAAGAAACTGAAGCCACATATTAAACTTCTACCATGTTGCTCAAACTATTCCTACCTGCTGTTGTAAGTTTTCTTCAAATGATGCAAGAAAAGAGTCACATTTCACCTGAAAATCCTTTTGCCTACAGCAAAGTAAAAGCAGTCTCATATTTCCCACCCCTTTGCTTCGAGTATGACTGATTCTACTTCCTGTAGGTTTTTGTTGGGTTTTTTTGGGTTGTGTTTTCTTTTTTTTAAGTAAGGGTTGGCATGGCAGGAGAAGAAAGAGAAAAGAGAAGCAGCTCCATCAGTTAAGACACTCCTCAGGACATCATAACTAAGTTATGACTTGCCAAAACTTCAACCAGCTTGTTCCTTATCTGAGACCACAAAGAACTTCTGCAGTTCAGCATCCATTAGTCTAAACACAAGCAAGGCAGGCAAAAAGGCTGACAGACCTTTAAATAAAACCTTTGCCATTTTCATGCCTCCAAAAAAAGGGGGGGGGGTTTGAAGAATTAACAAGGTAACAGCAGTTAGCACCGATGTGATCCAAGTACTTTAAAGCAATTACGTTAGCCCTTCAAACAGTCCTGCATGGAAGACGATGGGGCAGAATGCATCTGTTTTACAGATCAAGAGACCAAGATTGAGAGATGAAATAACTCATGGCGAGATCACAGAGAAAGTCACTAATCCAGATACAAGCCTTTCATCTTTCAGTCAAAAGCTGAGGCTTATGGGTTAGTCCCATGCATTTAATACACTTATGGCCATCAGGCCACGGGGACTCCACAAGAAGAACTGATCCAGCCAGTGGCCCAGCCATCGCTGCGCTCTTCTCCAGGAGTCCCTGCTCGTGGCCGAGGACTGGGAAGAATCGCACTGCCGGCCCGTAACTCACTCCACCCTCTCCCAGCGGTCCTTCAGACACAGGCACTTACATTTAGTCACCACGCAGGATGAACATACGCACGTCGAGTCACACGGGGCAGCTGTGTGTTGGCTGTATGAAAAGTGCGTGTCAGTCAGCAGGCAGGAGAAGACTCCACCACAGTCCCCAGACACAGCCGAGCAGCCAGCACACCTGCCCAGCTGTGCCCTGAGCCACGTGGAGGTTTTATGCTTCAGAGCAGATGTCTCCCAAGAGTAACCAGGAATCGCCCATTTGGACTGAACACACACACCACACACACAAATACGTACAACGCGTGGCCATTGCTGTAAAAGTTCCTCATTTTCAACAGATTTCCTCAAAGCAACCCCAAATGTGCAAACTGAACTATGTTAAGCTATTTCAGCAATAGCTACATTTTCAAAAAACCTTTTCGCCTTTACTCATTTTCATACCATTGCTGAAGCCTAAGGAACCACCATGACATTGTGATACTACGTGGCCATTTACCCCCACTGATTTTTACACATTAATGAAAGGTGCACAATCTTGTGAAGGAAGAAGTGTCACCTTGAATCAAAATAGCTTGAGGAGAATCTCTAGTAGGACATATGTTTTTACTGCTCCATTTAAATGGAAATTAATAATATAAAGGAAAACTATTTATTCCAAAATAAATTGCATCAACCATCCTTTCCAGACACAAGGCAAATTTGGTGATTTATGAAGTGAGTAAAGAAAAAGAAAACAGGGAAAGAAGTGAAGATAACCACAAAATCAATTCTTCACCCGCCCTTGGCTCCAAGTGTTAAGTAAAATAAATACACTAAAAAATTAAAAACAAAACAACAAAAAAACCAGCACAACACCAAACCTGTTCCAGAGGAAAGTAAACTTTTTGCTGAAGAGGTAAAACAGCAACAAACCTTACAAATGTTTCCATCTCCTAATCCTGAATTCCTTTATTTGTTACTTCTTCTATGCACTGCTTCCAATAGTGAGAGAGTAATGACATTTTCAGTTTAGTTCTTTCCATCCCTGACAGGTAAAATCCCTTTTTTATTAACTGCCTATTAGTAAGTCCCACAGTGTAGTAGTTGCCAAATAAGGGAACAATAGCTCCGGCTTTTATAAAGTACACTTAAAAATATGAAGAAAAGCACACTGTGCTTGAAGCAGCTGCTCTTTATGGAATTATTAAAAACCTTTGCTTTTGTCACCTGGGGTCAAAAATTTATCTTGGTGAAATTCCATTGACTTAAAACAAGTTTACACCAAAGAGGAATCCAACTCAATGCCTGCAGGTAATGAAACATGGCACAGAATCTTTGTGCTAAATATATTTTTTCACTCTAAATTCATCTCTCCTATGACTTACTGCCTGAGGGACTTCAGTTCTTTTTATTGTCATTAGCTACAGAGGATGAAATTCTTTCTCTTCTTTGAAAAGGAATATATCTGGTCCCTATATTCTCCCTATACTATAACATAACCAGTAGTGACACAACAGTGTTGATACATGCAAATATATTTCAGTGGAAAAGCTTATCAAAGAAAAAGACTTGCAGAAACTCAACACATTTTTCATGTGAAAATAACAGCTGTTTTTCTAATAGCAGATGCTCCATTTCTTGTTGAGACACCTTAGGATCACATTCAGGAATGCTGGGTTTGGGGTGCTACAGCTCTTGCAGCCTTATTCTTCCTCTGGCAACAGATAAAACTGCGCTGTTTGATGCTTGCACAGGCCCTCCTTAGCCCAAATGACAGAATTTATAATATTTTGCAGCAAAATAAACAAGCAAGCACAAAATAAAGTTCTAATTCTGTAGAGACAGGGTAAGCAGGTTCAACATATCAATAGCTGAGATATTTTTGATAGGAGAATAATTTTGAAACAGGAAAAAAAATTAAGTGGCAAATACATACTAGTTAGAAGACAATTTTTTTTAGGTATGTCCCAGAGTACCTACCACTTTACTCTGCAGACCCTTGGGTTCAGAAATCTTCTGTACCTCTCCTTGACGTTAGACAAGACAAAAATACCATCTTTAGTTAACTAAATATGCCCTTTTAGCTTTTTTATTAAAGAGATGAAGGGTTTGTGTTAGTTTTAAGAAAAATGGAGAAGCTAAGAAAGAGTTAACAGGGGCCTACAGCAGAGAAAGGATATTAAAAGATCTACAAGCAAAATCCTAAATCCCAATTCCCTTCAGAAAACAAAAGAATTATTTTTAGCATGGTATTTATAAAATAATTATGTGATGCTTAGAACTTGTTAAAGACTAGTTTCTCTTTAAAAAAACTTTAATGAATTTCCTTAGAAAGACAAAGATTAATGCCATTCATCATTGTATGCCATACAATTTTTCGCAAAACTGTTTTTCATCAGTTGAGTACTTCCCTCCAGAGACACTCAGTAATGCTGCCATTTGCCTGCATCTATACAATTCAAGTACTGCATTATGGGCTTGATATGTCTTAGAATTCCTTTGGCGTCATCCAGAGTCATTTTTAATCAAAGAACCAGACTTTCATGTCTACTGATAAATGCTCTGGTTCAGCAAAGCACTTAGATATGTGCTCAGTTGTTTTGCTGAATCAGGACCCACAACCCCACATCCTACTGGATCCCACACCCATCTCCACGTGGGTGCAGAACTCTGCCGAAATTCAACTGTTTATAGCTTCAGAGCCTTGCTGATACAGGAAAAATGCAGTCTGCCGAGTTCAAGCCTTTCCAAGTCTGTGATACAATTACCTCTTCTAAAATACATAACCTTTCTCTGTGTCCTGACGCTCAAAAGTTCTTCAGAATTTTTTGTGTGGTTTTGGAAGATAAAAATACTATTTATGCATACGTCACACAGAAATGACACAGGAGCTGACTCAATTGAGTTAGTTGAGAGACAGACAGAAGATCAGATTAAAAACTTAATTTACACAGGAATAAATCGCCCAACAGCAGTGCTGAAGAAACATTAATTCAGAGGACCTCCAGATTTAGTCTAGCTTCTCAGTTTTGATCAGTCCTTGTATTTAAATTGCTCACTTAAAAACATCATTTACTGCTTGAAAGGTATTACTTCTTTTTGTGTGAAATTAAGATTAACTATCAACTTTTTCTGTATCTTTCAGCTTCTCAAGGTTATCTCACCAAGCTCACTGACATGAAGTTAGGAATCCATCATTTGGTTCCCTATCAGATGAACATCTGACATTAAGATACTTCAAATCACCATCAGGATACTGAAAGGATTTAAAAAAAAAAAAAGAGAACAATTTCCACCTTTAAAAGACAGTCAGTGGTTCCTAATTAGTATTTCTTTAAACACTCCGAGCACTGGTTAATCTCATCCTCTAAAAGGCTCGCTATCCAGATAGTAAAGGGACAGGAGTTACTGAGTGGTTTTTCAAGGGAGGCAGAGGTTGGCTGGTTATGAGAAAGAAGTGAAGGAAAAGGCAGGTGGAGAGTGAAATCTCTATCCATTCAAAAGTTACCACCAGTCTGTGCTTTACTTCAGTCCTAATAATTCAAGAGCCAACCTCTGTCCCTTGGTTCTCATCCTCTAACCACAATTTAAACAAACAAAACCCCCCACACCTCTGGCAACAAATATTTTGAGGAAAAATAAAACTTACAACTTAATTACATCTGGGAAATACCCAGCACACACTGTTTAAAACGGAAGGAAATTTGTATGAGTGACTCCCAGCATTATTTTTTTTTTTTTTAGATCACATCCTTCACCTTCCAGTGGAAGGACTTTCTATTATATTTTGAAGGATCCTATATTGCTTTTGGAAACACAGTGTTCAAGGTCAGGGGAAGTTCCTCTTTAAAAAAAAAAAAAAAAATGTCATGACAAGGCCTGTTTCTTCCTGTTGTTACGCTTATTAACATGGCACCCATCACCACCGTATCTGGGGGGCACAGATCCAAAAGATACATTAGCTTACAAGGAAACGGCCTTATTGAAAATGAACCACACATGCTCTGAACAACGCAAGATTACTTATAAGAACAAGCATGCAGAAAGAAAGAAAAAAAAGCTAGGATAACAATACAGTACAGAATCAGGGAATGAAGAGCTGTTGAAAGAAAACCATAGAGACAGACCTAATGTGAGCAGATAAACCAGTAAACTCAGCATTACAGAAAATGGGTCAATTCTTCAATATATCCAGTTCTTACAGCCTCTCCATCAGCCTGACCACAACCATGAAACTGTGTCACAAGGACAGAGGTGCCTACAAGGCAAGCACAGGCAACACCAAACGTCAGGGGGGTTGAGGGAAAGAGAACGTAGCTGCGTGGGCAAATTCTGGTTGGTATCAGATGCCACGGCTGCGCTGCTGTGTTGGCAGTGGGAATGATTTGCACCACCGGAGGATCTACCCCAGAAGGCTGGAGTGAGACCCTTGGCCAGTGCAGATCCACAGGCTGTATCACCCTTCTATCTATCTTCTTTCCAGCTGAACAGTAAGGCAGGAAAGAAAAAGGAAAAAAAAGAAGTTCAAGTTAAAAAAATTTTCCCATTCCTTCATGGAAGAACCTATCTTGTTGAAGGTTTGGCCCTCAGGGTCTAGGGCAGGTATGTACTTCAGCTGTCCTCTAAGACATTTTATTGAGACATACATCATGCACCCAACTGCACAAATTTGCCAACAAGTAAAATAAATATGTTTTGGCCTTTGATTTAAGCCACATTAGTACAGAATATTTTTGCTCCGAAGACTACAAAGCCAGCCTTGCTTATGAGGTTATCCAAGGCTGTAGCGTGTGCAGTTCTGAGTGTTTGTGTGGAGTTCCTACTGCCGGTTGCCAGACCTTAGTTTAAGCCCACTTCAAAAACATAATTCCTTCAGACAGTCAGGTAGTTTGCCAGCAATTCTCCTCTCCATCCTGCCTTGGATTTTCCATGGGGAAGAAAAATCTCACAGTAATCAAGGCTTTCTTTGCAGTCTTTTTCTGTACAATTGAAGTTGCATAAATATGAGCTTACAAGAAATCTGTGTACAAGCTAAAAGTAAATCAGATTCAGATAAGCATTTAGCTACATATATCCAGGCAGTAAGAGGAGGTAAAGAAATAGACAAATATTCTTTGAATATTTAGACAGACAAATTTCAATGCAAAGTTAGTGAGGTGCATTCTTTAAGCTATTAGCATAAAAAACATGCAGTTTTGTGGCTAAGGTTTGAATATGCATCTCTGTGTATCATGTCACCTAACTCAGGTTTTTTGAGATATATTTAACACATTACTACCTTAAAAAGCAAGAATTGAAAGAAAAAAAAAAACCACAAAACAGATTCTGTCTAGAAGATCGCCTATATCTGGAAAGATAACAATGCTGGAGATATTAGAAAGTCAGCAACAAAACCTAGACTGATAATAGCAGTGTCAGCGTAGGACTGGCAAACAAAAGAAAGGTGTGCTCTCCTGCAGCAGCCTCACTACTTCAGAAACAAAGAGTAAGCTGGAAAAAGGCTCAATATATAAAAATCAACACCCTAGGGAGGTGGCATGCTGCCCCCTGCCTCCCCCAGGCTTCACCACAGGCACGCAGGGATTTTATTTATACTTCTTAGTTTTATTTATACTTCTGAGTTTTATTTATACTAGTATGTTAATGGTTCAAGCCTGGAAAAGTGCGGGTTCTGTACACTGGCAATTAAGAGCCAAGCCTGCGGTACCCTGGCCGTCACGCTGCCAATAGCTCATGGGCATCTGCCACAGCTTTTTCCGCACGTGACTAGAACGCGTTGCTTGCTCCCACTCGTATTTCACCTATAGCCACAAACTCCCTGCATTTAAAGTATAATTGTTTGGGTTAACAGGACTTGGTGACCCCTAACAGAAAAATGTTGCAAAAGCTCTATCTAAATAACCAGAGAGGTGTCCTTCCTCAGCTGTAATTACATCTGCCTGAGATCTCTCTCCCCCCTTCATCAGAGTCCATCAGTTCTTTATTGCTTTTATCTTACTATACTCATGATACTCTGTAAAGGACATTAACTAGTTGTTCTCTTATTGCAAAAATAAAAAGCATGGAAGAAAACCAAAATCCACAGGACAGGCACATATAGAAACCACAATGATAGCGCTTCCTCACCTTCCTCTAACAAACTGTGACCCTTTCTACTCCCTTTGGCTATCTTCCCATGTAGATAGTGGGGAGAATCAGTCTCCAACAAAGAAAATAACTTTGAAGCTAGCCCTGCTCTGAGCAGGGGGCTGGACTAGACTGCCAGAGGTCCCTTCCAGCCAAAGTCATTCTATGACTCTACTTACAAATAAGCATCTGATCAAATCCAAGGCCACAGTGCTTTTTACGAGTTTGTTTCAAGAATAACTGCCAGAGGAAAACACAGAATTGGGGAGGAAAACCAAAAAAACCACAATAAACTTCGACACAGACATGCTAAGGTTACTGAACACCAAATAACTTTCTAGTAGTAGTACTATGTTTGATAACACTTTGAAATTAGTGGGTTTTAATTAAGCTGGCATTAGGAGGCAAGCTGACTTCTTAGGCAAGCAATCTCCTCAGCAGCAAAATGGAATTGTGGTTGTGATCAATTAAAACAGTTCTGATTTTCTACACTGGCACTATCTTTTAAAGTAGATTCTTATGCATCTATAATGATTCAGATTTGCTCCAAGCAATCGCTCTTCTCAGCCAAGACCAGCATTCATCTCCTCAGCTCAAGCCGCAGACACACTCAGACACACCCTGTATTGCTGAAAGTTCATCCGTAATGAATCTATTGCAAAATGTTAACATCGTGTACTATTAAATAATCGAAGTTACTAATGTTGGACGGATGCCTTCAGGAGGTCAACCCCAGAGAAAGTCCCACAAGGCTTGAGGGCTTGAAACAACATAATTTTCCATGCTGACGATGAAAGGAAGCCAAATTGTAACATTTAATTGCTCAGCCCTGTCTCTTCCAAAGCTGGTCATCTTTTCCACACTGAGGACATCTCAGATTTAAGCAAGCCATCTGTCCAGTGTCCACTTTTCCCACTACCTCATTTTGACTGACTGTGTATCCACTTGGCCTCTTCTCCAACAACCCATGCTGTATGCAAGCTGGACACATAAGAAGAGGCTTCCCCTTGTAACCACAGGAAGAACTTTGACAAACAAACATACTGAGAAGAATCACTTCAGCACTTGAAGAAACTACAATATAAGCTAGGTACTTGAACTCTACAGATCTTTCCTTTCTCTGTCACAAGTTATTGCAACACAGTGTCTTAAAAATCCCCATCTAGGGCAAAATGAGGGATAGAAACAATCCCCATAAATGGCAATGCATCTTCCTAACCTTTGGGACCTCCAGTAACACTAACAACTGTTATTAAAAGGTCTTTGCCATCACCGTTACCAGTCAACTTTAAAACAGATTAGGTAACCGTCAGGAATGACTGAGGTGAGGTTTATCCCAATAGGGGAGGACGGATGGACTCAGCGGCCTATTACGTACCTTTCATGCTTATTTTGAGGGATTTTGTCATAAATTTCTTTTTATAAACTAAGTAATTGGAACATAATTCCGGATTATACACCTTGAAGGCAGCACTGAGCTGAGTTGGTACCCCCATTCAGCCCAGCTCTATAGAGACCCTAGCTCAGATTCTGAAGAAACATCTTCATCAGCGCAACCCTGCACCCGGGGTAATAAATCCAGACTCTCAACACAGCTAATAGTTCAGCCTCAGCATCATGCTGGCAGAACCACCCTGCTTTCACTCCTAAAGGCTTCCGTGGCAACCCTCCCCTTTATAATATATGTGCACCATGCAATTCCCTTTTAAAAAATAAATAAATAAATCACCAAAATAATTCACATTACTGCTGGAGTTCTTTAATGATTTTAAGAGGGAACATAGGTGCAAGAAGACTCTTACAGGAATAGCATTGTCTCTCACATCACCATACCAGCACTCTTGATCTCAATAGGTTTATATAAAACCTAGACATAAATATAAACTTAGCCGACCTACATTTTTCCAGGATGAAAAAGTATTTTTGATCAATAATTCTGAATATATACAGTAAGTTACACTGAATGCATGATTTACATAATGCCACCTACCTGCAGCTGCAAAGCACAAAATCATCAAAGCAAACACTGAAGTCACGCAACTTGAAGACATTTTTGCAAACGCTGTATCTTCTCAAATCAACTCCCTTTGTAGTTCTTCATGTAGATTTACTTCCTTTGAAATTTGTGGTATGTTTTGAAATCAAATCTTCCAGACTTTTAATTGCCTACAGAAAGAAGTAAAAATAAATTTTAATACAAGTTACAGAAATGTTACTAGATATTTAAAATTGTCTCTCCTGTAACAAGAGAAACAATTCTTTCTTAAAGGACTACTAGAGGAGTGCATTTTACATTGCCAGATGCCCTAGGTAGTGATAGCTTAGTACTCTTTCCTCCCTGTATTTCAGCACTTCTTTGCAGCTGTTGCTCTTTCATATTATCCATTGTGCAAGTTGTGATCTACTCGGAAGTGAAATCCCACATTCCTTTCTGTCAACTAATACTGAAGTCCCACTGAAGCCTGCCAATGGTACTCATAGCCTCAGACATGTTTATTTTAAGTATTCAGACCTTCTCTGGGACATATAAACATTTGTTTGTTTATTTATCTGCTGCTACCTTTATTATACCATGGTGAAATGTTTCATATGTGCTCTAGCAGGTTTATGGGTAATGCAATAAATTTAACTCACCATTTCTCAGTATCACAAATTCTGAAAACTTTTCAAGGGCACTTGATGCTAAATATAAATATAAAGCTGTTCAGAATCTTTATTTTAAGAGATTTCAAGACATGATATACCAGGTCAGTGAAAAAACTTAAATGTGCTATACAAATAAATGATCATACAGCAGACGCCTGCAAGCATTAAAAACATCAAAAATTCTGACCCCAGAATGCACACTGCAGATTTTTCAGGGGAAACACTTATTATATGCACAATACCCTCTTCCACCTTTTTTTTTTTTTTTTAAATTTATTCTCAGTCATCTAGATGTCTAGAATGAGACTATGGACCAAGTAGGTAAGGAACCAGAATGCTGGTATCATATTCAATGAAATAAAAATCTTTCTTACTTTACTTCACTACCAGCCTTCAGGAGCAGCAGATGACAGATGGTGCCTTAGCCACCACACACTCACCACAAAGCAATGCAAGCTAGTACAACCAACCATCACGGGGCTAAGTGATAGCAAAATACTGAGTCAGGACCAAAATCTAAACCGTGACAACATGAATACCATTTAAAAGGTTCTCGCTGACATTAAAATGGAATGAAATACAAAGTCAGACAAAGCCAGGGCCAGGCTCTGTTACACAGCGTGGGCCATGCTGTGCATGATCAAAAGTCTGCACAAGGAAAACCTGCACCTAGACCAGCACTTCAAGATACCTGCCGACAGCACTCCTACGGCTACGAGGAAAACACCAGGGACTCCTTTGCAGAATTTCTCCCAGGTTATTCTGCAGAGACAGCACTGCCCTGTGCGGAGGAAGCTGCAGCTACCCACCCAGAAAGGGCTGTCAGTGCCCAAGGCCAGGCCAAGGCCTCCAACAGATCCTTCACCCAGCTCCCGGCACCTCTGAGCAGTCTCGGCAGTGCCCCCGACGCCCCCTGCGTGGCAGGAAAGCCCAGGAGCGGCATGCATGGGGCAAGGAATGAGTGGGATATCTATCATAACACGGGGATTCATGCAGTTCACTTTCAAGCTCAGCATCCCATGTAAGAAGCACATCTGCTTTTGTTTCCTGTTTGCTTTTGGCACATGATATTTTAGGTTGAAATTCTGTAACTGGTTCTTTCCCCTGTGTACCTTCCCCTCATTGCCTCCCTTACAGCAGCTTAGAAACATCATCAGATAACAGCAGTGAATGAAGGAAACCCCTAGAGAAATGGTAACTCTAGTAATGCTACCTAGTAGTCTTCATCTTCTACCTACAGGCGCTCAATCTGGGGAAAAGGAGTTTACTCTTGACTCTGAAGAGGTACACTTATCACTTTGCACAGTGTAAACAAGATCTGGGTTCTTGTTATCTGCTGTTCACAAAGTTACATATGATTAATGTATCATTAGATAACCCACACTGGAGATTCTTCTCCATCAGAATTAAATTATATGAGACTGTCACTATCTGTGAAAATACTTCGTCATATTAACCTAAACCTTGGCCTCAAAAATTAAGAACCTGTGAAACTATCCTGCGATGTTTAAAATAGCCTTAGGCGCAAAAAAAAGCCCAAACTGCATTTTTGTTCTCTCTCATGCATTGTCCTTTTTAAAACTGCCCCTGAACTTCAGAATAGATATTAATTAATCTAAGAGAAAAAATGTTTTCAAAAAATAAACAAATACCTACTTACATATCATTCATGTAACGACATCAGTTCTGTATAATTTTGTTTATTCCATCTTAAAACTGCTACTGAGGTTGAATGTTTCATCACTCACAGGTTCTCTGGCACAAACTATTCTTTCCACTGTTTGCTAGGATCAATACATTTAAAAAAACCTTAGGTGAGACTACAACACTATCGCACAACACAACTGAGGTAACAAGACACTGCAATGAATTTCTATCGATAATAGCAAGACAAACAACACAGCCTCATAAGGCAGCGACAGTCCACCCTAAAACCCCAAAGAAGCATGAGTTACCTAAAGATTTCTTCTACAACATTTTGTAGAAGATGGGTTCATCTTCAAGAAAAAAACATTCTGGAGAAAGATGAACACATACACACAAAACCAATGCTGGAGACGGCTCAAAACAGGAAAACCTCAGAAAATGATGGCTTCCTTGGGCAATTGACAAGGCTTGTAAAAATTATTCATCCTGAACGTACTGGAAGCATTCAATGAGTTCCTAGATACCTCTCATCTCCCCCTAGAGCGTAAGGTTATATAGCTAAACCCTGAAATCCATGAGGGATACCAAACTGTGGTAAATTAAGGCCAACCTTTATTAAACAGAAATACTAAATTGTTGACAAGAATGTTGGACAATCCTTTAACACAGAAGTTTTTGAACATGAAAATCCAAATCAAACAGGTTTAATGCCAAAACGGCAAGCCATAAGGAATTTATGACAGATATTGAACATTATTTGGGAAGTTGAACGTAAGCTGGAATCATTTGTTGCTATTTCTCTAGATGAAAAGAAACCTAAATCTACTCAGTGAGAGTATTTGGTTGCTAACTCAATTTTTAAATGCTGCCATAAAGAAAAATGATCAAATACATCATGAGGTTGCTAGCCAGTGTTAGCTATAAAAGACCATCATAATGTCCCACAAGATGTCATATGTGCAAACGGGCAATGAAAAAGCATTCTGAAACTTGAGTTACTGATGCATAATGGTTTCATCAACGACAAAAAGAGAAACGAGAAAAAGAGCAACTACAGTGCATACGCTCAGTAATATACTAAACAGGAAAACACAAGACATTAATTACATCACTATTCTGTCAGCACAAACCTCTCATTATTCAGTGACGTTTTTATAAGGCACACAGTTGTGCAGAAATAGCGAGCAGAGGGAAAGAACTGGAGATAAGGCGATGCTGCTGAGAGCAGCTGAGCACCCCATTCTGTGCCGACCACCCAAGTATGTTAAAAGGCCAGGTTTCAATTCAACTTTGATTTGGCAAAGATGATTTAAAAGGGAGAGAGAATACATACACATTTCCATCTGTACGTAAAAACGAAAGAGCGATTTGATTCCTACCACAACCCGCTGACCAATAACATTTACAAAGTGTAATTCGGAGCAGGCAGCATACCATCGAAAAGCCCAAGGCTTCTACTCCGATTCTGCCAGCTCATGAAGGGTGAATAATGGAGACTTAAATGAAAAGTAGGAAGAGCTTTCTAAAGAAAGGGCTCATTTGCTTGAAGATATACATTCACAAACTTAAAAAGGAGGGCAAATTTCAAACCTTGAAAGACAATGTGAAAAGGTGACAAACTGACAGCACGTTTCATGAATTTAGGATGGAGGATATCCAAACTGCCAGCTACACAGCAGCAATTCAAGTCAAAAAGCACAGACAAAAATGCTGCTAATAATTAAATTAAGAATAAACCTACTAAGCAGGCAATTTGTCAGTATTTTGGAAAACCCGATCATCCTCACCTGTGACAGAAGTCAGCTATGAAGCTGCTATTATCTGACCATCCGACAGTGCCAAAGAGAAATGAATAAGAAAATAGGTGAGAAAAATTCAGCTGTGGTGCAAAACATGCCAGATTTTGCTTCAGAGTGAAACCTGCTGCCACTAGAAGAATGTGTGAAACCTGCAAACTAGGAAAAGTTGAGGCAGTCGACAGAATAGGGGGACATTTCCTTTGAAATAAGAGAAGAAAGCTGTGCAAAGGGATCAGGAACCTAAACTATTTATCCAAGAAGTAAACACAACTGCTAGTCAATTTGAGATTCAAAAGAAATTTCCGAGAGAATCATCTTTTCCTTTGGGGTATATCTGGGTAGCTATTTTTGTAAGTGAGGTCATGAAAGGGCATATTAAAAGTATAACCAAAAAATCCCAACGAGGAAGCGAAGATGACATGAGAGCTTCGGGTTTACTAAACATACTGTTTTCATGCCAATGCTTTGTACTACTACAAGCTGCAAGAAAGGCTGGCAAAAGAGGGCATCTGCAGCCAGAGCCATTGAAGACTCCGACTAAGAGGCACAATCCGCTGGGGTCATTTTCACTGAAGTTTGCTGTCGTAAAGGCCGCCAGTCCTGATAAAACTGAGGGCCTAAAAAAGCACAAGAGTGTTTCATTGAGAAGTATCATTTTGCAGCTGTAATCAGGAATGAGTGTGACTGGGAACATCAGGAAGAATCTTACTACTACTAGATTTTATTAGGTTTGAAAGAAGACTGGGGGAGTGGAAGGAAGGAAACACATTTTGAAGTACATGAGACAAGAAGAGGAGGAAGTATGAGGTTTAATTTGGTTTAAAGTAGGAGCCTGTGATGTCCATGAGAATTTTAATGCATAAAGTTTAGCTAGAAACCAATGAAAAATATGACGCTTTTGGAGGACACTGGGACACGCTAACTGGCCTGCGAGCATGGCCAGCCACAGAAGGATAGAGCCCTGTCATGGTTTAAGCCCAGCCAGCAACTAAGCCCCACACAGCCACTCGCTCACTCCCCCCCCCCGCAGCGGGATGGGGGAGAGAATCAGAAGAGTAAAAGTGAGAAAACTCGTGGGCTGAGATAAAGACAGTTTAATAGGGAAAGCAAAAGCCATGCACACAAGCAAAGCAAAGCAAGGAATTCATTCACTGCTTCCCATCGGCATGCAGGTGTTCAGCCATCCCCAGGAAAGCAGGGCTCCATCACACCTAGCAGTTACTTGGGAAGACAAACGCCATCACTCCGAAGGTCCCCCCCTTTCTTCCTCTTCCCCCAGCTTTATATGCTGAGCATGACGTCATACGGTGTGGAATATCCCTTTGGTCAGTTGGGGTCAGCTGTCCCAGCCCTGTCCCCTCCCAGCTTCTTGTGCACCCCCAGCTGCTCGCTGGTGGGGTGGGGCGAGAAGCAGAAAAGGCCTTGACTCTGTGTAAGCACTGCTCAGCAATAAAAAAAAACATCTCCGTATTATCAACATTGTTTCCAACACAAATCCAAAACATAGCCCCATACTAGTTACTATGAAGAAAATAAACTCTATCCCAGCCAAAACCAGCACAATCTCATTGCTATTCTAAGCGAGACAACAAACAACGCTCCTTAACTCAATGGTATTTAAAAGAATCTGACTTTATTAGAGCCAGCAGCAGTAATCACAAAACACAAATCACTTCAGTACACTATTGTTATCTCTACCTTTCATTAACCAAAATATTTTTTTCTTTGTAAAAATCTGCTACTCATCTTCCTCAGAATTCCAGTCTTTTGTGGATTTTTTTAAAGCTATCTTTTGAACTAAAAAGTCACGTTTAATACTGCAACATGACCAAAGAATTCAGAAGTTAGAAGCATGCTGCTTACTCTTAAAAAAAAAAATACCTTTCCACTAAGGATTTCCCAGCCCTCATTGACAGGAGCTACCAGGACGTAAGGCTCTATGGTCTATGGGTGGCTTGGTACTAAGAAATCCCATTCTGCGCTGTTCTGCCACCAGCAGAAAGGTATCCATCCCCACGCCTGCTTACCGCTCTCCAAAAAGGGGACAGGACTCTGCTCTAAAGAGCTTGAAGAGGTGCAAATGAAAATGACCAAGTATAAGCCCTAGGATTAAGCTTTGTCTTCAGAACATTTGAGCAGCTTTCTACTCAGCCCGATTCTGTAGTTCTAGCAAAATACCTGTTACATATTACTCTTCTTGAGATCAGTGATCTCCTTAGCTTCATTTTTTACCCACTTTTCTTCTCTGGTAAATTTATTTTTGCCTACTTTTTCAAAGCTTCTCTGCACAGTCCAACCTAGCAATATATATGCCTGCAGGTGGCCACAGCCACAGATTTGGGGGTGTTTCTGTTTCCTATTAAAGGCTTCTATAGCATAGGAATTTGCCACATTTATTGCTGAATTGGGTTCTTATTGCTTTATTTTCCCCTTTTATTTCTGTTCCCTTAAGCCTTTTCCCCAATAGTCACCATCTGTTTCCTTAATCACCACCTACCTTTCCCATACAAGTTCTTCCCTTGCCTTAACTCTATCCTCCTCGTTGTCTAACCTTTTCCTTTACTGCCTGAAGAATAACTTCCACTTCCTCTCCTCCTTATCGACATGGACTCTGGTAAGTTCCTCTTCTTTCCATGCACGGTGCCAGAGGTTGCACAGCTCACTACAACACTGCTAACAAACACTTCTCTACCAAAGCAAGCCAAAAATCCTCCTCCTCTTAAGTCACGTCACAAGTCCCACCGAAGTGAATGGGGATACTTGAGCAAAGCCAGCAGGATCTGTCCCTTTGTGTTGTTTTGCCATAGCAACGTGAACCCAAGTTTCTAGGCCATCCAAGAAGGCCTTCACAGCCAAAGCTTTTTCACTTTTTGTTTGTTTGTTTTACGCGTGGCAACCATTTCACTTATTTAACCAGTTTTTCTCCCATTTGTCCATGGTGGTTCCCTATGCAAATGCAATGAATACATGCGTTCCATGCATAAATAAAAAAGGCAATTGTTTGTAATCAAGTACACCCAAGCTCAATTAAAAAAAAAACACAAATAGTTAACTACATGAGCCGTTCTATAAACTTAGGAATAGAACAGTTTTTGAAAGAGTTTATTTGTAATCCTACTCCTATTAAATATGCATTTTAGCAGATTTCTTTTTTATTAGATGACATTTATCTTCTGTCAATTCTGTGTGATTTGCACACATATAGGTCGGAAAGCTGACTAATAACGTTAGCAAATATTAATGTGGAATTGAAAATTTGTATGTATTTTTTTTTAACGCCTATGTCCAAGGCACGTACATGAAGTTCCACCATTCAGAACTCAAAACAGTAACTTATTCATAAACCATTAAGGGGACAGATTCTGTTTTAGAAACAACAAAGTGGTTTCGTTTTCAGGGAATATATGAATAGTAATAAAACTAAAAATCCTGACATATCAAAAGCCCAGGGAAAAAGTAACTCTGATGTCCTGCAGTTCACATGCTGCTGTGCTTGTAATGGGACATTTCAACAAGTCACAGTTAAAGGCTATGGGAACTGGACAAGTGCCAAGGGAAGATGTTTTATGCCATTTAGCAATTGTGCCCCTCTATTCCATGAGACTTTTGTTTTAACATTTTTTTAAATTTATTTTCTTATTAATGTATTACAATGTAGCCTGCCAAATTACAGGAAGCCACAAAATATACACAAATGAGTCTGTAAAAGATGTGAAACCATTCCACCTTTTTAGTAACAGTTCACTGAGATTGGTTTTGTTACCTGGTACATGTTTGACCCACAGCTGGCATGAAGCTCCAGTTTGGATGGGGGTGTCTATTCTCAGTATCATTTCATAACCAACTTTCCCTTCAGCTTCCCAACATTATTTTTTTAATCAATCACCTGAATTGAATTGCTGCAAGTTTAGATCAGAAAAATAAAGTCATGACACCAGACACTGTGGAAGTTTCAGCTGAATAATCATTGCACAACACAGCACAAAAGTAATAGACAGTTTACAGAAACAGGATAAAAATCTTTCTGTTTTATGTTCCCAGGACTTCCCTTCCCCCAAACACAGGGCGGTATGCAGCTGAATCTTTATAGGCTGAGGGGCAAGGTCTTGCTTACCAAGTGTAAACAAGAGAATAGCCTCTTGCAGGATCAGGATGTAGGAGGGTTTCAATAGGTGGAAGGGAAGGAAGTGCATTCGGGAGTCTTTTAGTGGAAGGAGTACACAAGGCTCTTCCATGAGGAGGAGACTGGAACAGATTCGTTTTTGACAACAGCAGAAATTCCTAGAGGTTACCAAATCTCTACAGAAGGGAGCACGCATGGCACTGAAGACAGAGTTTAACAAGACCAACACCCTACACGTAACTTGAGTACTTGAATCAGAACTTTTCTACTTTAACATAGAGCCCTCGGGGACATCCTACATCAGAGCATCCCTAAAGGGAGTGGAGAAAACAAGATGTTGGAATGCTGTACAGTTCTTATACCCTAATGGCTCGAGCAATCTGCAATCTAGTACCAGCTTCAGCCATGTATTTTCTGTGCAACTCACAGTTAGCCTATTCTTTCCCTAGCAAAAAAGTCTTAACAGGACATCGACATGGCCACAGCAGCCCCCCCATAACACCTGCCTGGAAAGACAACACTACTTTAGGCAGTTCTGCCTCTGTCTTCTAGTTAGACGATGGATGAAAAATCTCACTGCTCTAATCAGGGGATACCAGTGGCACAATTATATGCCATCTTCCCAATGAACATCCAGGTAGCAGAAGGAGGAAAAAAGCAGAGACTTCTAGAAACGTACATACACAAAGACTGGGTTAAAGTTTTCACGGCAGCCCAAGTAATCTACGAGTCTCAAATCTACATTTAAATAAAACTCAGGTTCCCAATGGACTCAACCAGTAGTATCTCACCACAACTAACAGCAACCAGGCTCCATTTTTTAAATGGGACTTGCTGCTTCTGAAAAGTTTACCCTGAAACAAAAACATTTCTAGTGCATAGAAATCTTCAGGCTGAACAAGATCATCATAAATTGTGCAAAACTAATCTCTACAACCTTTCCTCCTCATAGTTAA
The DNA here is from genome assembly GCA_020745775.1 of Theristicus caerulescens. Classification (NCBI taxonomy): domain Eukaryota; kingdom Metazoa; phylum Chordata; class Aves; order Pelecaniformes; family Threskiornithidae; genus Theristicus; species Theristicus caerulescens. The sequence continues at coordinate 62,164,633 of CM036562.1, read as the reverse complement.
ATTTCTTTAGCCTAATTACTTTATTTTTTTATGGTTTCTAATTGGAAACAGAATAGGTTTCCTGGCACTGGACTATCTTACTCTTCACAAACATAGTAGCAGCCAAAAACCTCACACAAATTTAATTTATCTTAAGTTTTACTTGGCTCAGTTTCTAATTGCACACCTAAACTAAAGAGATAACAGCTCTAATGTACCTATCAAGACAGATATAACCCTAGGGAAGGCATCTCCTTGTGGAGAAGGAGCCACAGCAGGATGGAAAGTTACCAACAACTCAGCAAGGCTTCTTCCGCTCAGGGTAAAAGATTTCAGCAAATTACTCTGTCAATGAATGCTCGATGCTGTTGTTTTTTCAAGACTAAACTGCAAAACCTTAGAACTGTATCTAGAAATATTCTAGCTGGAACCTTCCTACCAGGAAAAAAACTAAATCACTCTCTGTTGGATTTAAAATCTTGAAATGACTTCTATACACTTAGAAAAGTGATTTTGAAACCATGGCCTACAAATACTCAAAATTCTCTGGGTTAATTGTGAGAAACCCACAAGGGGTAATAATGAAAAGCAAGACTATGGCATTAAGCATAAATTCCTATATAAGGATATATATATATCCTTATATATATATCCTCTTGGGGGGGGGCGGGGGGAGGTGGTCAGCAAATTGAACAGGATTGAAAACCAGTGTTTCCCACTACAGGCGATTTGGGTGAGTGACACAAATCAGCCCTCCCCACTGCCACTGGCCATAAGATACTACAAGATGTAAATTAACAGGTTAAAATATTAACTACTAGGTACTTTAAAGTTAACCGCACACATTACCAAAACCACATTGGGGGGGGAACCACCAACAAAAGAAGTGTGTATTGAATTTTGCTCTCTAGAATAAGGCATACTCTAGAAAGCAGGTAGATTAATAGATTATTTCTTCAGGTTGCTAAACAAGAACACAAGATAAACACGTTTATCAAAAGTTAGCTGTTAGCCACTAAATTTTCAGATGCACATCTGTAAGATAGGAAACTTCTCCCACACAAATAGGGAAGACCTTAAAGTGCTACACAGTTAAAAGAATGAGTCAAAAGCAGCTTCCCTTTGTGTAGGAGTAATCTACCCTCTCCCTAATTCTCTGCCAAATAACCAGAGTAATTTAATTTGCTGGGCAGAGAAACACATTCAGGTCGAGGCAAAACTTTTTTCATAAAAATTATCATTTATAAGCACTGCGATGATGATTTGTTTCAATCAAGATATGCACCACTGGCATGTTCCACTCAGAATGTAGATATACTCCCATATATTTTTTACCATATAGAATTTCCTGCCTTGCACTATTTTATATTAAATGCATACAGGAAGACTGTAAAAAAGCTTTGAACACAAATTTAGGGAGACGGAAGGCCACACTAAATTCCTATATTCATATAAATAATTTGTGCATCTTGTATGCCAGAAGGAAATCACTGCACCTCATCACTGGAGTGAACCAAATCACCGGATCTACAAGTATTCAGAAACAGCGGTCATTTTAAACACTGGAGGGATGAACTAATGCATCACATACATGAGCTGTACATACTGGAGGAGTGACTTGGTCCACTAATGTAATAGCCTTAACATAAGGAAAGGCCCATCTTTTCAAATACTGCAGTAGCTGTTTTGTAAATCAAACCAGAATTTTGCCTTGCTCAAATCATTGT